>LUCM01005309.1:6700-17681 GCA_008360955.1 Fasciolopsis buskii | reverse complement strand
AATCAAACCGAGAGCACATCATCCAGAAAACGGGCAAGGTTCAACAATAGTCAATTGCCTACGCTTTCCTGGAGATCGGAACGATCCATTGTGTTGGAGAAATAGTGAAAGTTCGAATGCATACTAATAAGTTGAAGAACTACATGAAAGAAGAAAAACTGAATGCAAGATTGCCCGTTGACTGCGGTACTGAGTCGTGTCACTTACTGTCTTTAATTCTAACTTGGAGCGACCTTGCGGGCTCCAACCAGGTACTCTCTTAAAGCGGAGCTGCATGATATTGGGTGCCTCCTTGCGTTGCGGATAATGGAACGGCCACCATTCAGGTGGTTAGCCAAGAGCAGGATGGCCCCAAACTCACGTATTAAGATATCAAAGACAACCAGCAACAAGGTCAAAGGCGTGATGGGGCTTGCCTGGCTATGGTGCGTGGATCCTAAACTATGACAGAGGGCTTTTAAACTGTCGCATTGGGTTCTGAAACTACAGACAATACTCTAGTTCTTCTGTGATTCCCACAGCCGGATCCCTCAACTTTCTTGCAAACTCGCAGTCACTGATTCGCACAATCTCATAGGTGTCTATTCGTTTTCCTAGATCGACTTCAGGAGGTTTTTCGGCTCTAATATCATCACTGGGCGCCGTTACTAATGATGAGGTGACCCAGGAATTTAAAATAATCTAAGCAAATGCCTCACTCAGTTCCACCTAAAATAATTGTAAACGCCAAATGCCCCACGTCTTGCTTTTCGGCCATACACCCAAATAAACACGCCCTTCTATTTGTTATCTTTCCGGGTGGGTTGAGATGCACTTGGAGCAAAACTGAAACCAACAGGTAATACTGTAGATTAAAGCTATTTCTCTACTGTAGGGAATTTTGTAAGCGGTGACAAAGTTAGTGTTAGAGATTTGCAGAAAGTTGTTTTTCACTGATGCACACTAGAAGAAGAGATAGCTCTAGTCAGTCGAAAAAACATTCGCCAAGGAAACCTTGTTCACTATGGTTTGGCCATTAAGCTTTCGCAAATTATAGCAAATTTTAAAACTCGCTCCTAAAGAGCATAAGCGCAAACCGCATCCATTCTGATATGTAACTGGTCTAGAGCAAGTCATATGGTACCGATTGTTGCAAATTGACGGACACAGCATGCCGTTTTGTACGTACTTTAGATAACGATTGACCAGTAAGAACTGTGAATTTATTTAACTCTTATGTAATTTCGTGAGTTGCGTTAGGAACCCACCGTATCAACAGAACATATAATACGGACTAGCGTAGCTTTGATGGGTGAGTGTCTCAAAATGCCTCAGCATGATCGGAAGTGGGTATCTCAGACCCTGAGTCCGATGCTTTCCCTGAACGCCTTTATAAATGCTCCCAAATGACCGGCACCTCAAATACCACCGCCTTCTCTTTGCGGAAGTGTTCCCACTGAAGTGTCATCGCCGTATTCCAGCCACTCCAAATTTTTTCATCAGGCCTTTTATCGTGTCCAACCACGTTTCAGCTTTGTGATAAATACAGCCGGGAACAGAAGGAAATTGTTCACTTAGCGTTTAGTTGCGAAAAGTGTTATTTCGTGAGGTCTGTTGAATTCCGTCTGCACAGAAGTCTCGTGTAGCATCAGTTACACAGAATATATGATCCATGTATTGGTAGTAATTCTCAAAGCAACGGATTACTGAGTCTACCTTAGTTCTTTCTAGTTTTGGGAAGGGTGTATCAGAAAGTGGTGAACTTAAGGGTGATCCCATGGGCAGACCGTCGTTGCAAGTGAAAGATTCTGTCGAATATGAGCTTGATGTGAAGTAGGAGTCAGAACAGATCACACAGACTGTTTATGGTTAGACCGAAATCCACCTTCTATTCTTTTATCAAATCCACTATGGTACCGATGGTTTCAAAAAGGGAAGATTTGTCAATAGAGATTCCACGTCAAGCAAGTAAATAATTTTGTCCGACCGGTTGATGTCCTTGATTCAAGTTACGCTATGTGTTTAGCTCAGGCAGTGCAGTTAACCAAAGGGTTACATTGTGGTAGAGTGAATTTACCATTGACAGTATTGGACGAATCGATGTTCCTGGTTTGTGGGTCTTGAAGATTACATATAAACTATGATACGTGAATAACATGGAGTGAAAACAGCTGTTTCAGCAAACTATTGTTCTAAATGCTACTAAGAGCTTCCTACAGATACTAAAGTGGATGTAGCAAAATCAGATTCAACGGTCTCATGATTAGAAACACTCTCATGTCGGTGAATACTTTAGCTTCTGTTAGTCGAAATCCACAGAATGGATACGTATTTCCCAAGACGAAGGATAGGTAGAGTGACCATAGTACTAAGAGATTTGATACATTAGTTAAATGGCGATTCAGGCCCATGTCCACATTCGACATATTATAAACCATGGAAGTATTCAATGAACAGCTGTTTCTTTCCTGTTATGGAGCATCAGCAATGTATATTCATTGCCCTTGAATTAGATCCCTCTGCCTAACTGCCTAACTGCAAGGAAGTGAATAAGATGCATCGGCAGTTGCAGCGTCAGTTGACCATAAGCCTTAGGAATGACCGCGAAAACTGGTGGGTTAAGGTAGCCGAAGAGATGCAGGAAGCGGCCGCTTCAGTTAATAGCCAAAGACTGTTTAAGCTTATACGCGACAGCGGTGGGCGGCGAACTTTGGTTAGTGAAGTCGTGTGCGATAGGACTGGAGAGCTTATCAATGGTAGACAGCAAAGGCTGGACCGTTGGGTAGAGCATTTCAAGGGAAAGTTTAGCTGACCACACGCTGACGTATTTAGTCCGACGTCTGGAGCTGTGAATCCTTGGGAGCTGTCAGTTGATCCCCCAACGGAAGTGGAAGTGCAGTCGAATATCCGACTTTTGAACAGGGGAAAATCAGCCGATCCCGACGACCTTCACCCAATTCTCTTCAAATTGGGTGGGGAAGCTCTGGTGAAATCACTTACCTTCTTGCTTCGTGATATTTGAAACGAGGAGCGTCTACCGTTATCGTGGGGTGGTCACTGATTATACCCATCCTCAAGAAGGGTACACGGAGTGACTGCAGCAATCATCGTGGGATTAGTTTAATTCCGATAGTTACTAATGTGTTAGCTTCGATAATGCTGCGCCGTTCGACACCAATTCGCGAGAATAACATCCGCGAATAACAGGCCGGATTTCGACCAGGTCGAGGTTGTATCGATCAGATATTCACTCTTTGCCAAATACTCGAAACGCGCCAAACGCACCGGCGCCATACGATCGTAGTCTTCCTCGACTTGAAAGGTGCTTTTGAATCGGTGGATCGACCAGCACTATTCAGTGCTTTCCACCGGAAGGGTATGCCAACGACGTTTTTGGACCTGTTGCGAGCATTGTACTCGCATACCTATGGTCGCGTTAGGGCATACGGTGAACTGTCATGTTCATTCGAAACAACTAGTGGCGTTCGACAAGGGTGTCCCATCTCTCCATTCTTGTTCAACTTCGTCATGGACGAGGTGATGGAAGATGATTTAGGAGGTCTCCGGGATGTAGGAGTCGAGCTGGGAAATGGTGGAAAGCTATATGATCTAGATTACGCAGACGACGTCGTGTGCCTGTTCGAGTCTGCGGACCATGCACAACGGGCACTAGATAGACTGTCGAGATCGGTTGCTCGGTTTTGTATGTGCTTGCATCTTCAAAGTGTAACGTACTGTTACAGGACTGGACGACAGCAGTGCCGAACCTGACAATGGATGGAGAGGAAACAACGACTATGGACCGTTTCATCTACCTTGGTAACTGCGTGTCCAACGATGGTAGCTCGGGATTGGAGGTAAATACGCGTATATCGAGAGCTCGAGTAGCTTACGCTGAAATGACGCACTTGCGACATCGGCCTGATATTTCACCAAAGTTGCAAGACCGTGTGTACTGTGCCGCAGTGCTTTCAGTTCCGTTGTACGGTTGCGAGACATGGAGTATGCGTGTGGGAGATGTTCGTCGATTGAAGGTTTTTGACCATCGATATCTATGTGGTATGGCTAGGAGTGGATGTGTTGACGGCGTGATTAACATACAGGTTAGGAATCTGATATTGGGTGCCACTTCTGAGAATAGCTTATTTTGTTCATATCGGTAACTTAATTTGATTTAGCAATCGACCGGGAAAGTTGTGAAAATTCACCTGAGGTTACCACAGCTTCACTAAAAGCTGAAGAGGTGCAAATGTTGTTACTATTGCACGTAAATTGATCACTGTTGAATATGCATCGTGTCTTGCTGGGTTTGATGTCGTTAGAACATTTTGCCATATTTTGGACGAAGATGAAATAAAGCATTTTGGAAATATCATCAGTAATCGTTAGTCGCTCTTGTAAGTTCCAACATTGAGACTTTTCAAGTCTTATATTCTGCACATACGTAATGAGTAAGCGGTGTTATAAGACTACGTAATTCCATTTATACTCAATTTTTGATCAGAATTCATTGTTAGAAAGCCTCAATTTTGAAGGATCTACCTATACTTGGGACCCCCAAGTTCCCATACTATTATATAACCGTCATATGATTTGTACTGTTTCTGTTACCATGCTTAAACCATTCAAAATGATTGTTTGTGGATGGAACACATTTAGCTCCAAAATTTGTGGTAGATTCGCGACAGTAGATCCGGAAATCATCTTGACAGTCTGATGCTCGAGATTTTTTCCGTTCCCCTTAGAGCAAAACCGTATGGCCGACATGTAGTACATTTTGATGTGTAATTGAACACATTTCTTTCATGGAAACCTAAATGTCTGAATTGACTAGAATCACCGTCCTCTGTATTTTTGCTTATGTCTTTAGCTTTGTTCCTCGGTAAAGATCTGGACAATGTGACTGCGTTTGGGAGGGAAACCGGGTTGGTTTTTACTCCCACCTTTTTTTTGCTCTGATTACATACCTGGTGAAAGATTGTGTAGTTTTTACCATACTAATGCTTCTACGTTTTATATATATATGAATATAAATATAATCGGCGTACATCTTATGTGCTACTGGCCCATTGCAGACGATATAGGATTAGGGAGGATCATTTCGCAACATTCTTTACGCATGACTGCCGTTCCATCCTTTAAGTGAACAACATCTATTGTTCATTCTAATGCGTGGTTCATCTACCCGGATGCCTCAGTCAAATCCGGGGTTTAACTTTGAAAGTCTATCAGAATATTCGGATCAAACATTCACGAGAAACCAGTTGCTGATGGCTCAGTTTATACGCCTATAAAGTGGGACTAGCCATCCTGAGTGCCTAGTGAACTTAGCCTTTACAAATTCTGGTGGAAACATAGTCGTATACTTTGTGTGTCATTCATCGTTAGTTTGGGATCAGGGTTTAGAAGTTTCTTCTGGATAGAGCGTTAGACAATAGGAAAAAACATGCTGAACTATGTCTTTCTTACAAAACTATAAGTCGCAACAGAAGGATTGAATATGCAAGGTGAACCGGGAGTGGATCTAAATATATAGAGAAAAAAATCCCTTAGTAATCGGAGCAAGGAATGCAATCTAACTACTCAGAAGCAAGCTCCCAATCCTATCGATCCAACAAAGTAAAACTGCTTTTACTGCTGTTCCAGGTTCTCTGTCAAATAGTCAGAGGTCTTCACTTAATAAGGTGACAAATCTTTTGAGCCCCAAACACGTAGAGGTGAGACAACTAATCTAACTAAGTTTGCTGTAGATTTTTTTTATTTCATGCTGCTACGTCACTTGTTGACTTCCGACTAACTTGCCTTGCTACTTGGGCGTATAGGAAAGCAAGATGGTCTTGCTCAACATGCGCAACTTGTGAGCATATCAGCGAAGTCTACTAAGTTCTAGAGACTTAGATGAACCATTCTCTGAGCCGGTACCCAATACTCGCTTCCTATCTTGCATACAGATTATGCGGTCAATACATCTAGTTTTACCAATATTTCGCAAAAATCGACGATTAAGAACCGCCAAACGACGAGCACCTTCGGCACGCGCATTTCGTGCCTCGCAACAATGGGGCTGAACTGAGCGCCCTGCAAGACTGCATACAAAACCCTTCAAAATCAGTAAAATATCTAATCAGCACCATGTGATTCAGTCCATGCTACACTTTACTCACTTCGTTACGCATCTACCGAGGTAATTGCAAAGATCAATAATGATTAGCTCCCCTCCACCATATTCGCAGGTAATGGCGCTCACTCTCTCAGTTCAACTTTGCAAAGCTCATGGGAAATGAAAGTAAAACTATGAAACGTTCATTTCGAGAAAACTGTGGGTCTTTCGCCAAATCTAGCAAGCTCATAAGGGCGCTATCCAATCTAGATCACACCTTAAAGACCTCCTGAAGCACCCTCTACCACCTCATTGATGACGTGATTAAACAAGCAGACTATGTTCTCCATACGACCACGGGACAACTGCTACAATGTACGCTGCCCTCCAATGCAGGTGATGATTGGAGGACGGGTCGAGATTGCCAGCCGATCACTTGGGAAAAAAGCACTAAAGCTTTAACTATTAAACTGGCTAGTGCAGACTACGAGATTGTGGCCCGCGATATCCTCCCTTTAAGAGGCGGCTGGAAGCAATTAGTAATATCACTCAGTGCTGCAGTCAGTGATGTTTTTAGATTAGAAATCATTTTGAATAGTTTCCTTAATTATTATTCGGCAGTTGATCTTCCAGTATCCCGCTTCCTACCTCCTCCTTCAGCAAAAGGTGCTTTGGGGTAGCAATCGAAACCAGAACACACTTTCGTGCGGTTAGTCATCGTTGGAACTGAACTAAACTGGTTCGTCATTATCAAAACTAAACCATGGAAGCTAATAAAATTAAGCTGCTTCCATGGATGCTATTATACGTCTTGCGCGTTGTCTTCATGGAGATGGGTACAGTCAGTGGCTCGTCACGTAAATACGGAATAGGCTTCTCGTTCCAGAGGTCAATGAACGAGGAAGCAATTACCTTTTTCAAGGTATTTCCAATTGGTTTGAAAATAACTGAAGGATATTCCTCTGGGTCAGCCGATTCTTCTGGCGTCGAATATTTGACTCTGCCTCCATTTCCTTTTGAGGGTTAAGTGACATCTCCTAAGATTTCAAGGTTTTTGACGTCGGGGCCACAAAGCACAAGAGCGACCAGTTAAAAAGCTCCTTAAAATAATCAACCCAAAAGTCGGACCTTCGCTGTCGTGATTACAAATTACTTTAAAAGCAGAAGTTCTTCAACCGCCGGTGTTACACCAATTCTAAAACAATCTTGAAAATGACCTAAATCAGCTGGTATTCCCATTTTTGGTTACCAACGGTTTTCACGGTCATCCTCAAGGCCTACTGACACCAATATGCTGTAGCATATTACTCATTTACTTGGAGTTCGAGACCTGGCATTTTGTTTTGTCGGACTGGGTAAATCTTTAGAGCTCCAGTGTCTTTAATGAAAGTTAAATTAAGGCCCCAGGAGAACCCTCCTACTGAGAGCACTCTATGCCGCTCGCCTAACTGCCCTTCGTTAGAATTCTTAACTGACATTGATTTTTGTTCATGACTGATGCAAATAGCTGGATCAGGCAGACGTTAAACGGCCAACCGGATTTGCGGTCTGCGTCAGGGTCCATCATGCTGGGATGAAGATTGCTTTAAAACAACAGTATGGTCTGGTTCTAAGGACGCGTACCAGTAATATCCATATTTTCTAAGAGAACCGCATCAAAGTCAGCTTACTGACTCAGACAACTTCTGAAGTTAGAGTTGTGTGAGGCGGACTATGTCATAAACACGTATTAGTTAAGAATAAACAGTCGTTTACATAAAACTGGAGAAACCACTTCTACTGGCTGTGCGCCAAGTGGATCCGCCCGAAGGCTGACCGAAACTATTTTCTGATGCATCGAGTTTTGAGATACGTGCAATAGAATCACTACTACACTACTGAAGTGTCAGAGCCTTTGATGGTGAATGCAGTTGGCATATGCATAATAAAAGTCTAATTTTATTAGGCACATTCCATATAGGGGATCGTCCATTTCCATATCAGCGCCGCAGTTTAACTTGCTGTTATGTCCACCGCGATACAAAATATTTTTACTACATAGGATGCAGCTAGGTGAATGGTATTACTCGGATTCCGCATGTGCATTTCAAAGGTGCAGTGCACATTAATCGCCAGCGGGTCTTGTGTGAGCGATAATCACGTCGTTGACCGGTCTGCGTAAGACCATAAAAGCTGAAAGAGCCGTGATTCAACGGCTGACCTACGAAACTGGAACCCAGCTGCGACACCAACTGACAGTGGGCCGTTGCAAGTGTCGGGCGCATTATCAATCACGGCATTTTGAGTCGAAGGGTCAGAAAAAACACAGACTTCTCTCCGTCTCTATAGCTATACCTTTGGAAGGCATAAGACTCGAAACCCCGTCCAAGAACGGACTTCAGTTAAAAATCAAACTTAAGGAAAGCCCAGGTTTTTGAAATCTTTTGAATCGTCTAATTCAGGATTATTGCTAACGAACTTCACTTGCGTGAGCTGGAAGATGATAAGATTTTATGCATAAAGATTCACGTCAAATTACAGAACACCGCAAAATATCATAATTGGAAGTCTGGCACTGCAACTCTTCCAGCAGTCATGGTGTACTCAAAGGAAATTAAATCAAAATGACTGATACTACGTGATTTTCGAATGATAACAGAAATAAATTGACTAAGTAAAAAGTCTCAAAGGTTTATGGTGCTTATATTGATCCAAAGTTACTGCGAAACAGCAAACTACGAACCCATAGAACTTGCAGCGAAATGTTATTGCACCTTTTGATTTGCAGTTAGTCACGAACAAGGTGACCGAAACTAACTTAAACAAATCCCAGTTCCCTGTTATTCCCACACCTAATGCTGGGCTGCGTGACGATCCAGTTTCAAGTGCCATCCATATCCCTGGGTCTTCTTGTTTATCACGGATTTTAATCCTTCCAGTTTCATATTTGCGGCATTTGATGGGGTGAGGCTCCTCCAAGGGGGCATTCCAAACTTGATGCGCGATGTGAGTGCATCGAAGGAAAACTAAATATCCAAAGCTTAATATGGATACCGGAGAGCAGCGACATTTACAACAATCAGGACAATGATGGAGACGTACAGCCAAAACATGATCAAGCCCGGCGGAATTGGATGGAGGTGGATTTTCAGTCAAGTAGCGAATCTCAGTTACTAACGTAGACCGCTGTCAACTTATGGAGTATTCTCAAACCTTTGGTTCATTTTTACCAATCAGCTAAAATGAGTCCTTCTACTTCTGCTTTCTCTAACCTATTTTTGACAGCAATTTTTCAATCAACCAGCTCCGCCTTGTCCCCCAGCTCAAACAGCCACCCTCTCTAACTTGTGGTTAAACAATATGGTTTAAGACTTTGCTGATCTGTATGAGATGTTATCTTTATTCGCCTGCTTCAAGTACGAAAATCCCGCTGGTTAAGTCAACAGTCAACTGAGGTCTCCCCACCCCGCGCGAACATTGCAATTAGCCAGCATCGCTGTAATTTTCAAAAGTACAGGCTCCATGTCTGCGCATGGCACTCGGGAACAGGTCTGAAGAAGCCACTGTTGAGCGGGACCATAACCTGTAGATTGACGGAGATAACTGTTCCCTTCCTTTGCTGTGCCGTTATACTTGATGTTTCTGGTTGGTTAATGCTAGACTGGGTTCGAATTCAAGAAGAATCGTTAAAATCTAGTCCCAGAAATCTGCCGCTTTCCTACTACAATCGAACTGTATTCAGGGTCCGTGCACTAACGAAAAGGGCACGCTATTTTTATGTTGCATTATAAAATTTACCCTTGAGTATCCAGTGCCTTTCGCCTGAAACGGAATTGGTCCTGATTGCACCCGACGGGTCCCGATTCAAAGGTTCCATTTACCTTGACTCCACCAGAATACAAAAGACTGGTTCATTCTTCAGGTGATAGGGTCCAAAACATTTAAGAGGTCTCACACAAGATTTTTGAAATATTAAAAGACCTCTCAGCGTTAAGAATGGCGTTGGGTTGGATGAGGATTGTAAAGTCATCCACTGATCATCGGGTGGTAGCGACAAGGATATGAGTGAGAACACAGGCGGTTTCCGTCTCAGTAGAGGGCACATTCTCCAGATTTCAGAAACGCGTCGGTAAAAGCACATGGAACAGTCCTATTTAGCCCTATCTAGGAATATTGTATACCAGAATAAACCGTTACGTAATATAACTATGTCAAACACGAAGACACTCACATCAATGGTTACCCAGAAATAGGGTTCCGGATAAAGCTGCTCGAGAAATTCGATTTGTTTCTGTATTGATAAGTCATCATCGGTGTACCCTGGAAGTCCATCGACGATGTACCCATACTGACGGCAATCCGATGAACTTAACTTGTCATTTAGCAGATTTAAGCATGTCGAAATCGCACAAACCTCGGTCAGTCAAGAATCACTTGCCCTCCGAAAGAACTGAAATAATTTCCAAGCCCATCGGAGTTTGCTGATCCATATGGTGTACGACAAGATCCGTCACTAGTGATATAGGAAAAGTGTTATCATGAAATTGGTACCGACCAAACTTACCATTGACATATTGACAATTCCAAGCCTCGCAAAGCTGCTTAATCAGGGTAGTTTTTCCTACTCCAGGCTTTCCAAAGAACACAAGGCGAGGAGCGTGACCCAGCCACAGATTTTTATCTACTTTCTATTCGGCAAACAAGATGAGATGTCCAGTGAAACTCCACCAAAAGCCTTGCGAGCTGTTGATCTGAACTATGATTCCATATTTCTTCGTTGGGTGTTCGGCTGTGTAAATCTGAACCTTCAAGACTCTGACTTGTCGAGATCGATTTTAACTTTTGTAGCGTGCTCTGAAATGCGGAAAATGAAACAGTCTATGAAAATGCAATAAACACATAGGTGTTTGGTGCCGATAAACG
>LUCM01005308.1:55005-71632 GCA_008360955.1 Fasciolopsis buskii | reverse complement strand
CTCGATTGTACTTCACTGCCAGTCTCCTCGAGGTGGGTCACCGCCAGATCGACCGATTTGGCCGGCGCATATCAGCTCGGCTGCATCTACGTCCGCTTGCACCTGGAGTGGCGAATCAAACTTCTGGTGTTTACCTGTTGACTTTCTTTTCAGGTTGACCCACCAGCACACAGTCCGCTGCACTTCTGGGATCATGGTGGCAAACACCATTTTAGTCCCTTTCAGCATTTTTGCCCAAAGTGCTCCCCTCCTAATGCTCCCTCCACAAGCGTTTTGCAGTGGATCTTGTAAGATGAAGTCCTCCGAAAATATTTACTGTTCCATGATGTATTCGGACATTCTGTACACCTTAGCTCCCTTTTTGCTGGCTTACGCTCTGTTCGGATCCGTTAGCGATGTTTGTTTATTTGGCGTCACAGTTTTGCACCGATCATTGCCTCGGCATTTTCACGTTCCCCATTGGCGCGCGGATGCACAGTTTCTCCCAGCTGGCTTCGTCGTTCATCTCAGCTGAAATTTCAAGATGTCAAACTTACTTCCAACGAAAACCATCTGCATCCGGTTTATGTGTAATATGAAATATGTTCCTTTTATCAGTGTTCCCTCGCAGATGTCATTTACTAATGGCCCTCCGTGACATACGCATTTTGCGTTTTGATTCCCTGATTGCCCGTTCAGTGCTCTACTAGCCAGAGAACAACGGCAATGCATTTTGATATCTTTTGGTCGTTTTTGCGTGCCCCTTTGTCACACCTTATTCAGCTGGTCATATCCACCTCGCATCCGCCTCTAATTTCCATCAACGCTATTGCATGAGGAATTTTTTGCGGCATTTACAAACTATCCTACGTGTGACGCGCACGTGGCGGTCCACATCTTTTACACCAAAAGTGGTTGACTGGTCTTGATTCATGTTTTACTCACATCCCACTCTAACGTCGACGGTTTTTCACCTAATGTGTCCCCTTCAATTACTTCAGTATTTAATCTGCTGGCTTTTCCGTGTCTAACCCGAGAAAGTTCTTTTCTCTCGATTTTTGTACTGTGCATCGAGGTCATGCACGTCGCTTTTGTCTCCGCAGTGCGCAATGAATATTCCGTTGTTTTGTTGGTAAAGGCCAGGACACACGAAACCCAGACGTTAATTTGGCGGGTCGTTCGCGGATGAGGAAACTTATGTTCAAGCCGTTTTTTACTGGTCAATTTGTAGATAGCTGCACGTTAAATTAGCCCATATGCAAGGACGCTATGTTTCCTGAAGTATGCAGTTGCAATAACGACAACATTCAAAAACTCAAACAGCCTCAAATACCCTGATCTCCGATTCCGAGCAGCCCAGTCTGAGGCCTTGGCGCTTGGATTTTCAGAGATCTGCTGGAACCTAGGCATCTCCCATTCAGAGAGTGCGCACTGTGAGCCAGCTGCTACCCGATGACCACTCACCTGGCTGGTGTAACCCTGGGCCAGGTTTGAAAATCTATGAGACCACAGAACAAAACATTGGCCTCATGGGGCGATTTATTAGTCCCCAAGCCCTCCAGGGTTAACATCGGTTAAACAGTAGTACCAGTCAATACGTCAACGCAGTGCATCATCAATGTTTATTCGTTTTGGGTAACTTTACCCTGCTTGAAGTGCACTTCCATCGTCCCCCATGCCCGGCTGGAACAGGATCTACGTTTCGGGAATTATGTAGTACTTTGCTTAGACCGGATAACTGCGTGAAGCAACCCGCCCAATAGGGCGAGACTTCCACTCCATCTTCATGGGACTGTCACTTTGATAACGAGCCAAAAATCATCGATCGGCTCGAAATGTCGGCAAAGTTTGGGTGGGATGACCACGGAGTTAAGACTTCAGTAGAGCGAACGGGGGAATTCAACGACTGGGGCTTTAGTAATGCTGATTTTCCAGTTATGTAAGCTTAATGTCTCATTCCTTGGCCCGTCTCATCATAGGCAAGCGTATCAGGACTTCTATTTGAAATAGTGCAATCGCCAGTACCTTAGTCTATGAGTATGGGACTTTTGAAACCCAACTGAAAGCCTTTCAGCTCTATAAGAAAGGCCTTAAAAAGAGGGCTGCATGGAACCGGCATCAGCTACCAAAAAGCACGCATAATCATCCACATTTGAAGCCCGTCAACACCAGGAAATTCCGGACTACCAGGGGAATTTTCTAGAACCTGTTCAGTCGTAACTCAGGAAATTCTAAATCCAGCTACACCAGGGGTCCACTGTCAAGCCGAGTATGTCGACTGTGTGCAGGTCGGATAGAATGACAACGGACAGCAACCCTGAAGCAGCCAATGTACTGGCTGCAGAACACCGTTCGGTATTCGCACTGTTTAGACCAGGGTGTCGAGAGATGAGGGCGCAGCAATAAAAGGGAAAGAATGCTCAGCCCGGTGGGGACAGATTAAGTGGCTTCCCGACCGGAAGTATGCGGCGAAAATTAAGCACACCAAAGGTAAGCAAAGCGTCAGACGCCTACAAGGCCCCTCCTATCATTGTGCAACAGTGCACGAACCAAACAGGCCATCAGACGTGTGCTATTTAACCATTCGATTAGAGTGAACCAAATTCAGGTGTAATGGAACACTTGTGTTATATCTGATGTTCACGTTTGGTAGTCGGTACGAACGCCAAAACTGTCTCCGAGTCGTCTGGATATCAGTACGCCTGATAGATAATGTTCTGTGCAACGGCCTTAAGGACGGTCACCTTCATAACACAGGGGGGACAGATCGTTCCAGTGAAAATTCGTTAGGGCCACGAATTGATACAATGGAGCAGCCGACCCAGAACCTCAGTTGTTTACCACCTAGTTGCACTTCTTGAAGGCCTTTGATTGGTGAAGCCATCCACGGCTACCGCAGCCTTTAAAAAAATTAAGCTGAATGGAGTCCTCGTCATTTGAGCGTCGCATAATTTGCGCAATCGAAAGTTGCAGGTTCGGGTGAACGGGCCATTTTTTCCAGAAGCTTTCGTGTTCCTTGGTGAAGAATCACGGACCCAGGACTGTTGACCGCTTTCATATGGTCCAAGTTTATTCTGCACGCGGGTGACGTGAGGTGGCAACTGCGTTAGGCGCGCAGACACTGCAAGCAGACCTTTGCAGACTTCACAGATGGCGGCCACCCATCACTTTCCGCCCAATGTAATTAAATGCAACGTAATGCACTTTAGCAAACATCTTGTCCTGAGTAAAAACGGGGAAGAAATATCAGAAGGAAGGATGCAGGTGAAGGATCTGGTGCCGGCCGTGTCAGGCCTTCTTTCACAGGCAGAAAACCGTAATAAGTAGGGCTGGAATGCTTCTCTGAGGCTCCGCCAACTCTCGGCTGGTTCACTCCAGGAGCGTTCTCAAAGCTATTCTTGACCATTGCGTTGCTCTTTTTTAAATTAAAAACCTTGGACATTCGACCAATCTCGAGAAAGGACAAAACAAATTGGAGAAGTATATAGGAGGACCACGAAGCAAGTGCGTGGTCTCGAGAATCTAACCCATCCTGGTGCACTGTTCGCTTTGAAAGTGGACGGCATAGAGTTTGGTAGATTACCTGGAGACCTCATACGTGATATAGACAAAAGACAGGGACGCCCTGACTGACACCCACAAAGAATAATTGCCACTTCGGCGTTGGGCGGTCACTAATCGAAGCTAGAGAAACAGGGTCTAAATCTTACGGCTAGGGGACAAGCCATCTTCGCCAGTGCATGTCGCCGATGGAACTCATTAGCAAAGACGGTCATGCAAACAATAAACAAAGGATGGTTTAAAAGGCGACTTGAGTAGCTCTTAGCAAAGCGCCTTCCCGATGCGTCTTTGGAAACAAAACTGATAGCTTTCGACACAGAGCCGCATTCACTGCGTCCAGGAAACAAGCCCATTCCACAGGCTTAGTGGAGTGAACGTGTAGCAATTGTGAGTGATTGGCGGGCTCAGAATTCTCCTTTTGTCTATGCATGCGTGTTTGCCTGTGTACTTAGGCTAGTGCCTTGTTGCACCCCTGAAGTGAGTGGTCCGGCTCACCAAACTTCACACTTGGTTTTTCGGTCTTCTCGGCCATGGCTGGTAGTTGCCAGCGAAAGCTGCCTGGGGTTGACCGGCAGCAGCACCGCAATTAACCGGAAGGATATGACCCAACGACATAGCTTCTATCTTTCTCACAACACTAAAATCAGCCAATAACCACGGCTGAATTGTATATCTTTGATACCCACAGTGTCTCTTTCCTAAATAAGGTAACCGAAAGAGAAAAAAATGAGCAGCAATGGCAAAAGGAAAGTTACCTCGGTGGGAATGCCAGAAAAGACTGGAAAAAAGTGGAAAAGAGGCAACAGAAAATAAAGGATAGAAAAAATTGCGCGAACCGGCGGGATACTTAATGTCAAAAAATAAAGGAAGAGGGAAAAAACGGCGGACACCGAAGTCGGATAAAGCTGTGGTAGAGTAAACGAAATTAATGTAACGTTACGGTTGCAACATAGAGACGGGCCATGGCTTTCTGGATGAAACGGAAGGAAAGTAAAGAAAGCAAAGGAAAACGGAGTTGAGCGAAAAATAACCAAAGAATTAAAAGGAGGAAAAGAGAGGTGGAGGAAAAAGAAAACGAAACAATACAATGTATACGGGTGCATCCAAAGCATACTTGAAGAGACAACGGCAAACGAAGTATGCACAAAGTATTCATGCACTCATGAGCTACATGTATCTCCACAGACTGCCGTTGGGCCTTTTCGAGGAGTTAGCGACGTTCGGTTTCCAGCTGTTCAGCATCCAGTTTGGTATCGAGCAGCGGCAGTCGCTAGCTGTTTCGAGAGTTAGGCCCTCCATCCTCATTCTTTTTCCCACTTTCCTCCTCTCTCGGTGTTTATTCTCTAGCGTCAACGATTTCATTTCGTTAGTCGTTTTCACCCCTTCTATCCCTGGTATTATCTACAGGACGCCAAACCTGAAAGTGCTTACTCTTGCATGGTCTCAGCATAAGGGATACGGTCGTGTTGAGTACAGTGCGCCGTGGGATCGTTTCAAGGCAAGTAATGGCCAGTGACTTATACCGATGGGGTCTGTGATAGATATTACGAGTCGTACGGTGGTTTTAACCGAGCACTTCTGCTTCAGTGAGAGGGGGCATTCAGCCATTTCTTTTCCATTTTTCTGAATTCTAGATTTTTTTTGCGAACAGACCCCGACCGGCAAATCGCAAAATATCAAGTGTACAGGCTCTGTCTATGCCATCCGAAGAATTCTGGACGCTCACTTGCACTTTTTGGTCACTTCTGTCCCGTTCCGAATAAACTAGACTGGTTGTGCGGATACTGCTGCCACGACATCGGAGGTTTGTTTGTGTAAGTGCTGTCATTGGCTAATACGCTTACTGTTTCGGCTCGCGTTGATTTCCTTGTTTTTGTACATTCCAGATCTGCGGTGCAGTCCATTCGAAAATCGCTGTTTTAGTGCATGACAGTGTTAGAGTGTGTTGTCGGCTTTCAAAATGTCCAGTGGCATTATATTGTTCTCCGTTGTTGGTCATGAGGTATCGCTTTTCTCCGCGTTCCTCTGCTTCTCTTGGATCATATATTTATGGGAGACCTACTTGGATATAAGGCAGAGGAGAAAGATTTCGAGTACCCTGGCTGTGCCGGAAGCTTTATCATCATCGATCGACCATATTGGTTTCATGAAAGCAAAGTCATACACTTTGGACAAAAATGGATTCGGGCTTGTTAAAGGTCTGTATAATCAACTAGAATCGACAGCAATATTATACTACTCCATCATACCACGAGTTTGGTATTCGGTCCAGCAACACTCGATCGTTATTAATTCGTACGTTCATACGAAGACTGGGATTGACATTGGCCTTAATCCTAACAGCGAAATCAAGTGTTCCCTCTTGTTTGTCTTTTACTTGACAATATTCACCTTCTTCGACTCACTGCCATGGTCTCTATACATGAACTTTGTCATAGAAGCAAGACATGGTTTTAATAAGCAAACCCTCGGGTTTTTCTTCAAAGATCGTATCAAGAGTTTTCTGATCTCATCATTGATCGGATATCCCGTCATTTCTGTTCTTATATGGATAATCAAGGTCGGAGGCCCACACTTTTACTTGTACGCCTACATGTTTCTTCTCACGGTAACTGTCTTCATGATGTTTATTTACCCTGAGTTTATCGCACCTCTGTTTGACCGTTACGCTCCTCTTCCGAGTGGACCATTGAGAGAAAAGATTGAAGCATTAGCAAGTGCCATCGAATTTCCTCTAAAGAAACTCTTGGTTGTTGAGGGTTCGAAGAGATCTGCTCACAGCAACGCGTACTTTTATGGTTTTGGGAAGAACAAACGTATTGTGTTGTACGACACTCTTATCAAGGACTTCACATTTCCAGGGTCTTCAAAAACTGATGAAGATTCTGAAAAGAAGGAAGCGTCCAAAGGATGCTCCGTAGACGAGGAAGTAGTTGCGGTCCTGGCGCACGAACTTGGCCATTGGAAGTGCTGGCACACGGTCGTTAATCTTCTCATAGGTCAGGCTAATCTGTTCCTGATGTTTGTCACCTTTAGCAGCTTAATGAATTATGAAGAAATATTCGTATCTTTCGGGTTTCATGACGGGGCACCAGTTTTGCTCAAACTTCTTGTCATCTTTCAGTTCATCTTCTCCCCTTACAACACAGTTTTGGATTTTCTAATGACCGTCTTGTCACGAAAACTTGAGTTCCAGGCAGATGGGTTTGCAGTTGGCCTCAAATATGGAAATTACTTGAGGTCCGCATTGATAATCCTTCATAAAGATAACCTGTCCTTCCCTGTGTCTGACTGGTTGTATTCAATGTGTAACTACTCCCATCCTCCACTTTTGGAGCGCTTGGCTGCCATTGATGAACTTTTGCTTAAGAAGACGGAGTGATCACATTTGTTATTGTTCATATTTAATTCGCAAATCTCTTGGGCTTCTGGTCGTATTGTTTTTCCTACATCTATCATTAAGTTGGCAAAAGCTACAGCATATTAACGGGGTTGGAGTAATCAGACGAGAAAACAAAAGTACCCCCACCGCCCACTCTTTGACAGTTGATAGTTCAAAAAGTACGAAATCGGCAACAAATTTCCATTTTCTCACCTTAGTCAGTAATTAACGCCTTTACCTGAGCCCCTGCTCGTTCATTCCCATTTGTTCAGTGGTATAACAAAGTTGGCGTCAGTTTAGGTTCGCGCTTCCCGTCTTTCTGTTTGGAACCTTCTTACTGGATAGTACGGTTTATGGTAAAAGAGACAAACCCCAGAATCAATAGGGATGCATGTGGAAAAAGCAAAGGTTGAATTGTTGGAAAAAGGGGTAGAGAGGGTTTTTTTTTAGACATTTGCAGTTCACAGAATAAAATAAGCCAGAACTATAAAAGCTCGATATTTAGGGTAAATCATTGATAAGAATGACTTTCCACATGAATAGGAGAACAAGTCAAGGGAAGGAGATTCATTCTAGATTAGAAGTAAAAGAACGATACGGTTCTGATCGACGTTTGTAGTGACTTGGAAAGTAGTAAAGTAGGGAAGCGAGCACTGGGGAGTGGCTTCATGAGTAAATTAGTGAAGAGGGTTTAGTCTGATGTACGAGAATCATCAACAAACATTAGAAAACGAGTAGGCTCAGTTATGGAACACTAGCATCCACGGAGAGCCCCACTGATTCGGATGGGGATGGTTCGCTTATGGAAGCAACATGGGATCCACGACACGAGATTCAGGTGATATCCGAACGACAAAAATCTCAACGGCCGACCCCCGTGCCAAACTCGGTCGAAGGTCGTTGAGATGTCCGGCGGTTTCGTGAGTATCAGGTGGAGCGGATCAGCGGTGTCACATGACACCTGACAGGTTGCCTGTAGGACGACACAAGTGAGATTCATGTCGACGTTCACTTAGCAAATTTCCCTACTCAACCATGGATGCAGTTGTTCGAAGATAACGGCTTCAAAACGCTCGAATAACCAAAGCTAAGGACAGCGGTTCCTATGCATCAGGAAAACAAGATAATCGTGTACTTTCATGTGTATGAGCGAAAAGCGTAGGGCTGCGCAGGATGGAACGTAACCTTGAAATACATTTTAGGACGATGGATTGGGTGTCATACGCACCGGGAAGTTTGGGAAAATTCAGATTGAAAATAACATTTCGGGTCTTTCTGGTAACCATAACATGAAAGACCGACAAATAGACCCGACGGGCAAAGTGGAGCTCGAGGCCACCCAAAAAGCAAGCCTCGATCTGATCAAAAACATCACAGACCAAAAAGCCGGAGAAATCGCAAGCGGGAGTGCATAAATTATGAGGAAGGGTACTTACAAGGGATCAGAAGTAGTAGCTACTGACGGCAGTCGTTCTGTTCTGTGGTGTATGAAGCGTTCTCTGAGCGTTGGTACGGTAAGTAAGCATCCCTAGGTTACACAAAGCGATGATAAGTGGGCCCCCTGCGACAGCAGTGTGCTGCTTTTCAAAGGGATTACGCGATTGTAGACGTGGTGAGTGCACCTAGGACATCATAATTTACTGAGTGTGGAGAAGCATATTAAACAAAATGCCTATGTTGACGAGCAGTCGCAATGAAGTGGGACGTCAAAATATCAAGCTCGAAATTGTCAGTTTTGAGGATAGTGGGCCAGGAGGTCACGAAAACCGTAACAGTCTGCAAGGTATTAACGCCAGAAGATGCGTCTAGGGTTGCCTATTGGGGCGGAGAAAAAAAAGTGGAAAATGAAACGGCACAGTGGCTCAAAGAATCCAACGAGGAACGGAATGTGATATAGGATGGTCAGAGAATGGATGCAAGAATAAGGTGTCGGTGCGATAGTCGCTGTTGTTTCAGGTGGCCGGGTCATACGGCCTGGAGTTGAAGCTGCGCGACCTCCGTGATCTGCGTTTCCCTGCAAAAGAACGAAGAAAAAACAATTATGCATGCGCTTTGCCTATTGCGTCATCATCATCGATCAACGTTAAAAAACAAAGCAAGCCTTAGTGACCGCTGCCATTTACCCAAGGTTACATATGTCTACAAAAAGAGTGAATATCCAAGGGGAACAGGGAGTGGACCTACATAGGTAGGAAAAGATAAGATGCCACTGCAGTCAACACACGGGACTGCACAAATGCACTCCCAATCATTCTGATTCGATAGAAAATGACCACACGATCGCCACTATTCACGGTTTAATGCCATTTCCTTCAGTGACTCCAGCCAGCTAGTTGATGGGTCTTTCGGACCACGACCCCAAACACATGGGGCACCTAAATTACCTAAGTTCGCCGTACATTTCCTCATTCCACCTTGCCACGTCATCTGTGGTCTTCGACGTGGCTTCCTCCATTCTTTGGGAGGAACCCAAAATAAGGCACGGTGTAGTAGACTAGTGTTCGTCTTACGCAACACTTGTCCCAACCAGCGCAGTCTACTGTTTCGTACGCTGAAATAAGGTATTCCGAGAACCGGCACTTAGTGTTAGATCCCTGACTTCCACGTTACTGTTCCGGTCACTTCATCCAATCCTGGCGACATTGCGCGCATATAGTCTTGTCGCTCTTCTCTGGTATAGGGAGTAGAACGGAACAGAAGTCTCGAAGTCCCACATACGAGAAAACAGCATGATCAGTGGACTCAGCAGAGGTGGCAAACAAGATTTGAAGGTCTGGCGTAAAATTTCATCCTCATCGGGTGACTTCTTTTTTCAGTGTGTGAACGGTTGAGGTGATTTCTAATTCGTCGAGAGATTCAAAATCATTTTCTTGTTGCTCCACACCATGTTGTGATGTTGCGCGATAGACTCAATGGGAGAGCGACTGAGCAACTGGCTGAAATGTTCGACCCATCTTCGGTGCTTTTGTTCGCATCCTGATATGAGGTAGCCACTGCAAGCACGGGGCGCGGAGGGAAAGTTGCGCCTTTTCCGAAGAGGAGCGCATGAGTCTAAAAACCTCCTCGAAATCTCCAGAGGCAACTGTGGTTTACATGAGGTCTTCAGTTTCGTGCCACTATCGCTTTTAATTGTGCGTGTAGCTATGCGCCGGTAGTCGGGCGAATTGTGCACTCTCGTGTCTCTAGCCTTAGCATACAGATTAAGAGTTTCCGCAGTTATCCAGTCTTTTCTGTTCCATTTGACTTTTCATAGCTGTTCAAGGGATGGCCAATTATGGGTACTTTTAGCCCCAATCTGCAGCTCATCTAGGCAACCATCTTTGTCGATCTCGGGTAGTTTAGATGTAATGGCATTGAACAGGGTCCCGACGCTGTCTGGGATTGTTAACTTGGATGCGTCGACTCTGCGGTGCTGTTGGATTCTCCGTCGACTTAAAAGGTAAAGCCTGAGGCCAGCGTGTAGCAGTGTGTGGTCTATGCAGTTGACATCCTCTGTTATGCCGCCGCGGTATGCCCGACAGTCTTCCGTCAGCGGTGACCAATCAGAGCGCACCAAGATGTAGTGGATCTGATGCGCTGTCCTGCCGTCGGAGTACCACATCAGCAGATGCCTTTTTGGATTTGGAAAGCGGGTATTGGTGACGACCAGTCCATGGAGATCCGGAAACGAGACCAAGTGTTAGCCATTTTCGCATCGTTCATCAAGGTCGAATCTCTCCACTGTGTGTGTTCTTGTGGTCCCATACGGGCGTCCCGATCTCCTGCAGTTAGAAGGACGTCACGCCTTGGGCTACGCTAGACTAAACCCTGAAGTTCGTTGCAGAAGGCATATTTGGCGTATGGCTCCGCCTGTGCGGTAGGGATGTAGAATGAAATGACAGTCATGTCGACAGGAGTGCTCCTTGATCGTGTCATTGCAAGTCGTGGAGACACTGGTTACCAAGAGATTAAGACGCTGAGAGCTCGAATGTTCATTGCGATTGCAACACTGTGAAGTCCCGAGTTGTCTTTTGGCCCACTATGATACATCCAGTAAGATGCGCCTGTTTGCGGGGACTTAGATACACTGGCTGTTGGAATTGGGTACGTGCACTTCGTATAGGTAAGTGATATCAATCCTGAAATCATAAAAAGTACACATGGAAATGTATTAGCTACAGGTAGCTATAAGAGTTCTCACGTTCCAACAGTCTATATGCACACGGGACCTTGTGTTTAGGTCACCCAGTCCGCTGGGGAGCACAGGGATCGTTGCCTACCTAGGACTCCATAGCATGATGAGAGCACACTGTAGAGACGGAATCCATGAAGGTACTTGGAAATAGTACACGAAACGAGGTCCCCAGCCTTACCCGGCTTTTGCTCCAGGTGGCACCTGTAGCCCGTGTACAACCAAGTGCGACCTTCCGGGCTAAAAAACGTTCAACTTTTGGCAACCGGTGGCCGACCAAGAGGTTCATACGCCTTTTGGTGGTAGTCTACCAATCCGGCACGCCCAGCGCGTCCGAGGTGACCTGGGTTCATGATTGCCGATGGCTCACTAGGAGTTCATCCGCCTTCCGGAAGCACTGACTGCAACCCTGTTGGTTGGACAAAGTACCTTGTTAGACATTGGGTGCAACGGATCTTATCCCCCTATTTGGAGGCATTCGTTTTTGCACGCTGGATGCTCTCTCACCAAGGGGTTTACTCTTGGTTATCCTCAACCTGGTTTAGCCCACCTGTTGAGCGGTTTGCCGGAGTGTGGCCACTGACGCATGCTTCAGCTTCATGGAGCCATAGGTGATAGTTGGGTGGTTGGTGGAGACGAAAGAGGTGGGCGATACCCCGTTGGGGCACGATTGTCTACCAAATTAGAGGTGCTGCTCTCAGTTTACCCATACACCCCAAAGACCAGCGGCGCAGTCGAAAGTCCGTATCAGTTAGGAACAGAAATTATCGGGCAAGTAGTGAAACTTGACTACCAACAGTGTAGGTGATCGTTGGGGTCAATGTCATGAAAACGTGGCTAAGGACCTAATAACGTAAAACGTTTGATGATCTGACTATTGTGACATACCGTTCTTCCCTTGTTTTTCGTAGGCCGTCACAAGGACGTCAGAAGATCGGGAGTATATGAGTGGTTGGACTTAACCGTCCTACGTGAGTTTCTAACTTTCTAGCTGAACCAGTATCTCATCTGCATTTCAGTAGCAGCGTGATTTCGTAGTAATGGAATGACAAGTTGGCAGATAGGACGCTCAATACGATCAGTAATTACAGACAGGGAGAATATCGGTTCGTCCCCCTTGAAAACCGATCTCAACTTTTTCATGTACTTTCAAGGGGTCGCGTCCGAGTGGAACTTCAGCATAAAAATTTATCATTACAAAAGGTTTAAAATCGTGGTAGAGGCTTTTTGAAACCGGTCGCGACAAAAGTGACTCTGAATGTAACTGGTCAAAAAATTAGATACCGGATAATGCTAGGATATTTATTCACTTTGATTCCATAACGTTCAGTCACAGAATGATATATATAACTGTTTGAACTGCCAATCCCCACCAATGCTTGCAAATGAGTTTGTTTCACGGGAATCTCGGTGATTGTCGAAGAAGAAGTGAAAATCATTGGGAACGGCGACGTTCGGTGGACTTGCTGTGTTGTTCAACGCTGGACGATGATGATGACAGTACAGATGCAACGCAGGGGTATATTTATTTTCTTTTTTTATGATATACTTCACTCTTGTATGGTGGAAGGCGCTGTGGACCGGTGTACGGAGGGAGGTGGAACCGGCAACTGTGACTCTGATGCTTAAAGTGACAGAACAACCAGAGGTCATATTAGGTAATGGCCAGATCTACATCGGGTTATCTTCTTCACGAAATTGACCGGCGGATTTGGAATCCGAACCTCTGATATTTATGTTGATTGACGCTTAGTTCACTTGATCACCACCGATCGAATTAGCAATTGTTGTGGTAGGCCCTCAAAGTGACCCTTTTCCCCCACATCTGTTGCAGACGGGATCCCTCACTGGACGTTGTAGACTCTTGTTTGTCAAATCCGCAGAGATGGCATTTTATACTCGCGGCTGAGGCGGATTTTTCTAACGTATCCTCTTCCTGCGGCGGTTGCGAAGAAGCGGACAAAGTCAGGTCCACTCTAGAGGGTAACGCCGCCCATAGTTTGGAGCGTCCGTTGTCATGCCATCTTAACAGAGCAGGCTTGATCGGAAGTTTGTAAATTTTATGGCATGCTTTGGAGCAGGAGCACAGTGAAAGAGGAATACCTCCTAATTTCTAGGTTCCACTACTCGGAAAATGAGGAGGGGGGGGGGGACCGACAACGCTGGCTGAGGCTCGGATTATCAGTGAACTACGTGAGATTTTCTTGGTTTTCAGGTCACTGAATTTGGTGTTTGTATCCGTCATTCATCATCACCTGCAGAGGTGAAATCGTCAGTGCATTTTTGTTAGTGCTCTGCTGTGGGTATAATTTTGTCACTATTTTCTACCTTAGACTTCTTCCTTCAGATGCCTCAGTATGATGGAGGTTGGGTGTCTCAGGCCCCGAGTCTCCGAAATACTCCCCAACGGTGGCGGTCAAGTAGCTTAAGTGTCTGTCACTAAAATGTTCATAGGTCTGGATACCAGATCTGCCGGTCACTTTGGTGGTGGACGGAAATTCGCTGTCACCCTACTGGTTACCATGCCTGATTCAACGAGATCATATTTTGTACTACGCCAACCCAGGTTTCAGGGTGACGGTCGCCGGTTCATCCCGTCCCGTACCCCGTCCTTTCCAACGAACTGAATTGGAGCGTCTCAGTGTTTTTGATTGTCACTTCTGAGACTTTTTTGTCATTGAAGGTTTGCACTTCACTTTTCACATTAGAGGTTAGCACTGAAAGCCGAAATTAGACCGGCGACCTTCTGCCTGCAAGCAAGTGCTTTTGCTGTTGGGTTTTCACGAAATCTCAGTAGCAATAACAATTGTCCGGTAGGTGGAAGGCTAACGGCTTGATTTCGGTTTGCGAGATCGAATTTAGGAGACAAAAAGCTTGAGACTGAAATCGCCAAAATGTGCTCGCCTGCGACCTGTGGTCTTGGTAGCTTGTTGACAGGGCTCATTGATTCTCGTTGAACATCCCATACTAGTACCGTGTTCTGCAAGAGCGCTTATTAGCCGCCGTGGTTCATTTCTTATTCAAGCAAGTTGGTGTTGTGTCTGCTAGTCAACTGGCACCCGTGACCATCGGTGTAGGACGCTTCAAAACAGCAAGTGAACCCATAAAATTTCTTTAGGCGAAACCAGAGGCCTCGTTTGTCGTTGGTATTCATCTCCGCCTTCCGAGGACCTGAATTAAAACTGTCTGCGCCTGGATAGTGAATGCGTATTCGTTACGAGCTATTACCATTGGAAACTCTATTCATTCCCAGCATTTGTGCCAAGGAATAGATCTCCAAAGTAGCTTTTCGACCTGATTGTCTTTGTATAAGTGACAGAGTGTGCGGTTTTGCAGAAGTTCGCAGTAGGACACAGTTTGTCGTGACAGCTTACCTCATAACCTAACCTCTACTTTGCACCCCGCTTGGACCAAATCCAGCTCTTTTAGGATCGTCCCAATGATTTGTCGTTTTTTCGAGATCACCTACTTTTTAGTTTCTAGTAGTTTATTTTTTCGGTTTGTGATTAGTCCGACCATATACTGTTAACACATGGAAGTTATCAACCGTAGATTATACTTCGCAGGTACCTCGTAGTGGTTGACTTGAAAATTGTGGCAGTTATTTTGCCGGTATGTCTTCGTAAATACTGTTAAAAAGGAGTAGTGCCAATTAGAATTTCTTGCTTCATAAGTAAACCTTTTGTCATTCTTCTTCCATCCTTGTGAATTATTTAAAAACTCAGCTAGTTACATCGCGATACACATTTTTTGGCGAAAGTAAAAAGTCACGCTAACTGGATGAACATAAAATTCATTTAGGGGGGGGCGGTTTCCGTTTGCAATAAATCAATTATCGATCGCATCGGGTGTATCTAGTAACTTATCTAGACTCAGAAAGAATGAGGACAGCATCGTATTCGCCACGTTATTGCCAGAACTCTTAGTTTTCACAACGATTCGATGTTGTCAAATAGAATCTCGCATGAGCATTACCTTCTCGGTTTTATTGATCTGTGGATGTGCATCTGGCTATCACTTTGCGCTTCAGAATTACCATTCCGTTATTTTGCGTACCGGAGAAAATCAGGTGTTTCTTTCTCATTTTCAGTCCCCCCTGATATTTCTTGTAAGGCAGCAGATAACGATATCCTATTATTGAGTCATTTGAAACCACTGTGTGTTCGTGTATATTTGACTCGTCATAGTTAGGTTTAATATGTATGATGTCATTCGCCAGTCTTGGTGATCTCCTTCAACTCTCATTTTCTGATCACACTTTCCGTAAGTGAACTGATTAGGTTTTTCAGTGTTCCATAGAGAAAGCTCCGATCCGTTTAGCAAGAATTAAGGTACTTGACGCATTACTGGCAAGGCGCAGAACAGCAACTGCATACTTGTTTCGTTTCAACCGGAATACCGCGTACACATATGAGGGTCATCTGGTCTCGCTCAACTCAACGTCAGCATAGATCGGCTTGAGGTATTGTGACATTCTTGACCAGCGATCGATAAAATCTGCCGCAAGTAGTTTACCAACTGGAATCACTGTACGGTAACATCTATCGTGGCTCTTCCCGCTTTTCTTTTGGCCACCAAACCGATTTACTCATCTGTGGACATTTTTCCTTTGCGCTGTTCCGAACAATACATGCATGTGATCAGAAGGGCCTGCTAATAAATCATTAGGACGTGTGTTTCTGTTACGTGCTTCTCAGAATAACTATGGTGCTAATTCTTGTCTGCAGAATTCAACTAAAATATGTCCAATTTAACGTGTTACACAGGGAAACGAGTTTGCTAACCAAAGTAGAAATATAGATCATCATCGGCTGATATCTCACGTCGACTTAACCTGCATCCGTGACATGCGAATTGCTGACTACTTACTTGGGGAAAATGGTCCTATGTCATCAACTTCGTCAACTTCGTCCAAGCTAAGATGAATTGTGAAAGTGGGTTAACGACTTTGATGAAGATTTGATACCCTTTCGCCTCACGGATCGTAGGAAAAATGATCCGTGTTGGTACGGACCGGCATTTTTGAAGCCCATAGCCCATCATGCATTTCAAAGGATGGATAAATTTGACAACGAGAGATCAAACGACCAATAACTACAAAACAATAAACATAAATGTCATACATTGCACAAGATATTTTATAGAAGACTCCTCAGGTCTCAGTTGAGATTGAACCAGTAATTACTCACATAGCTGAAGTGTGCATCTTAGTGCGACAGAAAAAAATCATCGCAGCAAGCAAAGTGTGCTCATATATATATATATAATATACAAATAAATATACATTTGTATAACTGTATACATGATAGCCGGTTACAGAATGATGTTCGTTCTCGTAGCTCAGGTTCAACAGGATAGCATTGATTTGTTCGCTGAGCTGGGTAATTTGATTGCGAACGTTTCATCACCAATTGAGGTGACTTCGTCAGCGTTTTGGTCTTGTGGCCAGCGTCTGGTTGCCGTCGACCTCCTAAATGGATCACCTAGTCTTTTAGTCGGTGTTGATTGGGTGCTCTTGGTGAGGTAGTAGGATA
>LUCM01005308.1:31048-52606 GCA_008360955.1 Fasciolopsis buskii | reverse complement strand
CTCGTTCCTAAGGTTGGCTCAGCCCAACTGACAAAGAATTATCAACGAATCACAGTTGTGTTTCTTCTGTGGACTCTTCGATGAAGAGCTTCCATGCACACTCGTGATGCTACAGATTCGATTCTGGTGGTATATATATATATATATGTTTAGAAACCGTAGAAGCCAACCAAAAGTGCTATGAAAACTAGAGTTCGGACAGCAGAAATTTTCGACGGCGGTTAGAGGCATCTTTGTTTCACCATCGCGGCAAGGTTTTATCTACGAGGTCAAAGCCGACATTGATGTGCGAACTAAAAGAATGAGCTAACTTTGTAATGCCTCTCAGCAACCTAGTGTTGGCAATATGACCGGGAAAAGTGCATTGGAAATCAGCGCCCTATATTGTACGTGAAAGTTAGTGTCCAGAGGGCAGTCGGCCAGGCAAACAAAACAGCAATCCCACACACTACTCACAATTAATTGTGGGCCCTATAAAACTATAAAAGAAGCCTTTACGTGCAGATTATTACGAGGCAGGGAATGCATCATGTTTCACGGAAGATTTGACAGCAATACATTTGTGCCACGGACGTAAACAGTCTATGTGCAGATGAGTGCAGAAAAGCGGTCTGTCAATTTTCCGTTTATAGCGGACCAAGCGGAAGGAGGAAGTTAGCACGTTCGGATGGTTGGGGTACAACGGAGGTAATGTTGTGCGTGCTATGGTACCGAGAGGCTGTTTTTCTGGTAACGGATTTTTCGGCCACTACTGGAAGCGTTCCTTCTTACACGTGTAATTTGTCAATATCTTACTTTGGCATCACTATATTTTCAAGGAAGATATCAATGTGTATTTTGTCATCGATGCATATGGTTCACTGTTTAGCCCCATAGGCGCAAACCACTCATTCTAAAAGTAACTTTTTTTCTTGATGTTCATCTTCATACCATAAAGTAAACACGCATTTTCCTGAACTTCACAGCCGCCTAAAACGAATACGAGATTTGTCGATCAAAATTTGCAAGTAGTTGATTCCGTTCCATCTGTTTTTTCACAATTGGCAGACTGAATATTCACGTTTAGCCGTTAAAGATAATCCGTTGGAAAACGATTTTTCCGGGGAAGCAAAACAGACCAGGACTGTCTCCCTTATTTGAGCAGGCTTTCTGACATTCGACAAATTGCTTTCTATACCCGCAGATGTTCGTGGGAAACTGGGCATTTTTCCCGCGACGGAACGTAACAAATTATGTCCTGCATGCTTTGCATCCATTTGCCTCCCTTTTTCCTTGGGTGTAAATAGAAAGCGAAGTGGTAAGATAATTTACAGCTATTCTTAACGGGTTTTCTTTCCCCACCTACTCAAAGACAGATTCATTTCACGAACGATGGAGTTCTCAACACAACCGATAATCTCTCTCGATTTTGCCCATTTAACAAACTAGGCGAATTTCGAAATAATAAGAAAAAAACAGACACAACCTAACACCTCAAGAGCACTTTACATTGTTCGTGTGGGCTTGACGACCCACTGTTTTCTCCGAGTGTTATTCATATATAGTTGTGAAAAATTATCACGTGACTTGGTTGCAACATTCCCGGTGGTGTGCATTTCTTTCAGAAAATTCTTATTTCCATTCACATTGTGCATGAGGATGGCTGATGGTAGTCAGCTATGACTTTCAAATGAATCAAATCAAAAAACCTGTTTGAATGCCCACCTGAGTGGCCTATCACTTCTTCTTCCACTTGCATACAAAATGAAAGCTCCAACCTCCAGAGCTAGCTCTGGATCGTTTGAACATCTTGTGGTTTCCTTTTTTGTGACGATGAGCTAAGCTGGGATACTACTTTTGGATGACGGGTGATCAGCTAAGGAGGCTGGTCCACTGAAATCCTTTAAATCCAAAACAAGAGCTAACTTTTTCAACGACCACGAGATTCTTTTGTAAATGAATACTTGATTATGCATGCCTGGATTTTCCGTGAGTTACTCCCTATCACTGTTTGGCTGTAAAGGTCCAAACGATTAATCCATTATCTTCCAACCTATCATTTCAAACAATTGTTCACCTTTGATCTTTGATGCGAATCATGGCCTCGCTTTTCCCCGGGGAAAACGCAATCATTCCCGCGTGCTTTTTCAAGACCGCAAAACAGGATCGACGCGAGATAGGTGGAACGCATGGGACTAGTTATCACTGGTATACTGTCTTCGCCAATGTTGCTCGCCTCGCATCAGCAATGAATACCCGTATTGGAAGTTTGTATCAAAGATGTAGGGTATTTTACTCCTTAGAATTATGGAAAACGTGACCTCCATCTTCAGTGCCCCTTAGTGTCTATCAACTCAGGTGAACAACTGCGACTTTAAATCAGCTTTGTCCCGATTCGGAATGGCGAACATTTTAAGGTCGGTTAAACGAGCGAAAGCAAGGGACGATAGATGAAGAGAAAAGAAAAATCTTTTGTCTATGCCTACCCAGGGGTGCAGTGCGATATATGTCTGCTTGACATTTTCGGTATCGTTTTACTTCCGCCAAGTTTGAATGTCATTAAAACCACGGTCTTCTATTCACCCTCGAAAGTAAATTTTGTTTCACTTAACGCTATGATTTTAAATATTCCAGTTGGTTTCTCGTCATATCAATGCGTCATCTATTCAGTTATACTTTATCGAGTCGGTTGAACTTCGCGAGAAATTGTACGCCAAATTTTTCCGCTTGAAATACCAGTTTGATTGCATACACGCACATCCAGATTCACGGAAAACATTTTTTGCAAACTTGCTAGGTATTTTCATGAACTGTCGTATATGCACGATCAAAGCAGTCGAGGAACCCGCAAATTTTCATGTGTTCGTCAACCGATATAGTTCGGTAGTTTTTTCCTTGTCTGAATCAGCTGATGCATTTGTGATCAACTGGGCTTAAGATAAATCAAAAAAGTAAAAAAATAGCGGGATTTGGAAATTTGTGTTTAACGGACGACTGTCGTGTTTTAATCCCGGGAAAACCTGTTGGCCAATGCGTTCGACATCGTTAATCCGAACTATGTTCCGATTTTTTGTTTAAAAATTTTTTCCATAATATGCATTGTTTTAAAATATGATGAACTTTTAAATTGCGTTCCTGTCGATATGAGTTGCAACTCAGCAAAAATACTTTGTTTTACCGTCTCAGATATCTGAAAAGTCTCACAGAACACATCGAGAAAGCAGAAGACGCAGTCTGGAGCCAAGAATATTTGCTAGGCATATCACTAGTGAAGTTGATCTGTGTGTTCTTAGTAGGCCGACTGAAAATCTGTTCATTGGCCCAGGAAGTTATATCACGTCAACGAATTAGCCAGTGTGAGAACTGATCAATGAGACTGAAGCTCGGAATTCGCAGGCTTCATTCTACTCTAGTGATCTAATATATGAATGATTTTTGTTCACTATTTTTCACAAGTAGATCGTCGCAATTTCAGCACTCGAGAGTATTAGAAATGTAACTCAATGATTCACAGGAGGGAAACTCACAAATAACGGTTAGTGCACAAATTTCACATCCACTTAATACGTCGGATATTAAAAATTTCCAGATTGAATTATCTGAATTTACAAAGCTCCTTTGCTTCTATCCAGATCGTAGTAGATTAAGTAATTTGGTTGAATTAGCGAGAATGCTGTGCGTACTGCTAGCCTCGCCCGATATTCGTTCCATATTCGAATGTGAAGCCGCCAGGACTGACTCGTTTGAGTTCTATTGTACAACCATGTTCCAACCAATTGTGTATTGGACTGAAGTGCCCTGGTTGTGGTTGCTATCTGAAAATACCCTTTGCTCAAAAAGGCGAAAAGAGAGCAGTATAAATCAAAATTAATTGTCTAAAGTGAATCGCGTCATAAGAGTAATCGGTGGTCCGTTGCACGACGCTGTCATCTGGACCTGACGTTAGATTACGTTTGGGCTTCTGCCGACACTTTTTCTCGTTGCAAAAAAGGGTGATCATCTTTTCTGATATAGTTTCAGTATTTTTTGGTGTTAACACATTTATAATGGTTTTTGTTAGTGGGCTATGTGGTAGAAAGTCATATTCAACTCCCTTGCGTTGCTTCCTCCTTGGGTTGTGCAACTGAATGGCCTAGAGGTCTTCCACTGACATTGGTCAGGTGGCAAGATACATTTAACTTCTTCGGATCGTTGTCAGGAATACGTTTTTTGGACGACAGGCTTTGGTCTTCTCCATCAGAGTTCCGAATCTTTCAATCACAGCAAATCTTTATTGTCGTTTAGCAACAGCTGATGGCTGGTATTCGAGTAGGAATATGAATCTCCGGGCGTATTTTCTAGAATAAGTGACCTTTTGAAAGTGGCCTATCGCAGATTGGTAACTGCTGAATGGTTAAAATTGCCAACTAAATGTGAAATTCACGTATTAGTTCAGAAACGATGCAAGGCCCCTGTGATTGCGAATGTAACTCCTCAGCGATATTTCCGATTCCATTTTGCGCCAGATACTAATTGTCCATCTTTCACGGAACTTGTTCACTGGAATTTTCTGGAAGGTGTGTATCTTTAACCCACTCCCGTTCACTGCACGTAAGGGGTTTGAGTGCCTCTGTGTATATGCGTCTATATATGTTAAAAATATATATATATATATAATACATACATGTATATATTTCGATTGCGTTGGTGGTGTTTTTAGAATAAGAGTTAAGTTAGGCCCCTCAGATCAAATAACAGTCAACCTTATAAAATATCAAGATCGCCTTTTTCACCACATATTTTTCGAATCATGGCCACCAGAAGGCGGCAAATAGTGCTTCCTCACTGATGACTGTTTTACGTAGACTTTCATGTCTTCGCGTAGCTCGAGGCATCCATAACTGACCACAATTCAGTGGTCACGTTTCTCTACTAATTAAACAGCCACCTCTTGCCACGGACACTGCTAATCATCAACGGCCGAACGTTGACGTTGATGACCACGTCCGTGCAGATTCCAGCGAAGTTTCACTTCCGGCAAATTTAGATGACACTCATTCATGTTTTCGGCCAACCCCAAGTCGCAGAGGGATTAAAACAGGTTAGGATACGGAACACTTTCAGCGATTATGAATGGTGATGTGCTTTGTAGCTCAGGTTGGGGGGTTTTCAAATTTTTATGAGCACTGAACTTGGCGTTTAGATCACAGTAATGGCTTAGAGGTTCGACTGAGAATCGTTCGCCCGGGGTTCGCGACCCAGTTTGGGCGCGGTTTGTGGCCGGCGGTGGCCAAACTGTTAAGGTCGTGGCGTTTGAACGTGAAGTTAGCGGGCTCGAATCCTCCCCACTTGGCAGCCCTCTGAAGATTGATGTACGTTGTTGTTTCATTAATAAAAGAAGTAAAAAAATAAAAGTCATTTCGCCAGCAGCCGAGGTGACATTATCAGTGCGTAGACAGTGACCTCTCTGTGCTCAGTTCTGTTCATAGTGGTGCTGCCATAGGTTTGACAATGAAGCCCGGGTAAGTCCGCTTTATGCGCTGCTGCAGCTTCGAGCGTGGACTGGCAATGTTACCAATTTTAGGAACGTTACCGGCTTTAGCAACAATAATAATCTTGTCAATGTTACTAATTCCACATTACTGGAAGTTTCCATTCCGTCTTCGGGGACTGTGGCTCTCCACCAAGTCAATATTTTTAAATAGATCACCGTCCTTTATTTGCAAGTATCCTAAAGAGATGACACCGTGTCTCAGTTGGTCACTTCGGAAATAAATCACGTCTAGTCCCCCTTTGCGTGTAATTAGTTTTCCATCTCGTTTTTGACAAGGTGGTGATAGTGGCATTCTTCTCTGACAGAAATTAGAGTATCTGTTTACGCAAAAGTTCATGTAATACAGTACACGGAAATCGAATAATTCTAGCTTCATGATCCCCCCGGTTCCCAATGGCCACATTTCTTACTGGCAAGTAAGTACGGGGAAAGCAGAAGCACATAAGACACGAATCTTTGTTTGTAATTTGGTTTTACTGTGTTTATTGTATCTGCTCCTATCACATCAAATTCTCTACGTACGTTTTAGATGTTCGTTCAAAATTCGTTCTTTGCTTGATCTTTTGATATCAAAACCGCTTACAGATATTTGAGGGATGGTAGACCTTCAAGGTGCTGGTCAGTAACGTGTTCCCGGAGCCGGAATGGCTGGGATGGTTTGTTTGTTCGAGAAGTGGCTGCATAGTTGCTGAGTCAAAGACAGCTTGGGGATCAATGAAGTAGAATATGACGGACTGTTGGAAATTGCGACGGCGTTCCAGTGCTTGGGGCTGCTGATATTAAATCAGTACAGATTATGGTATGCCGAAATCTCTTGATTTGGTCGAGTTCGGCAGTCTTGCACAACTGCAAAGTTTATGAGAAGCAACCTACAGAGCATTTTTGTAGACTTCGATCGGATGAATACTTCTGCATTTCCTGTGAGTCATTTTGTTACAACTTTGGCAGATATGGGCTGGAGTAGATGTGTCCAAATAGTTTTAGAATATTTCTCATCCCCATATAGAGCGGAATAACTCGGTTTGCATACTTCTAACACTAGGTTTTTTTGTGGATCACATAAGACAAATTTGGAGTCTACTTATCTATATGAATTGTTACGGATTGTCCGAAAGAGTGGGTCGAATTCATCAGTTCCTGATTCGATTTCTATTTTTGAGCACTCCAATGGGGTAGAAAAATTGCAGCCACCCGGTTATCGATCTTGGATTGAGTTGGCCCGCATCTTACTTCTGTTTACTTATTACTCGCTCTAGTTCTTCTGAATTTTGTGCGCGGAAGTTGGTATGATGTTAAAGACGAAAATCATGGCTACTTTTCGCACTAGCAATTTCTACTGATTCTGCTTTTCACATCCCAATGGTCCCGATCGTTGCTTCTTTCGCAAAATTCCTCCATTTACAGAAAGAATTCTTTGATCAGTCAACCAAGGAATCTTACATTTCGCAATGAATATCATTGTTCATGATCATTTGAAAATGTTATTCATTTCAGTATTGTTAATGTTGCCGCTTATTGCATGCATACATAAGAATTTTTCTTTCGTTGGTGGTGGTGGTGGTGGTGGTGGTGGTGGTGCGTGGTGCGTGGGGTGGGGTGAGGTGGGGTGGGTGGGTGGGTGGCGGTGCGTGGAGGCGGTGGAAATGCGCGGATTATCTGCCTAGTTTTTGGACGATCTTCTGGATACGTTTGTAACTACTAAGCCTTTCCGAAATAGGCATTTCATTTGTGTAGTCAGTTGAGCAAAGTATCGGTTCAAATGCAGCCGAGCTCAAAAGTTTGTCAGCCAGATAAACGTTTGATTACATGTATTTTTCTGCATAATCTAGTAGAAGAAAATTGTGAACAATCGTTGTGCTAGTTCAGATTTTAATTTAACTGTAGGAATTTCTTTATTTAACATAAACATTATATTTCTTGTTATCAGTAGGTTGAACTCACCGTTGTAATTCACGGAAATGCAAGGTGCATCTGTTATATCGTAATATTTGTCACAGATCAAGTCCACGTCTTAGCTGGAACCGAAATTAGACGATTGTGAACTAAGCTTCCATTCAGTGTGATATCCAAGTGAGCGTGTAGTTGTGTGACGCGGGGCTCTTCTATTAGTGGTTTGTTAGATTAGACTGGGCCATCGTTTTTTCTATGCTCCTCGATGAATTTATGCTAACAGCCGAGAGGACTTCCTAGGTTGATCATACTGCTATGAAAGTGGTACTTCAAGGAGCACTTCGTGTTTAATAGACCAAAACGAGTTCTATAACAGTGCGCTATATAGTAGTTATAAGAAAATCATTTCTATCACCGCCTAGACTGAAGTTCTGAACTAGGGGTAGCAAGCTGACGTGATGGTATGGGTGTGACTTGGTTGTTCGTGTGTGTGAGTGGGTGAGATGTGGTTGAGTGTGTGTGTATGTCTGTGTATGGTAGTGAGTTTGTGGGTAGGTTTCAATGAGGGGGATTTTAGAGACCGAGTTTATGCCCTCGTTGTCATTGTCAACTGAGGTCGGCAGCTTAGTCAGATTGTCAGAGTGCATTCTTACTAACACCGATAGTCCGGTCCAAACGCCGGACATTTCTACCTTGTCGTTGATGTCTGTTTGGTGGGCGCTCATTTGCAAGACATCTGCAGTGCAAGCCCTCAGCGTAGTTTGGAAATCCACGTTGAAGAACTTTGGTGTTGTTACAGTCTATTGTGTGGCTTTCAGCTACAGTTTGAAGTGCGACTGCAGAGTCACATTCCAGTTTTGATAAAGTGATTCTGTGAGTTGGTCTGGACTTCTCTTTTCGTTTATGCTATGCGATCCTAATCTTCTACTGTCTACAGGTCTGTCCAACGTATTCTCCCGGGCAGTCTTTGCAGCTGATCTTGTGAATGCAGATGCATGTACGGAGTCTTTTGGTTTGGTCAATTTTTGTTGTAATGTGTGACCCATGCGGAAAAATGTGCGGATGTTATGGTCGTTGAGGATTTTCCCGATGGTCTCCGATGTTCTTGATCCGTATGGAACGTCACTAGAGGCTGACGATTCTTCTTTCCGCGTTTTTTGCATTTGTCCAGGTCTGTTTATTACTTTTTGTTACCTCGAGTCGTACTAGTTTTGACGGTTAGTCATTATCTTGAAGCAAGGTGTTCAATCAACGGGTTTCCTGATCACACGTTGTCGTGTCGCTGTAGAGTTTGTCAACTCGGTTGGTTAGCAACGTAATGAGAGCACATTTTTTGCTACTTGGGTTGGCCGAGTGAAAATTTAGATATATGTCGAGTGTATGGTTTCCTGTGGATGCGTATGTTGAAGGTCTGTGTTTCATTTGCTTTTAGATGACAATCCAGAAAGTCTCTTGTCTTTTTGCTGCCTTGCGATTTGTGTGTACGTAAGAGACTACTCATGCTTAGCTGAGGCAGACGTGACAATGTCTGTCGTATTGCTTTGAGCAATGGTTAGAGTTATTCTCTTTTGACTGATTTCTAGCATCGGTTCCGATGTCTAACGTCCCCATAATTTTCTTGCATTTCTGTATTACTAAATGAGCCGGATGATATAGCATGACCTCTTCCTAGTAACACTATGTGGAGACCTTTTATGCCTAAGTGTTCATGGCTGAAACGTAGGCATTGATGTAGTCTACATATTGAGTGCACTGAGAACTACCAGGTGCTCATGCAGCCTGTTTATTTTATCAAATCAGAAACGAGATATGGATGTGTGAAAACTACCACTGTTTCGTGAAGTGATGGTGAACATATGAGTTAGATACGAAATTCATTGGGAGGGAAGTTCGAAGAAACAGTAATGTAACCATACGACAGCATGAGCAAAAAATCCGCCGTTAAGACAACCATGAAGGAGCACTGCGCAGCTGGTACATCCGTGGTAGCAATCGTCAACATTGTGCATCCACTGAGTTTAACGGGGGGGATCGTGAACTGGAGTCAAGGTGTTCGAATTACGATCGTATTCCCGGGTTTACGTCCCAGTTTGGGCATATGAAATGAAGTCCTGTACTTCAATTCCTAACTAGTCCGATGAAACATCCATGGGGCTTGGTTCCCTGAGTTCTAAAGGTGAGTTTCGCATTTGTTCATGCACTAAATATCATCGTCTCCTTTTTGCAAATTGAAAATGTTCACATCGTAACGGTTGACGGCGCGTAAAGACGATCGTTCTGTACAAAACACGCAAAAAGAAACCTAGTCCATGGCCACATACAAAGTTTAACGAGATGCGGTTGGTATCATAGAAGATGACTGTTGGGAAGGTATTTTGGCCCGATCGACTGGTATCAAAAAGTGATTATTGAGTTGCATCAACGAAATGGATGAAAGTTTATCTTTCTGACTAAAATACATACGACTGCAATCCAGCCTACTAACACTCAGATCCATGTGGGGGAGATCAACGGTGTGTTGGATACATTTAATATTGATCTCGCTTTTTTTGTCTCACGAAGCTGCGCGGGAAAATCTTGTACATATTGTAACCTATTCATCCGTTGATATAGGATTGACGTATGCAAGAAATTGGGATCCCAGGAAAACCGTTTTCCGAATGGGATGAAGGTAGCATTTTGCAGTTTGTGCTTCGGTTCGCTTGAAATTATGCTAATCATGACATTGATGAAATCAAATACGGCGCGTATGAATGAAGAAGATTATTTCCATCTATTGTATTGTCATTTACTTTATTTTACCTGTTGTTTATATTGATCACTTGCCTTCCCCTGCTTCCAGTGTCAACACTTGACTTAACGTACATATTTATATTTTCCGTTTTTTTTTGTCTGACTCATGTGTGATAACTGCTCATACTCTGTTTATTCATTCCTTCACTTACGTGCCACTAAGTAGAATATAATACATCAATGTGGTCTTCAGTTATGTTAACGTACAAATTCAATCATTATTATGACCAGAATCGTCCGGATTTTTGTCCTCAAACGAATGACTAGCTCCATTCATTCAGCGATTTAATTTGAAATTTGGTGTCGCGGAACATTTTTCAATTATGCAATCATTTACTTTGGAATCACTCAACCTAAATGCTTTCGCCAGAAAAATTGTAGGTTATTTTAAATTTTTTGAGTTGTGACTTACAATGAAATTTCTGACGAAAGAAAGGTATTTGTTTTCCCATATGTCGCCGGACGATTAGCATAGTCGGTGATCGAAAATTCTGGTTCCTTAAAGTATGGGAACACTTCTCTTCTTTTGCCATATTCAACCGGTCAACTTGGAAACTGTAGAATCGGTCAAATTCCATCAGATGAAAAAGTGATTCAGAGAATATTCGTTAATTCATTCTGGAGTCTTAGACCCGAACAACGTGTTATAAGTTCGTTGCTGAGCTACAGATTTTGCTTTGGACTGATCACCTGGATCAGTCCTCGTCAAATCTAGCCGAAGCCACTTTTGCTATCTGTCCATATTATCCAGCGAGCACGAGAGGTCTCTGGGTAGCATTAACGTGTGCATAAACTGAAAGATTCCCGTTGATGCATTTTATTTAAATAAACACACATATCCAAACCGAAGTTCACTGCATGGCTCCATGTCAACTCAAATCCTGAAATTTTGACGTGAAACTACGGGTCAACAAGACTGGTGGATTCCAGACTATAGTCTCATGTAAAAGAGGTATTCAAGTTAAAAGGTGCATTCTTTGTCCACCTGTGATTTCTGAACTGGCCAATGTTTCATTCCAGGTAATGGTGGTTATTTTCGGTCTGTTTGTTTGAATACTAGGGGATAGTACTCCAAATCAACCAATAAGCGTATCGTTCCCCACTGCTTGTCTCCTTCTGCAAGTATTTTTGCATCGAAAAATTCTTCGTTTATCTGGTGTTGGTGCTAAAGTTTGTCATCGATTTCTAACTGACACTAACCTATCCAGGCTGCTTTCAATGGTGCCTTGGTCTTAATAATACTGTCAGCAAAGAAGTGACTGGTCACGGATGACCAATCCCAAGTTAACTTACTACTTCGGTTACAGACTCCCAGGGCGAATTCCTCTCTTGTGATGTTCTCGTTGCTCATTCTGACCGTCCATGTGTGTCTATGAAGAAAACGTGGCACTTCCGCATCCTTACATTCAAGTGAATGTAAATCCCAAGTTTTTCTAAAACTGCGATGGATGGTAAAAATTACACCAAAAAAGCTTGAACACTAGGGTGATCTCATCCCCCCCCAACTTCGCGTTTCTTCCTGATAGTTGCGATTCTCGCTGTTCGCTTGTCCTCTTCCAACTAATCGTCGGAACTTAATACGTTATCCACTGTGATGTTTTGGACCCATGTAATCCGTCAAAATCGAAGATGGATTGCAATTTCTACAGAGGATTTTCGAATAATCCTCTGGGATAGAGAAGGTGACGGTCAGATCAGAAGAAATCTTGTGTTTCGATGACCTGTTGTAATTCCTTTGTAGCTTCGGTGAATCATTCTATTCAGTTTGCTCTCTGGTCATTTGGGCATCAAAAAAACAAAATCACTGAAATCCCCTACTTACTGACGATCGGTTATTCATGGTAGCCTTGTGCAGATTTCCAAAAGCTGTAACAGCTGCTTACAGGGAACATGCCCAACGTTCCAAACGGGTCCCAGAACCTGTGTCATTAGAAGTGTGGGGAGAAAGTAACACTGATAAATGTTGTCTCGTTGATTCTTATTTTGAAAGATTTAAAGTGTGCTTCACAACCTCCATTAATGCTGAATTCATTGACACTGAATTACGAAAAGCTTTCAGTAAAGAGAGGATGCCCCAGACATTGGTTACCGACAATGGAAACGGCTTCATTGCTGAAAATATTAGCTCCTGGCTTGTTGCCTACACACACACATCCATGATACAATGGATTGGCGAACAAAGTTATTCGTAGGCTAAGATGTGATATCAACTAATTTAGTCTTACAGTCACCAAAGACCTTAAGCAAGGTGTAGACAGCATTCTGCTTTAATGCAAAGTGCGGATAATCAAATGAAACCTCCAACTCCAGGTCAGTTGTTCAAGTTTCAGCTTCTTTGGTCCTGGGATTCTTGTGGACACAGGCACTGTTGATTTGAACACTCGTTCGTTTTCCGCTAGTTGTATGCAGTAAATTTGTGTAGAGTTTCAAAATGTCTGACTGTGAAACTACCCAGATATCCCGAAAATCATTCGAGCCAAATTGCATGTGATAACCGTTCATAAACGGTCTATTCTTTCTATTTCTTGCATGCCACATGAAGTCAAATTTGTGCATGCGTTCTTGAAATGTGCAAACATCCGTATTCCGACTACAATCGTTCTAATTCCTCTCTTTGTACTAGTGAATCTGTTCATCGGTAAAACGGTTTAATTCGGAAGTTCGCAACTTAATTCGATAATTATTTCCTTAGATGAGTATTTTACTGATCCCGTTTCAAACACAAAAATTCATGCATGGCGTTCCCCGTTTGCTCGCACACGCTATGCTTCCGAGAAAGTTGCCTTGTTTGTTTGAGCACAATACATCGTATTCACAGAATACTTACCAGTTTTACTACGTTAGAAGCAAAAGCATATTCCGAGTAGTTATCACATGGTTGCTGTCGACAAACCTTTTCTAACTAATTGCACGATCTTCATAGCCCCTGTGCCTAAATATTGCTTGCTTATTACTTTTTAAATATGTTTTCTGTTTATAGGAAAATCAGCATTGTTCTGTTTTCTAAAAGAAGACTTTTGGATCGAGGTTTAACCGTGGAAAACAATTGTTTTCTTCGAAAGGTTACCGAAAAAAGTAACTGCTGCTCGATGGACTCCAACGCGTGACATTCAGATCTTATCTGCCAATGCATGTTTTTTTCGGCTTTGGTTTTTATGAGCCGTATGCAGCGCAGATGACACTGTCCGCATCCGTTTCATGGTGATCGCATTGTCTCATAAGCGATCAAGTTTAGAATCTTACCGTTGTGTATGATGGTGCATTCGTTTTCATAACCGATGCATGGAAATATTTTCAAACAATATGCTTTGAATTATCACAACATTTCTCACTTCAAGGTAACCTATTATTTCTCCGTTATATGTCACCGGAATTTTGTTCCTCGATAACCGCTGTTTGTCAACAATGGTAGTGATCAGTTGCTTTGGCATAATTTCGAAAGGTTACCGGCACATTTACTATTGTTCTTCGGCTTTTGGAGCCAATACAGTCCGAGTTTTGCCAATATGCGTCTTGATTGCTCATTTCTTCCTCGTGGATGGGATAATCGTTTCCTCAAACGATTTATTTGCAATGCAAACGAACTTTCAATCCAAATACTCGTCGCCTTATCGATGGATTTCTTATAAGATAAAAAACCTATGGAAACAGTCAGCATCAAAAAAATCGATCAACAGTCATCTTGATGCTGCGTGAATTATGATATTTTGGCATGTCATTCACTTTAGGCACAAAGAATTACACCCGAATCAGGGCCCAGTGGGTGAGGCTGAGATGCTCCGTTTTGCGCAGATTTGTCTACTCGGTTCCGGTGATTGAAAGACTACACCAGAAACAATCTGACGTTTTCAGATTCAAACCAAAGGCCCAATCAGAAAGCTCTTTGGCTTTGAATATATGCATTCGTAGTGCCTCAAGTGTTTGATTTTTACAAGATTCTAATCGTGAGGCTTCACATTTTTAAATGAGTGGCGATGACCCGTTTGACATTCAAACAACAAACACGTTGAACGAACCTTCTTGAAAATGTGGCATTTTTTCGTGAAACTCCCCAAATGAATTGTAGTTGAGGATTTTCATGTCACCGTTTTTTAAGTTTACATTTTTATCCATTTTTTAATTACTAGTTATAAAGGACAAGGTTTTTACTGCAAAACATATATATATATATATGTATATATATTAGATAATTTAGTTATCTGAATTCCACATTAAGAAGAACAATCATTAACCAATGCGGACGTCCTCCCTCGGAAGAACGGAGAATATCCGCGAAATGACTTACACTTTCGAGAGGAAAACATTCCACATTGGTTGCGGAATTGTTCAAGGGTTCCATCAATTTGTAGTTTATCGCAATCTGTGCACAGCCGCGGTTTTTTTCTGTACGACGTACTCGTAGAATGCGTTAACTTAAACTAGTCACATATTTTCATGTTTCGCTCGGTATTGGGAAGACTTGGTACCATTGGAAAAAAATTGCATTTTAGTTACAATCATTTGGATGTTGAATAATCAGCACACTTCATTTGTCTAACCGGATCACGCTCCCTCATTGACAAAAGAATCGTCGATCTAGTCAAAATCAAAACATATACAACCTGACGATACTATTTACCCAATGATTTTGGAAATATTTGAAATCTAGTCTTAGTAATCACTGAAGTGTATTTTTTATCCTTTCTTAGCTCCATAGTTAGTTAGGTATACGCTTAGCATGTCTTGTGAAACAATGCATATTTTCCACTTAATTCCAAAAAAATATCTTCATGAATTGGAACTATTTTGAAAAAAACAATGAACTAGAATACGAAGTAACTTAGATGAACAGGTTATGGCCTCCATATTATTGATTAACCTTCCGAGATAGCGAAGACATTCGGTGTCTACGTGAATTTCGGATTCAAGTCGAAGACAAACGTATTCGCTTCCCTCCTTTCCGGGTCTATAAACCAAGAATGTTATTTAATTTTTTCTTCATTCAACCGAAATACCGTACTACATCTTTTCAACAGTTCTAAGTACTGGATTTTTTGTGACTCACATCAAGAGTTTTCAAAGTATTGTGAGTACTGAACTTGGCGTTTGGATCGCAAACATTTCGCCAGCAGCCGAGATGATGTCATCAGTGCGCAGGTAATGATCTCTCCGCTCATTTGTGTTTATTATAGTGCTGCCCACAGACTTGAACTTGACCTCAGAGCACAACACTTTTATTTTATTGTTGGACACATTTGATAAGGGATGTTGAATTGAATTTTCCAAACATCGTATATAATTTAATCAGATATACATATTTCATACCTTGCATCGGCGACGGCAGATTGGGAGTGTTTTGACGGTCACTGTTGTTCAATTTACATTTGAGTAGAAGCACATAGAAACTGGTGAAGAACACGGGAAAAATGAAAGCTCAAACGGAAATGGATAAGATCATCATCCTGGAATTAGTTCGTGCCTGGAGGCAAATTCCTTTCATACGAGCGGTCATCTCGATTCGGTTTAGCAGTCGTTGGCATTTAATCGGATCAAATTTGTGAAGAGAATCGGATTGTAAACTTGATAACAAAGAAGTAACATGAAAATTCAAACGCGCGTTTTAAACCAATAATGAGGTGTAGAGAAATTTGGGACACCTCACGGTGGTATGCTAGTTGATACAGAGTAAGTTGACTGCTTTGGGTGGTAGAATGGACAAAATCGACTGGTTGCCATCATATGGGGGGAAATTTAACAAACTAACATTGGAATGTCCGATAATGAGGGTAGTGGAGACCAATCATGAAAGGTCATCGGTCGAGCAAGCTGTACGAACCTCACGTCGGTGTTAGTGGCAAGATAATGAACAGAAACACGCCTATAGATTATACAACTTGAAGGCCTATGCAAACTGTGGTAGCAAGTTTTTGAATTTAATGAGTAATGAATCATTGGGGAAACTAATTATGAAGAATCATTGCATGAAAAGGGTTCGATTTTCTGACAAGTCTGCAAAAGTACATCTTGTTGAACGAACAAAAACTGAATTGATTTATTCCAGGTGATTTTGCTGTTCAATGCATCCTGCTGACTTGACTGACGGCAAATCGCTAACGGGGCGATATTTCGGTTAAACAGACAGCCGGAACTAGGTCCATCGATCAGACCAAGTTCATCCTTATATAACGGCCAAATTTAATGAAAGTCCAGGTATTATAATTAGTATGACTTGACTAGTAGAGGACAGTTTATTCTAGTTCTCGAAACTGTGATTTCTTTGAGGTCATATACAACCAAATGAGAGTTAGAACCGAATAGCATTAACCGTGTACTGTGCAACACATTGTGATTAAGGTCAATTGGATTGAAAGTCACCATGTTGATTTGGTTGGTTATCGTTACCATCTAGCCAAGACAGCGTGTTCCGTGTTGAGTGTGGTAAAAAAAATTCCCAAAAATTTGAAGCGCATAAAGGCGGGCTGGCCATTTTTTAATAAGTCAAAAAATCCGTCGTTTTCTACCGTACGACGATGACAGCGCAGTACGAAGGTCAGACACATGATTGGAGAAAATCCAGGAAACCTCCTACGGCTTGTTGCTTTGTGGTACCAAGAAAAATTTACTGTGATACCCAAAGCGCGAATTGCACGGAAACGTATGCTCTTGGTGCCATTTTTCTCAGTTTCATACAGTTTCATCCAAACGGGCACAAAATGATGTGTTGTCAAATGAAACTTCATCCAGTCCGTTGGATGAAATAAGAATAAAATGAAGTAGACGGGCTATTCCCGATCGGTAGTCAGCATAGGAATGGAATTATATGATAGAAGTCATTCTTGGCTTGGGAAGTCAGATTGCAGGAATAAAATTTCCCGGCATATATTTTTCCAGGAGCAACAGCATACTACTTGCTTAACTGCAGTTTTGCACAGGATACTAGCCACACTAACCAATTGTTTGTAGTAAAAACTATCTGTGGTTAACATGAATTATTTGAAAAGGGTAGCAACGGAATACCCCTTGTTTTTTACTTGTCGAAACTTCGGCTCATATTCTAAATAGGGTTCGGCAAATAAGTCTAATTATTGTCTATCACTGATAATTCTGCGAAATAGACAACGGTTAACGGGAAGTTTACCTTGCAGGTAAACTTCAGGTTCATTTGAAGCCGTATAATCAAAGCATCAGAAGTTATTACTTTAAATTGTAAAATAACGATGGAATTAAAGGGTTATTTTGCGAGACAGTGATGAACGTCTCAATGGGCTAATTTGTTTCACACACTGATTGACGTTTTTTAATTGGTTTCATCGGTACACCGGTAACACTGTGGGTTCGAACATAAGTTTTACAAGTGTGACTCCTTCGGTCATCGATCCGTTCTCCAAAAGGCAATCTAAACTTACTAAAGGTCTTCTTGCTGATCTATGATGTACATGATAGTGGAATATTAAGTAAATTTTTTAGTATTATTCCATTCTAAATAATATAATACCGAGAAACCTGCATTCATTATCCTACGCGTTTATAAAAACGAGACTGGAAATAAATCTCGAAAAGAAAACCTCGGTATATTTATTGTTTCACTCGCTCGGTGCATCAGGTGGGATGCGTTGAATCGGTTAAAAAATCGCGATCAGATGTTGATTCGAGTTCAATTGGAAGTCACCGAGAATTTTTAGATTCGCCTATTGCTTTGTCCGCACAGTGTTTCTGTGTTTCTTAAGGAAAAAAAAACAATTGGTTCTTCCTTGTTTTTACTTCATAACCAATCAAGGCGAGATATGTAAACATTATTTTGAATGTTTCAAACGGCCGGTGCATTTGATAATCCAGGGAGAACTTTGAAATACTCACCAGCACCATCGAAATCTCACTGAGTTTCAAGAGGAACGAACAAACGTGAATTCAAAGACCATTTAATCAAGTGGAAATCTTACGGTCCGACGTGACAGAGGGACAGACCGAGGGTGCAGAAGCTACAATATGACTGAACGTTTTGTCGAATTCACACTCTCTTACAGTGATTGAAATAAATATCAAAATTACTGCAAGTTTGATTGTGATCGAGACAAGCAATAACACGGACAGTAAAAATCCCGTTAGTAATAATGATAACAAAAAAAAAAGAAACTAATTCTTGAATCTTGGCTTTTGCGCTCGATTCTTCCAAAGACAAAAACGCGAAAGTCTACTCCGTCAGCCGCGTACATCAGAGTTTAGGACCACTGACAAATAAGTTATTTCCCTTTCGAAAAATGAAGTGCAATTTGACACTTTGACGGTACCAGTTTAGGCTGATGACGGGCGAGTGTGAAGGGATCATTTTTTTTCTAAAATCAGAAAATTTATATCGAGACAGACAAAAACGGTCGATAATTTTAAGAATAAAAAGATCGACTGTCGGGGAATCTAAACCTAATTCGACAGTGAATCGCATTGCGATGGGCAGAGGATAACCATTTTGTAGTGACTGATGTAGTCGTAAGTTAAAAAAATATGCGTTGACACCCAAGTTTTATAAGAAAAACACTAGTTTTATGTATCAAACTGAAAATAGAATGTGTTGGAACACTTGGAGGAATGAAGCAATTAACACCCGAAAAAGCGCTTCATATGTGACAATGTTGGCATACAAGTAGTTTTTTCTTGAACCAATCTGTTTTATTGTCATAGTCCAGTAAAAATCCACCTTTCGGTGGATCTCAGACAATATTACTTTTATCCCTTTGCCCGTTTCATTTGCAATTTTTGCCCTACTGGACTTGGGCTTCCGCGTTTGTTTGTCCCATGCAACGCGATTCATTCCTAAGACCGGTGAGCCGTTGGACTATAAATTTAGTCCAAACGTTCAAGTGATCGGCTCCTATGGGCTTTATTGCCAACCGTTTGTAGTGACCGGCATTCAGATTTACCTTCCACACATTGGACTATCAACGATGTACGCGGTTTACAGGTTAGAAATCTTCTAGCCCAATGGGCACTGAATGTTGGACAAAAAAATGCGTTAAAGACCCAAAATGCACGTCGTCAGCATAAATTTCGAGAAATAGAAGTGTGAAGCAACACTTGAAGATATCAGTTTTTGTGTTCTGAGGCCCTTGTACTCGTGGCGCTTGTCCTATCCTTAATCAATGGGCACAACTTATATGCATGTGATCCTACACACGAACATTCACCGCTGTTCCAGTTCAGTACAGTGTGATAGGTTCAGAATTCATTGATGACCTAATTTGCTAAACCCAAGTTTCGTTAATGCTTTAAACCGCTTTTCGACGATCACTTTGACCGCAGCCTAAGTGAAACATGCGGAATTCAACTCCTTACACACGCGCTCATGTATATCGGATTTTTATAGTGAATAAGTTGGCACGATTAGCATTTCATCGGACAAATTTCCCCGTGAAATGCTTAACCAGGCGGTGTTCGGTTAATTGGATCGAATTATCAGTCTCACTTTATTTCCACTTTCTCATTCAACTGTACGGACTCCAGTAATACAAAGACAAATATGATCGGTGGAGTAGACTGGATTTAGCGATTTCGCGTTTGCTCTTTCGCTTTACACAGATGTTTGCAAAAGGTTTATTGCTGAAAGCAACGAGTGGGCTGTGGATCTCCGAGATCAGTCGGACTGCTCAGATAAATGGGGTTGCAGTCACTGGGCTTCTTATCTTCACAATGTTTACTAGGGCAGAGCGAGACTGATCACAAATTCTAGTGAGAACTACTTCTCCGAAATGTGATAGGCAATTGTATTTGTGATTGCTTATCACTCAGAATGTTTGTCTAGAATCCTCAGTATACCACAATAAAGTATGCATGGTGTGATCGAACTACCCTGATTTGACGACTAAATTAATATCAGATTTCTGGGACTACGTCCCGAAACCCTCACAAGTCCTCGCCTGTTGGTGCATCCAGTATGCTGTAACGGTAGGAGTAGTGAAAAATAGACACGAGGAGGTAACTGGAGGGTCAGGTCTGTTTAGGCTGGATTCAGTGAACACCCATCTCGTGTTTGTGCAACGTTTTTAAAAAGCAGTAAATTAAGTACTTTTGACGTCCTAATTTAGCCCTTCTTGTATCTGACTATCATTCTAATCCTTTTAGAATGAATTAAAATAAGCACTGCTTTTTTGGACAACTGTTTTTTCACTCGCATTTTACGTTTTCTTCTCTAACTGTCGACAAATTTGCTTGGTTAACCATTCCACTCCAGGGAGGTGAATTAACCCCAGGTTCCTGTTCACATTTTCGGTATTGTCGCGCGCAAGTTTATTCATTCGTTCAGCACCCGCCGACCAACCTTTTGTATCCTCAGGCTGGTATTAGGAATCATGACCTGGGTTAGGCGTAATTATACGTTTCGAATACCATCTATCGAAAATGAGTGTAAATCACGTTTGGATTGTTTGACCCGACAATGTGTGCAGATCATGTGGCAAATATTTTCAGGACGGCGATGATTATGGTCAAGAAATGTGTATTTATTCGTTCCAAATCATGGGTGCTGAAAACAGTCAGGCCCTTAAGTGATGGCTAGAAGGTGTTGAGTGGCAGCAGCATCTACAGTCTCAGCACCTACTGTTCCACAAGCTTATGTGAATTGCTAATTTGATGATGGTACGCAGTTCCGAAGTTTATAGGTATTATTGCTATAGGTATCAGTGAAACAGCTGTCCAATTTATGATGTTAAATTGGGAAGGCAGAAAATCTGACGTGTTTCGATTTCGAACAAAATTTTCGCCGAGATATGATGTCTTTACTAAAGCGGATAAGGTCAAGCGTTACGTCATACGACTGTTTCGAGAAATCGATTACTCATAGAAGCAGATCATAAGCTTTTCAGACCCTGTATATGGTTTGGGGTCGAAAATCTAGGTTGATGAAAGTGTCGTGCGATCAGGAACAATTTGTGGTTGCCTTGCAAACTATTTGGTCCATCCTTAACCCCAATTCAAAAACCAGACAACAAAATAACTCACATAACACGTTCATCTGTTTTTGGGTTAGGCATGGAAAGCTACCAATCACTTCTCTTGTTTTTTATCTGACTAATTCAGTCCCTCCTTCTTCCTAATGTATTGTAATGTAATGGTATGAGTACGAATTATTGAAAACTAACTTGCTCGCCAATTTGTGTTTGCTCAATGTGCTCAGTGCGAATTTTCAGGCGAACTGATTAACACCAGCTAAGTGATGCCCAATGCAATGCGCCAGCAGAAAGGAAATTTTACTGAATTTCGCTCACAAAAGCGTTCACGATGATACTCACAAGGATAACCTCGAAATCGGGGTGCTTGCAAATCGAAGTGGTATTTTTTGTATGGTAAAACTTAGCTTTTATATACCATTAAAGACAGTCGATCAATTTTGAAAT
>LUCM01005308.1:15203-29793 GCA_008360955.1 Fasciolopsis buskii | reverse complement strand
AGCACACAGAACTCACTAGAAGCGTTGGTGGTAGGTGGCATCATTCAGCCTAGGAATATGCCACTGCATGTCAGCGTGTGAGGTGGCCGCCTTTGGTCCACCAATAATCTGAATTGTTTCGTTTAATCAGCAATTATCTCTGAGTGGCATTCTCAATAATGCATCCGGGTATTTCAAATTGATAGACTTTCATCCAAAAATTTTACAAAGTAGTGTCCAGGTCACCTTATCGCAACCGACGAACCGTTGGGTGCTAGGCCGATTGCATGTGGTTCCCCGCGTGTCAGTGGTATTATCCAGAACAGAATTTGAATAACAATAGACAAGCCACTTTGAGATTTAACCTCGAAACCATTTACTTTCAGCTTATCTATTGACACCGGTGTAGTTACAGTGATCCCAGATAGTGACAGTGTAACGATCAACTAATGAGCTGCCATATTGGGTAAGTCTTGATGCTGGTTGATACGCATACTGGCTTTGGTTCAACTTTATATCCTCCCTTGTTGTCCTTTTCAGATCTTGTCTTGTCTGAACCCGAGAATGTTAAGATGCGTTCTTCGATGGAGTTCACGCAAGACAATATCTGAAACGGACAAAAGGGAAAAGACCAACTTCAGCCAAAGCTCAGTGAGCGTATCAACCAGCATCAACATTTACCCAATCAAATTCATTGTGACAGCCCACTAATTGATCGTTATAATGTGTAACCCGTGATTCAGGCATTTTGGTTAGTTTAGGCAAACTAGAACCTGTTAACTGTAAACACCCAAATACGCATTTACCTACGAGATCTGGGAGAAATTATGTCACTGTATTAACCAGCTGCCGTTGTGTGTCTCTGCAATGTGTTTCCGTTGTGCTCCGGTACTTGGTGGAAAAATTTCACTGCAGCAGATTTGCAGATCCCAATTCACTACAGTTGTCATCTGTTACGGGAATAATATTACCCTTTGTCCTCAGTAGCATTTTTCGCATAGGGACGGATGAACAAATTTCCCCCGGAAGTACAGAACGGGTTTCGCGGTTACTGTCGCTCTTCAGGTATGCGTACCCGGTAATATTCCGTCCAACATTTCCTATACTAGTGCTCTCCTTCCCTAGTTTCTCACGCGAACCTTATTTGAATCTTTAGGATCGTGAATGGGTGATAAACCCATTGAAGAATCACATGGTCATTGGTCGGAGGGTTTTCGTCGGTCAGGCAAGACTAACCTCCAGAAGGAGGACACGGGATTCGAAAGCATTAGCTTTTCCTCTCAATATTATATTTCTCAAACAGATGGATGAACATTTACACTGAAATGCGCGCAGTTCAATTTTTTGTTTATTATTTAACTAAATGATTTTAGCAGTCTAATTAACTGTTTTAAGTGCAAACAAATACTTTGGAAATCAGCGTCCCAATCGAAATGTTCCTTGACACACGGTCAGACTGACTGCAACTAAAAAAAATTGCAGGTAAATCATTGAACAATAATTCTTGTCCATCAAAAAAGTACACTAGGTTACGCAAATTTCTAAGTGAATTGTTACGATGGAGCATTTGGATTGATCATACCTGTGACAACAGAAAGTGGTGAATGAGTACATTCAAAAAAACGTTCTTTTCCATTTCACTCCGATAGCTTGAGATCCTGCTAACGAAACCTTTGACTTCGGAATGTTCTTTAGTCTCTTAATCTAGTTGGGATGAAATCTGTTGGATATTAAAATCTCTTAACGGTTGATTGTGTCTTAGTTGCACTAAGCAAGTACTAAACACCAAAATCTATTATGCCTTTCTATTCAAAACATATAAGCACAAAACCCATTCATCAATTTGTCTTCACATGAAGCAGCAACATCAAGGAGTGGCTATTGGAAACGGGGACAACTTCCATCCAAGTAACAGTAGCCGTCTGGGTGACCTCATTTGCGAAACAATAGCCCATAGCTTGGACTCTAAGCGGAATAAAATGCGATAACCATATGATTGGTCAGTCGGAATCAGGGTGCTACCAAACTGAGACAGAAATCCGCGTACATGTATTTTCGCAGCACGAGTGTCCGTATTTGTCCACCGAGTAGTACTTTGATCATAAATGAATGCACATCAGCCGGAACAGTTCTGACGCAACGTGAACGGCTCACCAGCGTATGCATACGTTCTGTTAATCAGTAAAAGGCCTCAAGACGACCATCCTTGGTCAGTTGCAGATGATTCGTCTGTTGTTTTACAAGTACTTTTTAGAGCCAGTTGACACCAACTGACCTACAGAAGCTACAATAGAAAATAAAGTTTTACCCTTTATTTGTCATGAAACGAATTTGCGATATTCCAAAAAGAGGTCACGACCAGTGAGTGGTCGTCAGTTGGGGAAGCAGCAAGTGATGTTGGAGGTCGAAATTCAGATTTTACTTTCCAAACATCATGATTTTAGCCAACTGTCCATCATCCAAAGGACAAAAGTAAAGTCTACATTCGAAGTTCATCGATTACTACTTCAAGCTGACGGATACTAAACCAGATAGTTGTCATGCGCCTCGTTAGCGCAGCCGACCTACTGGGATTGTACGTTGTCATGGGCCACTGCGTTTCCGCGACAAGTTTTCCCGTTCACACTGCCTATCTTGTAGTCTACCCCAGTGGCTATGATGCACATCAACTCTACTACACTTAAGTGCTAAGCATGTTTTAAGAAAATGAGTGCTGACTGAAGGAGTTTATTCATCTCACAGTGGAGCTATCATTAAAACTGCCAACCACAACACTCCGATATGTCGAATACTATTTGCTTTTGTTGAGTCAGGACACGTAGTTTTCGACGAAAGCCTGACGCGAACTGGGTTCAGATAGGAAGACCAATGTATCTTTGTTCTAGTCAGTCATCTTCGGCCGATCCCTTTTTGGAGTACAAACATGGTTCCACAGTGCAGTGTATTATTGGCAAAAATACCCGGACAACATATTGGAAACCATGCAGTACAGCTGGTCACGGATAGCAGAGAGTCAAGGGCAGCTTGTCAAAGAAGACTGGTCACGGTTTAATTGCTGACGCGCAGCCATATTATTAGTTAATCATGACACAGAAATATCCAGATGCTTTCAAACAAATAAGAATTTTTTGGAACGAAAATCCTAAGACCTTGATAGTATGATGTTTCGCTGGAATGCAATCTTTGTTCAGCACTTGATGTAATTGTCTTCGAAAGATGCTTTTACAGAATAGACAGCGAAAATGCATCAACATACAAGACAGGTTGCACTTACGTCAAAGCTAATCAAGCATTTATTTTGGCATCTGTGTTTTTGTTTTTTTCTTTCTTTCAGGTACGATTCGGACAACGCTGATTAGGTAAGTTGTTGGTGTTTTTCTTTCATCTGTAGTTGATTGTATTGCTGTCCAGATTAACGGAATCGGATAACTGTACTGCTTCTCGTTGTTGAGGCAATCATTGATCTGAAATCACTATTCATGGCCTGATTCACACTGAACCAAGTGGTCTTTTCAACTTCGGTTACATTACCCTATTATCTGATGGTTTCTAACCGAACGCGCATTTGTAGATGCGTGACCTTGAACGCGTTTCACGAAAGCATTTGCGCACAAGACAACCAATGCGTTCGCTCTGCCTCATAATTACTTTCCCCATATGGCTTTTCTCTTCGACGGTGCCGGTGCGGTGCATCACCCGCATTTAGCAAATTGTAAGCAATGTTTACAAAAATGGACATTTTCTTCAGTTAGAATTTAAAGAAAGTTTTAGTTTCTTTCGAAGACAAAGTAGACAGAGTTTCTAAGTGAAACAACACCAATGGAATCGCAACATTTTTTACCCTTGAAAAGCGCATTTTAGCTGCCTATACAACTAATTTGTCTCCGAGACGAAGCACACACCGAGAAGATAAATTGGAAAGTTTATTCCTTCCAGACGTACTAATGTCTAGCGCGGAGGTTTTGATTGATTCGCTTGATTGAAGTCATATCCAGTTCAGTGCGCAGCTGCTTAATAAATTGTTAACTGATATGTTATGAAAACATTTTTACTGACTGCACGTTATCGCGAAAGAAAACCGCTGCATATGTCCGACGCAAAATCATTGTTGAGACAATAAAAGAATTCTCAGTGCAAGTCCACGTGCAGTTAGCCAGATTTTAGTTTCCTCAGCTGAACATGATGGTTGAGCCGAATATTCACCCGAATGGGATAGTGGATATTACTCTTTGGAAACCTTCCTCATTAGTCATTCATGCAACCAGGCATTGGTTACCATATCAGGATGTGCTAGTCATGTGGATGTTCTATTCCACATTTGCCTTTGAAATAAGCAAGCCAAGGAGCAAATAGTTGGAAAAAATCGTGACCTTAGGTTAGATGAACCACCGTGAGATCTGACGAGGACTAACCATGTACTAGATTGAGCTTGACGTACTGGTAGCTGAAATCGGCAACCGGCATCACCGCCGTCATCGTCGCGTAGCTTTATTCCCACTTACCGACCTTCCATTTGATAACTGTTATTATACATAAATATAAATATACATATATATATGTCTCACCAGAATCGAATCTGTAGCATCAGGAGTGTGCATGGCTGCAGATTCAATTCTGGTGAGATATAGCATTTCGGATTGCACAAGTATGTGGATGTTGGGGAAAGACGCATACCTGACGAGCAATAATAACCGAGAAACCGGTCGTGTGCTCCCGGGCAAATTTTGTTCACTCATCCAAATGCTACTTGCTGCTTATGTGTATATATATATAATCACTTGTCCGTCCGTGGTTGGCGGTCTAACATGTCGAAACGCCGATTGCGGCATTACAAATTTCGGATAAAAACTATATTGCTCGCTCTTGTGCACTTTCAGCCTCGTTCTGTTTTGTGTGCAGGTTGATCGGGGAATTTGCCGAACAATCTGTATCCATTTGCCAAGTTTTCATTAGTAAAATGCCGGTACCGGGCTTTGTGTGGGATGAAGAATCTGATTTCTTTATTCCGGTGAAATCGCCGACCCCTATCGTTGAAAATGTTATTGTGCCCACTAATGACTCCTCGACGTTTCTCGAGTAAGCGAGAGAGGGAGAGAGAATAGGTAATCCAATTGGTAGCATCACAAAGAAACGGCCATTGGGCTAGCTGATTGTCGGGATGAAATTTGATTTGCCATGTCGTGAAATTGGGTCTGGCAAATCTTTAATGATTAACATTTACTGTAAATACACTGACAGTACAATGGTCGCATAGATCAGCAGCTAAGAATTAACCTTACCAAGAAATTAGAAACAAAGAGTTTCTTTATACACTACGATTTCAAATGAATTCGGAGCAACCTCCGGGTGAATAGACCAACGAAAAATAAGTTGACAACCTAGATCCATTGTCAGTAAAATTAAGCTCATGGAAGCATTCATCGATGGACACTAGCAAGAACTTAATGAAATAAAACATTTGATCACAACCACCGGTAACGATGAGACCAAATTCCTATTCTGGGGACCTAATCAGGGAGCGATATGTTGTGAGTCGATGGGATCACTCAAGTAAAAAACGCTTCAGTGAGACCGGGCAGCACACCAATAGGATCCGCTAACGAATCCATGTTCATGCTTGCCATGTCCCACTCAATTTACCAATTCCAAGGTTAGCACAGTGATGTCGAATTTGGTAGAACAGAATGTTGGTTAGGAAGTTTGCTTTTCAATTCTTTCGCACAACTCATCGAAATATGGCGAAAATCACCCAATCAGATAAGCCAAATAATTGAAGTCTGTCGTGAGCAGGAGCTTGCTACCTGCAAGTTGGCAAGGTTCGTCCTTGGCACGATGTTCACAAAACAGGGGGCAGAAAATGTAGCCCTGATAGCCGTCAGAGACGACCATCGACGCGGTGCGATTTGGAAGACCAGTGGCCACGGAATTTGGTTTGGCAAAGTGACAACTTGTAGCCCAGGATTTGGTCCCTAGCAACGGCATCCGGCGTAAAACTTGACGTTTGTTTCCACCTCGAATGTGCCACCTGCGTGCTTGCAGTGAAATCTTTCAGGACACATACGGGACCTTGAGATTTGGTTTCCTTTTCCACTCTGATATCTAAACAGTGCGTTATTTTCGTCCACCTTGGCTTTCCCTTTTGCATTTTGCCCGGCTATTGTCTTGTCCCCCAAACAGCTTATGGTGCTTTATCCACGTTCAATACGATAGATAAAACACTGAATTTAGTTCGTTCTTCCGGCTCGCGACATTTTTGATGTATTATTGGTATCACTAAGCTTGCAGTTCTGGAGCGCAGTAGCTTGTCTCGCGGTTAGTAAATCTAATCAAATGTGCTCGGTGGCAGCTGAAAGATGGCCATCAGGTGATACAGACCTGCTTACTTCAGCTTCAGTCCCTTACGGCGTCCGGAAGCACACTCGGTAGTTGTCTCATACCTCTTCAAGTAACCACCAGTGTATTGTGAATGGAAATAGATGTTCACGTTTTTTGTTTCAGTGTGGACGTATGCTTCCGTTTTCGCACATCACCCTTTATAAATCCAGCTTGATAAACGAGAGAAAAGGAATGTGCAGTTTATTATCTGAATTCTGTTTCACCGCACCTTACGCAAGAGGTATGACCTGCTGGATTTGTTTAGGTTTGACCTGCTGGGTTTGTTTGTGCTGTTTGATGACTTGCAAAGCATCTTTGTTAATAAAATGAGGTAGTCAGTTTTACTCACTCATCGCTTCATGGACTGGTAAGCGCTTGGTGCCAAGTGATAACAGATCACGGTGATCAGCCTATGTCTGAATTGCCTTATATGCAACGATAAAATTACAGCTATTGATAGTAAATCGATCCCTGGATCGACCTCCAAAAGATGTGCCCTTGACAGTTCCGTTGTTTTTATATGCCCGGGCAGAACTATCCCTTGAATGGTCCACAAGGGATCGGTCGAGGATGGGGGAGAGGGATCTGCTTGACAAGATAGAAAATTTGTTCTGTTCATCCACCATCCACGATAAACGTTTTGATGTTTGTGCGCTGTAGCTCCCGGAACAAGTTGTCGGCCTAGATTTTTCAATGAACAAATTTGATAAATGATGTGGAAACTTTGCGAAAATTCATATTTCTACACAAAAATCAATAAAAAGGATAAGGTAAATGTTTTTCATCACAGTGCATACCAGTTTCTTTGTTGTGCACAACTATCATGGAGTTTCATTAAGACGTCTTTTGTAAAAGAATCACACCAAAATGTGAAATAGCACAGGAAGAAAGTATCAAAATTTGCCCTACGATTTTGATTTTCGATTTTTTTGGTTTGCATCTATTTAGGTGATAGATAAACGTTGTGGGATAATTATTATGAACGATTTCCCCACTGGGGACACTATTCAAACAACTCTTTTCAAGTGGTTCTGGATTTTGAGGCCAATAGAAGACGTACTAAACAGTGAACTAAATCCAAACTGTCAAATAATACGGATAAATGCGTTTGTGTGACAATCCTATGCGAGTACTACTATGACGATTAATTATCGAAACGGCAGGACAAGAACAGAAATGTGTACGGTGTTCATTGTCAAAATGACAGATGATGATGTTGAGAGAGAGAGGTAATTTATAAGAAAACTGCACACAACATGTCCCCCGGAGTGCTGAAATTTGTTTAGACTACAACAATCCTGCTGGTGAATGTATTACTTTATTTTTTGTGAAAGCATTCAACTAAAGTGACAAATTGCCTGGGTGGGCTGATAGTAAATTGGCATTTAGAGAGTTCATTGGGGAATGAGGTCAAAATTTTGTTTACTCCGTCAAATCAACTGAGAAATGATCGAATGGCATGCAACACAAATATGCATCATCCCTGGATAAAACAGTGCCAGAACAGGCTTGGCTCAATCATGTTAATTTGATGGAAATTTCATTCAGATTTATGCGACGTATTCAGATCAACGGAGTTTACGGCGTTGTCTCCGACAGGCCGTTGGTCGGTGGACATACGCACAAGAACCAACGGTTTTCATACACCCTTTGATAATTCTCAGTTCTTTTGCATTAGTTTGGCACTGATTTACTTTTAGTCATACTGCGAAAGCACTTTCTTTTTACAAAGAAGCGGTTCGCTACTTAGGATGGATAAAGTGATAGCACCAAAATGATCATGATCCTACTCATTGATCGAGCGACAGTTTACAATTTCTATGACAAAAGCAACGGTCAGCGAGAGGCTGCAAAATAGAGGCAGGACTGGGCGGCTCTCCACAAACGGGGCTAATTTTTCTAAATTTCACCTAGTTTATTCTTTTTCAAGGGCACGCAGCAGTCAGACAAGGGCTACCGAATAGGGCGAATGATCAGAACCACGAGGGACATTCAACCCGTTGATCTTTGGGTTAAAACGCCAAGGCATTGTCTGCTAGATCAGAGCTGTTTTTCGTGTACCCAATTAAAACGGTATTTAAAACAGAGGAACATCAGTGTGCACTTGGGAAATGACAATTCCATACGCGAAACAGACCGATATTCTAAGGGAATACAAAAAACACCTCATGTGGTATCAGACCATCGGACCGAGCAGAGAGCAAAGCATCCCATTCAACAGCGCACTTGTTTACTTATGCAGAGTGGAAAGTGGAATGTGTTACGGAGAAAAGCGACCAACTGCGGAAGTGGCTTGCTGCGGGCAAAACATGAAACAAGGAACGGAACAGACTGCGACAAGGATGTGATCAGAGAAGGCAAAAAAAACGTGTTTACTAAATTTTGGTAAGTGAGGAGCGACCGATCTGCCTGTCTTTTACAGGTTGAATTACCCACAGGGAAAGTAACATACATTTCTTTTAATATAAAACCTTGCCGTCCTTGTTCCTGATTTAGTGATAAAAAACCATACAATCCTGTCATATTCGACCACAGTTTGGCGTACATCTGCTGTACTTGCATCACCTCAAAAATTCGAGATGGCTCAACCAACGCCATTTGCTTTTATCGAATTTGTCCAAAATAACGCCAGTTTTTGCACTCTTCAAAATGGAACGCACAAATGAACAAAAAACAATTTGATAGTTTATCAACAAGCACATTCACATACGGAGAACATGAGGCACCCTTTGGTGAACATTGACTGTGTACAACATTATTCACGCCAGTTTTGTTGTGATTGTTGGATGCAATCTAAACTGGTTTTGGGATTGTCACTATTTCTGCATGCATGAGTGACAGCTGGTTACGATGTCCAGCCCATATTTTCAATGTTATTTATGCTCCGAGAGGAGACAGGGTCGAAAGTGATTCAATTACGTTAAAACACAAACCAAATCGTTCTGCTTGTAGACCGACTTTGGTCAGGCGTTCAACCTTCCACCGCAGCCGGGGTTTGGAACATAGGATAAAAAACCTGTCAGAAACAACCTATGAATTGAATTTGATTCACCGTTTGATTGACATAAAGTTTGAGTTGTTCACCGAAATACGTTGATGATCGGGCTAACGTTTTTCATTTTACCAGAAATCTCGAATTTATCGTTGAATGCGTTGTTCTATTAGGTGTGGCGATCTAACTGACAGGCTCGGGAACAGACAGGGCAAATGACCGGATAGCAATCATGATCACGCATGATTGTTTGATACCGTACGCCAATTGAGTTTAATGTTTGGATTACAAATTAGCCCAAGCAATGTCGACAAAAAGAGTTATCAGCGGTTTTAAAATTACACCATACCCCGTGGCGTGACATGGATAGCTCACAATCTGTTGAAATTGCATTTGTGACTTCAAGTGTGATAAGAATGACTTTAAGAACAAATACTATACTGGATTTAGTAACCAAATAAACTATGATAATGCATTTCTAATCTCCCAATGGGACCTCTACCTACGTTTAATTACCATTAGCGTTTTCGGTACAGGCCAGACTGTGATGCTCGCATCCAGGAGGACGATAAGAAAACTTTGACACTGATACACAATAGGGATATGAGGCACGTGACGTGACGTCGCTAGGTACATTGAGAAATGTTGTTTGTTCCGATCACACACTGCACTCTGTTTAATCGCGCTTGCGTTCCGATGGTTTTTACACATTTCTAAACCGCGAATTCCATTTTTGTCTTGCTATGGTAGCGATATGCTAGAAAATATGGTGTAAAGATAAAGATAGCCGAAACAGATTAATTATGGCAGTAAAAAATTTGGTAGCTTGAACTGATCAACTGTCTCTTTCGCCTCGGATTTGTGATAATAGTGAGCAGAGCGTATGCATTATAAGTAACAGTGTGCTCATTACAAGTCATTGTAAATCGCAGAAACGTGCAGGTGGACAAGCAAACTGGCTGACTGATTAGACATCATTGCGTGAGCAAAAAATTGATTGGTCTGTGAGAACAAACCACTCAGTGGAATAACTAACGCGTACTGAAGTGGATTAATCAGCTCTGGGACTCCGCCCTTGTCAGTCAGTATCGACTAGTCGGTTACGAGTTGAATGGCTGTTTCGAGCAACTCTGAAAACAACTAAAACTATACCAAAACTTTTAAAAACCAGCGGCGCTGTGCAGTTTGTGATAAACACGGTTTTCATTAAATCCCTGCCTTCAGTAAAATTACTGGTCCCGATGGAAATCGCCCAAGTGAATCCCTTATCAAAATTGCTGTCACTGTCTTTTACTTAAGTACTTGTGGTCCTGGCAATATCTAGTGTCGTGGATGTTTTTATCGGATTAATCACCAGCGGACTAACTGTTTGGCAAGACCGATCATTACGAGAATTCACACACCTATGCTGAGCTCATAATCAGGGTTTATCAAGATCACACGATTCACATGATCTAAGGTCACCGCTAGATTGGATTAGATGAGTAGAATCAGGGAAGTTTGTGCTTATTATGACAAAATCCTCCGCAATAAGCTTGCTATTTAGCGACTGAACTACCATGAACGTCTCCCGTACTGGAAAGACAAATCTGCATTATCCTATGTATGACATCCAAATACAACTACGGGAATGTTTCATGTATCTAACTGCATATGGGAGGACGACAAATGACTAATCCTTTTAGTTTCGATGCCCTCTAATTTCCTTTTGCTTCAACCAGAGTGGATATAAACTCACTGCAGACAAGAAAAGTGCTGAAGCTAGAAATAAACTTGAAAAGTGCTATTTAAGTACCGACCTAGTGGGTTCAATCGTTTGAAACGTTCATTTTGGCCGATTTGCTTATTGAAGATTAGATAAAAGTATTTTTTGTTTTTTTTATTCCGAATTTTTGAACATTCATTCACTTCAAAAGCTATTACTCTTATAAGCGCTAGCATCGGGTAGAAAAATTGCAACTTCGAAAAATTATTGAATATGCCATTTTTAATAAATCAAAATAATAACAAATTCTTGGTCATCAGGCTGAAGGGATGATTTTCAAATCGTTTACAAGACATCATGTACTACCTGATGATACTTAAAGGTAGTGATAATGATATCATTAGTGGTATTACTAGCGGCAGTAGTAGTAATCGTAGTATTAGTATAGTAGAAGATTGCAGTGAAGTAGTGGACTGGATCATGGCATTAGTGTGATGTAGTACGTTCAGGGTAGTGTGGTAGTGGTTGCATAGTGTAGTGGTGCATTAGAGCTAGTACCTGGTGGTGTAACGTTTTTCATTTTACTGACAGTCTTCTCGTGAGAATCATGGTGGGGAGAATCTATTTAGAAAGGCATCCTAATCGTTTACTGCATTCCTGGACTCTGCGCGGAAACTGATGCCTACGAAAAGGTGTGAAAAGCTCACGATCGGTTTTTTGATCGTTGGCGGTCTTAAGCTATGCAAAATCGGTGCCGGTTTGGCTAGTTATTCACTGCTTCATTAATTATTTGCTATAAGTGTTCAGTCTGAAGTGTTGCTATAAAAGTTTCCAACCTTTGTTGGTTAATGTTTAGCTGTGTTAGCTTATTTACGGGTATTCGGATGGCAGTCGTTTACCAATTCTGCTGCAATCACCAACTAGGTTGTTTCCTCTATTGTTAGTCATCGGACAGAAAGAAGCCAGAATGCATGTCTCACGGCCACAGTCAGAAGCCGTGCCGCGTTGGTTTGCTCGCTAAACAACACCACAGAACCAATAACAGTGGAAATCTGTGTTGCAAATATCCTTGAACAAGTCAACCCCGCGTTCACATGCCCTTACTGATTTTTATTGTCAGCCTACTGGGATCGTTCCATAATGCAACCATTTGAAATTCTGCACAGCCCGGAAACATCCGCTGTCGTTGGTCGGGGTGGTTTTTCTCTGTGCTACTATCACCACCAGTCCGCACGTTATTTCCGAATTATCTCAGTTATTCGGGATAATGTCAGAAATGGTTAGAGTTGCTCCAGAACATCTCTGCCTGAAACAAGACCCGGCGAACTTACGTTTGCTTTCCGGGTTCAGCCCAAGGCACAGGTTATCACTCCACCTTACGGTATTTAAGTAACGTTGTGTCCATGCAAGATCAGTTAAATTTCAAACGTAGGTTAGTGAGATCTGAACATGTCAATTGAAAGGGGATTTCAAATAGTTCTGACATGACTTTGTTCCAAATGATGAAGATCACCATGATTCAGCCTTTGATGTTTTGCCAAACTTGGCTCTCATAAGCCTTTTGTCATAGTTTCTATTCTGAAAGGTAAGGAGACGTTTTTGTCAATTAGGTCTTAAATCCACTGAGTTGAAAATAAATAAGAGGGCTCCATAAAATGGTTACAACACAAGCGTTGACTCTATCAATTAGCTCAAAACTCTTACAAATTTAATTTGGACACATGTCTCTATTGTTCCCCGGCTAAGCGGACGTTCGACCAACGAACTAAATTGCGGTAATTTGTCCATCGTAAGTACTTAACAGCTTTCAGTTCAGTTTCTTGATACTGGCTACCATACAGATTGAAATGTTTTAGAAGTTTGCAGCTATTGCTTCCATGGCTTACTGACTATTTCACCACGAGAGTAGAATGAATCATAGAGGCCCAGATTACCGGTGGAGGTATCAAAATACGCAGATGATTTTATCTTTTTGACAGCCCACTAGTCAAGATGCTTATATCCACAGGTCCAAAAAACGCGTCAAGTAGTATGCTTTTCCGACAACCCGTCCGAGTGTTCGCAATGCACCTTGATTAATTTTTGGCCATCTTTTTTCACGGACAGCGTAGATGTTAACAACAGTTCTATTTCAGGTATCAACTCCGTTAGATATTTAGAAATAATTCTACCCACTTGACTCTGCTCACCACACTTGAACTGTTGTTGGCAGTCTGTGGCATATGTCTCTTGGCGGTCACAAGCTCAGACAGTTTAGGACCCCACAACCTGTCATCCACAACTGTATTCCCCAATCTGTCCTTTTATTGTGTCTTTTCCACTTCCCAGCCACATTCCCTAGCATTCTAAATCAAGACTTTCACATAGTAGATGCTTGGTAATCAACAAACGGCCTTCTGTTGCAGTTGATCAACCTAATTCCAAGGACATCAACAGTCAAACTGAATTGTGCTCAAAGTCCATCTATAATTTGCTGTTGGAATCCACTGATCCACTGTGCTGTCACTACCACCTAAGCACACGTAACAATATTTTGTTTAACTTGCTCCCTTAGTGGCTTTCACAAGGCCTCTGTTATTTTGCATTTAGTTTGCTTAATACCGCCAAAGGTCAAAGAATTGACTGAAATGTACACCAGTCTCAATACTTACTAATGTTGCTTCATTCGAAATTTTGACGTTCGCCGGCTATCTTTTATTTATAATTTCTCAGCTCGAATTTCTCCCCTATTGTTTTGACCTTGGATAAATATTTTTAGTTTGAATGGATTTGAATATTTGGTTACGAAAGACATCGGGTTGTTGAGTACCAAATCATTATGGACGGAAAAGCTCATTTCCGGATCGTGGTGCAAAGGGTGTGTAGAGATATGAATATTACTAATACGACGCGCAGACTTAGTTTTGTATAGAACTGAAACAGTTTAAATTTCTTTCTTAGATACAATAATCTGCGCACTGGTGTAATCAGCGGGTAAAAATGGTTTAACAGAAAGAGTCTGAGATATTCGGTATTAAGGATTTGCAGCCAGTTGAGAACTAGGCATGTGGTTCCAATGGGCTCGGCGTAGCCGAAATCAAACACTGAAGATATGATCCCGGGAACATTTTAATTTAGACGCTAGTTAGCTATTACATTGCAAAAAATTGCGCTTAAGATGAGAGATAATAGCCTAAGCCAAGAAACTGCTTCAAAATCTGTGTAATTGACTCCATGGAGTTCATTTTATCTAAGTTTTACTTTGGGGCTATAATCTGGTTCGTAAAACGGACTGCGTGTTAATAACCGTTATAGTGTTCAGATAAGGAATCAAAGGAAATGTAGAGCTACCGATCCTTTGTAAAATCACACTGGCAGATTATGGAATGTGCGGAAAAACGAGAGTTACTCCTAACCAGTTCGATTCATGATTTTTACATCAGACCAGACGGTATTCCACAGGTAAATTGTTTACGTGTGAGCACAAGCTGATTGATATTTGTTCATCCATGCGCTTCAAAAATGCACTAGTCGTAACCAACACTGAGTGTTTGAAAGAC
>LUCM01005306.1:293817-315138 GCA_008360955.1 Fasciolopsis buskii | reverse complement strand
CTTGATTGTCCGCTCCTAACTTTGTAGATGGTGCGAAAAGCATTTGTCACGTTCACTGAGTGGTTTGACTCGACAAGGTGTGAGTACACCGCGCTAGTGATTGCCTTAATTGTTCCTGTGCTCAACTAAGCAGGGTGGTGTTCACGAACGCAATCCGACAAACGCCTGGTCGTGCGACCAATATACCTGGTCCCACAGGAGCAGGTGAATGAACACACACAGAATGAGGCTGCATAATCTGGCAGTCTGTCCTTTAGTTGGAAACATGATCGGTTTGAATGTGAATACATTTCCAATGTTATTGACCCGTCCATGTGCGTTAAACACTTGCAGTCTTACGTGAAAACGCTTAGGGACCTGCCCACTCGGCCCACTTACATTCCAAAGGATCTAACTGCATCCACACGTTTTTGTTCATTGCGATTCTGTGAAACTCTCGTTGCATCGCGCACATTCAGGTCCATTTCGCCTTATCCCTCAAGTAAGATACTGCAGTTGACCGAAGTGGTCACAGAGACATTGTAAATCTCGACCGGTTGAAGCCAGCATTTCTTGAATCTGACTGCGTTATTGACCTATTTTCACAAAATTGCTCGTTCCTGAGATACAAAATAAGGTTCTTTTTAAACGAAAATTCTCCAGCCCATGATCGACAATAGTTGTTAAATCCCAAGCGTCCTGCAATATCTCATCTAATGAACAATTATATTCCGGTGCTAGATCCAGATTGTTCGATAAGGTAAATGTTTCTGACAAACAAGCGAGCCGGTTGACATTTACGAGATAGATTAGGGTAACCGCTAAGATTATTCCAAATAAGTTTATGAAATTTTCACACCTCATTAAAATTACATTATTTAGGTTTAGACGAGTTTTTGACAACCAAGGTCATTCATGTTTACGTGGCCTTAATGCAACGTACAAACAAGGTTGGTGAGAGAAGTCTGCAGACAAATTCACGATATCTTTATACCTCTTAAGTGCTCTAACCTTCGAAATATCAGCAAATACAATCAGCGATACTTGTATATAATTCACAAATTCCTACCTTGCAGTTGATCTTTCGCTATTTCTCGTTCACTTCTTTCTTGAACATATGTTGTCGCGGGGTAGCATTCAAAACCAGAATACTTTTGGTGCAACTTTTATCGTTGTAAAAACCGAACTGCTTGACACTCGTGCTTATAGAAACCTTGAAGCTATCATGACCACGAACACCGGAGACCGGATCAACTAGCACACCAAGAGTGAAGGGAGACAAAGAAACTATATATTTGGGCTGTTAAGATTGATTACGGAAGCGGAGTATTGTATTCAGGTTTCGAAAACACCTAGGGCAGCTCATTGTCCAATCTGATTAATCCTGTGGACATTGAAGGCAGTTTAGTGAAATGGACGCTTAGACTCAAGTGTTACGTCAGGTTTACTCCTTACTCGTCTATTAATGTTGCCGCTAGATAGCTCTTCCGGTCCGCTATCATTCGTGGAACCTTTGAACCCTCTCTCAGAATAATAAAGCTTATTAAGAATCCTTAGAGAGAATGTCCAAATTTTTTGGCTAGCGGCACTTCGCTGCTTCCCACAGCACAAAATAAATCTTTAATTGGGAACCTTACACTCAAAAGTTTGACCCGCAAGGCAATGAGGCGTTAACCTAGTTTGTCTCACCTACTGTTCGCATAGATGCATTCCGAACTATCAACAATCTAATTCCACAAAATTTCGTGCCTAGTGGTCGTCAAACGTCGGTTCTGACAATTCCGATATTTTACACGTAAAAGTTACACAGATGGTTACTGATGACGTCCTAAGCCACAGCGATTTAACTGATGAAGCCCGAAGTGTAGAAGCAGTCCTGTTTTTGTTGCTGCGGCTATATCACTGCACTCCGTTCTCTTCATGCCCGGTTCCTGATCTCTCCTTTTTCACCTTTGTTCGGTTTTTAACTTTGTCAACATTTTCTTTCTTTTTCTTTTCCGTACAATCATTTCAAGCCAATAATGTCAGGACTTTCGGATTCGGAACGTTGTTACGGATTTACTCATTCACTGAGAACTGCAGCTGCACATATACTAATTTGCTACTCAAAGCTATGCTTACAAATCTCTGAGGTAGTATATATCGAAGACAAATGTTAAAACTTGTTTTCATGGTTCGATGGGCATCCTTCGCTATCCAAAGCACGGCTGGTAGCAGGTGATGATTAAGGACTTTAACAAACATTTGAAGTTTAAATCCAGGTTTACCGAACCGAAGGAATCCTTCGAGTTTATCAAGGAGTATGTTCCTCACAGTCTAGTTGAAATGTCTGCATAGATTTAATGTGATTCTCAATGGTCAGTTATCCGGACATCATAGTGTTTTAGAAGACATCCGAAATACGTCCCCGAAAGTGTCTTCTTTCCGTTTTGTAATAACATGATTGATTAAGCCCCTCAGTCGACAGAATGGAGAAGACCCGAGCCAACAGTCGGACGCAAGAATTATACTGTATATCGTGGCCTCGACGTAGCACTGATGGGACAACACACGAAATGCCAAACCACAGCAGAAAGCTTCGAGTGGTCGAAGCTACTTGGCAGCCCTCTGCTGGCCGCGGCCCCCTTCCTGAAAATTGATGTACATTGTTGTTTCATTAATAAAGGAAGTAAGGGATAACAGAGATTTGAGTCTCTGATCCGCAGCCCACTTTGATGTTAGATGGCAACTCGTAACTGCCCAGCTGGTTACCACACTTGACTTAGTTGAGATTTATATAGTTTCATACCAATCCAAGTTTCAAGACTACTGTTTTCGTTCATTCTTTCGTATCGGCCCTTGGGACAGCATGTAATTGTGTGATGAGTATGCGCGCAAGTTTCATGATACAATCCTTTGGCCTGCGTAAAAAACCAGCTAATGAGAACCGCGGAGTTAGATGGTCGTATAGTTCAAACATTCTTTGAACTCCATTGGATTTAATGTATTTTACCAGACTTGAGCTCTCCTATTTTATACATAAATGTACAATTTGTAAATAAACTTCGAACATGCTTCCCAAATGCCGCGAGCTTCTCATCCTCGTCGGTTGTGTAGCCTGTGTCAGAGTCATTCAAATGCGTACGTGTTTCGTATCCGTATGTTACTGCTAATCGCGGAATCCTGTATTATAAGTTCTAGTACAAATAAAACACCTTCCACTGCATCCATAGCACAAGCATGTCACACAAATATATAAGAAGCCCTAGGTAATGCAAACGTGCAACATCCATAGTCCTAAACGAACCCTAAAAGCATTTTGTCGTAGGTCAGTGTCTTTGTCATCGATCTGTTCCCAGTTTTGTCATATATAAGTTAGTGGTCGGTAAGTGCGTAACACCTTCCAGCACATATCTGTAAGCTCGCCGCTGTTTTAAAAAAATGGTAGCAAAAATTCGTATTTCCATTGATTTTCGGATGTGAAACGGGCAAACTATCGATGATGAACTTTACCCTGCCAATTGTCAAAGAGCGACGTTCGAAATGCCCCTAGGGAACGTGTCTCCAACCAGACTGCTGAAGTCGCAATTGACGAAGTCCCCCTAGTTGATGAAATATATAGAAGACTGGGATCAAAGGTTAAATGCGATAAACTTATTGCATAGATCGTGGTGTTAAAATAGCATCCATAAAACAATACACACGGAAGCAAATCACAGCTCGAATAGCTAAGCTGTACTGTGGTATTTTGATTATGAATCTCTAGTAGTTTTGCGAATGAGTAACACAACCTTAACCTGTGACAACATAGAGTCCGGGATTAACAGACGTTCACAATCGGTGCACGGGGAGATTCAACAGGAACACGGGAGGAGGAAAATTGAGTAATACGTATATTCCAGTGTATGAACACAATGTTAGCGGGACACGCAAGTCGCGTGGTCAGTGTGTGTTGACAGCTCTCGTCCTTTCCAAGGAAAGAGTCGTAATTTTTTTATCGTCACTTTTAAAAACTCGACTTGATGTTCCTCCTTTGCGGTTGTTGTCACGTGCGAAACGCAAGGAATCGAAAAGATAGAATTAGTGATAGTTAGTTTAAGCTCTCGGGGTACACTACGGTATGCGCAATTCTGAAGTGTGGCACGAGATGAACTGAATTATCTCGTGTCCAGAAAAACAAACGTAACCAAACTAATGTCAAAAATAGAAGTCCTGCGTCAAACTAAATCTTGGAAGAAATAATGTCCGAAAATAGTGATCTCAAAATAGTTGTCGTCACTACAGAAACCCTCACTAGCGAGTTCGGAAGGGTTTTGACTAAAGTGTATGTGTGACTGTGCATGAGACGCTCACAAAATGGAAACTCAGTTCGGCATGAACAAATGTGCACGTGTCGCGTGAGCATATCTAGACGTTCGGTGGGACGCTGCTGAGCAGAATCGATTGTGAACTAGATTCGTTGCCAGTAACATGGTTGCGAAACTTGCCATGCAGGTAGTACCATACCAACGCAATCCGGAAGCCAAATCGAAACGTAAAAAGTCAAATGCGACCAGAACAGTCCAGGGTACGATGGATGTAGCCAAAAATCTGGTAGTATTTTGAGGGACTGGCAAGCGAAGCAACTGATCGACTCCAATGAAAACGAAAACAGACGAGAACCGTTGTAGTAATCGCAGGGGATGTGACGTACCGTCCGGTCACCGTTAACGAAATCTGCTTCATATAACTGAAAAAAAACGAAATCGCATTTTTATTACTGATAGCATTGTCGGTAATTAAAATTTGGTAGGATTCACTAGATTTATGCTAACTCGGCTTGGGCTCAACTAAGCTCTTTCGAACACGGAGATACACACGCGCAATCACCAATGTGATATTCCTATGAATGTAGTTAGTCTCCATTGTCGGTATTCCACGAAATCAATCAGACCAAACCAAATGCGTAAACCCACGGCTGTGTTGAGGATACTACTGTTTGAATGCAGCCTCAGAGCTGTCAAACATTAACAAACCGGCACAGTAACTCATTCAATCCTAACCATGATGTGTGATCGTTGACTAAATCATATCTGACGAAGACTGCTAGGGATGCGACCAGTCACTTCGATCCTTCCTCGTGCTCGAATTCCCTCAAACACAAAAGAGTATTACGCAAAAGCATTTAGGGAAAATGATTTAATGTAAGTTGGTTCCAGTATATTATATTATTTCAATAGAATTGATTTTATTACTAATAAAGGAAATGACGACGCTATCTGATGTTAATGTGGTTGGTCATCAGTTACCATCATGCTTTTGTAGGCTTTCATTATAGTGACGGGGTAATGTAACACTCCAATCTAGAGGGAAATCGGGTGTAGATTTGCGGCAATAATGACCGTAGGATATGAGACTATACAAATTGCTACTTCTTCGATCGACCTGGTGTATCCAGTGTATGGTTTATTTTAAGAGGCTTCGTAAAATGGAACATCGAGTCACACAGTGTTCCGGAACTATGTCAAAAGTCGAAATTGGATAGATGCATATCACTGATGTGGAACATTCGACGAGCTTCTGTCCATAGGTAAATTGTAAGACAACACAGAAAAAACCTCGGAAACTTACAGAACCCAATACTAGTTTTGTCCAAATCATGTGGATCACTTTTTGAGACTAATGTACCTAATGAAAACCAGCTGCACAGTAGAGGTCCAGGAAGATGCTTGCTTGCAGAATAATAAAGCAAGGTTGCCTAGGTTTCCGAGTATCTCTTCTATGATGGGTGCGACAATACATCTTCCAAGATCAACTCCATTGTCATAATATGAACAAGAGTTTGGTCCTAGGGAAGTTACGTCCAGTTGGTAGATTCTCTTCTGTAACGCTTCAAATTCATGTGAATGTATTTGGGCCCATTATAGATTGCATTTTCGTGATGAATGGTCTCCGGTGAACTTTGCCTTCACTCAAATGGACCCGTCTGTGAAATACTTGGAATAGGGTGGTACATATTTATTTACCGTCTTATCCAAACTTTGTTTTCTAGTCAACTAATTTTCACTAAACCGCAAACTTTTAACTCATGGAATTTCAAATACAAATACATCTCCATATAGATGTGACCAATGATATTACGTATTGGTGGTAAGCAATACGTTCAAATCTGGTGTCAAATTGCACTGACGTACTGGAGTTGCCTGGCCGTTCTCACGTCCGTCACAGACTTTCTGACTGATTAAGTTTTTCAGGTTCTGAAAGGATCCGACCACTTTGAATTAAGTAATTTGAATCTGACATCGGGCTCGAATGATGAACAATGTCACGTTTAGCGAGAAGAAAGCGCACATGTTTAAGAACATGATGAACCAGTTCAAGTGTGAACAGCGATTCAGTCGTCGCCGAGGTAAAGTTCAACGCTGTCATGGCTTTTTCCATTCTTCGAAAATCCGTTCTTCTCACTATATGAAGAAATGTGAATTTCACTAATACTGGCAGATGGAAATGGATAGCTATTACAAACGCTGGGAGCACGATTTCACATGTCCATATATGGAAAGCATTCCTTGGACAGTAATATCGGTAAGTGAGAATGTGGGTAAGCTTTTGTCACCAGTGGATTGATGGTTAACGTACGGCAAATGTGGAATTTACTCAGATAATCAATAGCAATCAGTAGAAAGTGAATTTATAATTAACATCTGGCAATAGACGCAAGATGGCTCCTTGTATGCTTAAGCTGAATGACAAACTAGTGACTGAGATTCGACTAAATAACGGTCAGGTTCCGGAAAATACAATCACCGTTAAGCGGTTATAAAATTGTTTTGTATCCGTTTTCTCCTCAAGCCGACGGTATTCGATACGGATTATCGATCCTTTTTTGCTGAAAGACCTGGAAGAACCACAGGTAATTATGTGTTTCATTGTTCCTTCCTGGTTGAGACGTCACTATGAAGTAAGTATGCGTGAATAAATAATTCCGCTAACCTCTGTAAAGGTCTACAGTAGGCTAACAGACGACAACAACCAAGCATACTGAAACTCAGATTTGTTTAACTAATTAGCTCGTTTTCACACCGAAACTTGGCGCCTTTTACGATTTCGTGTGAAATGCCCGGTGCGCACGTGACAGTCAAACAGTACGTTACCTCGGGTTATCAATCGGCGCGATCGACCGCACGGGAGATTACACCTAGTCAAGGTTAGTCGCTGTCATAAAATCATGCATGTCTGCTTCGCCGCGACACCTCGAGGCAACGTACAGACATCAGACACTACCAACGCGCGAACGCGCGCTGGTGAAGTTTGTGTAGCACGTCTTGTCTCGGACCTGTCAGAGCCATATTTCACTGGTCCAATCAGGGGTTACAAGCAGTTGGCTCGATCTTTCCTAACTGTGCCCTGTGTCCAAATGGTGATGGTATAAGTCCGAAATAATGCGGAAAATCGTATGGGATCCAGACAGAGGATGACTGAGATCAACAGTTGAGCCACCCACGCAAGGCAAAGTTGGGCCTGGATCACGATTGCACCTACCAGCCGGCTAGGCCAAGCGAGATGAACAAACACTAAGTTCTGAGCGTTGGACTGCGTTCGACTGAATCACTAACGCGTAAGTTCTTGGGGCATCACGCGATGACAAGCCGTTCTTCATTCACCTTTGGGCTAACACCAACGAACAGGGTAGGAATGGTAACGCAGTACAGACACGAAAATTTGGGTGAATCATCACGTGAACTCTAGTATCCGGACCTCTCCAGGCTATGCAAACGAACACAATGAGAAGACCACAAAATAAGGGAAACACGTTATTCGTGTTGTATTTACAGTTCATGGGTTCATATGCAAATTTGGAAATATTCTCTCTGGTGAAATACTTTCCGTCCAATCGCTTTCGCGGGATGTTCGGATTTCATGAACGTTTGCCGCCACGGTTCTCACTGGTCAGTTGTCTAGGCAGGCTAGCTGCATCGGACTGCATTACATGACTTGCACGTAACCTCGCCACAGAGAGTCGGAGAGAATGTGCACTTGGAAAGTTGCGTCAGAAGCGCAGAGAGAAGCCTTAGAGATGTCGAGCCGGACCAAGTGCGTTTCTCCACGATTATCGATTGTGGGTCGTGGACCAGTAGATCAACGGCGGAGCGGTCCCGAAGCAGTCCTTAGAGTACAACGAACGATCGCAGTTGGCTGCAGATGACCTGTTCAATTAAATTCGAAATGTCAGGTGAAAGAAAAACCGGGATGTGGTTCTTCGTGTCAGAAGAATTTCCGAGTTTGTGGACCTGAGAAATCCCAATGGGTGGGAAATATATAAAAGTGACATCAATGCGGAGCCAACTCAGAGGCAAATCTTTTTGGGGTGATATCGTCCCGACCCGAAATTTTTCAAGCGTTCGGAGAACTCAGCGGTCGGTGGGTATTCGTAGCGTTGATACGAAGCAGAAAAAGGGTCACAGTGGAGGGGGGTGGTGAAGAAACCAGAGGTGTACAATAGTTTGGCAGAGTGGAAGGGGAATGAACAGCGAGGCGAAAATCGTACCTTTCTTGTGTGGTTCACAGACAAGGTTACCATGAGAATTACAGATTATATGGGGACTGGACGAGTAGAAATTGCAGGAGATTGCATTATCAAGGGACCGAAGCGTCCAGCCATCAGTGAAAGGTGAGAGTAGTTGTTCAGCCTTGCGACGGACAAAAAGTTGTTTGGCTTTCCATATAGTTGGCGAACGATTGTTCCCTCCTTGTACGAAGCGGTGGTGGAAATGGGGAATGAATAAGCTCTCCGGCGCTCCAGCAGCGCAGCACAATCCCATGCGATTGAGCCAGTGAGGGCTTTTGGGTCTCCCATATTTGGTGTGGCGTGGACTAAACTGTCTGAAGAACAATATCATTAAGGTCGGGAACACATACGGAAACGTCCGAAGTGAAACACGAATTGTTCCAGGAATAGGAAGTTCAGAATTCACGAAAACCGTTCGGTTTGAGTAAACCGCGAAGCCATAATTTCATTTCAATACGGTCGAGCGCTACGTCGGGTGAAATTAGTGAGGCTTCTAATAACACGACAGTCTGATGAGTCACGAGTTGGAATGTTAGAGATATGTGAGTAAGTAGGTGCGTCGGAAGTGAGGACAAGATCAATAATATGAGCACAATGATCAGGTCGACTGGTTATGCGTTTGGGAAGGTCAATTGCTAGAGATGAACTATTGATCATGGCGAATTGTCTGGCTTGTTGCCAATTTTACTCAGATGTTGGAAGAATATACTATTCAGTCCCATTTGCGAACACTGATATCTCCCAAGACAGCAACATGACCGTTAGGGTATGTTATAAGCAAGTTTTCATTACTCTAAGATGAAAATTCAAAATCAAAGAAGATACCGTTGCTAACGGGGCAGTAAACACGGAAAGTTATGTAAATAAATTCAAGTAAAAACTGCAGGAAAAAATTTACTTTGCCGCTTTGAACTGTTCCAAGTCAGCTAAAGCTAGAATTCTATTTATCAAGTCATGCCGTTAAATAATTGTGTTTATAAGATGGAAATTCTAGGATGGTCTACTGCATAACTGATAAAGTGCTTTGCAAACTCTGTAATTGGCAGCAGATGAGTAAATGTTTGCAGTGGGTCGCTGCTAGAATGACGGCATTCCAAGTTTCTCAATCTCGGTTGACGTATTTCAACATCGTCCCCGGGAGCCTCCCATAGACTCCTTGTTTATCTTTCGATGCCGAACCTATGGCCCGCAAGTTAACATTTTCCGTAGTTCACAATGAAGATCTATGTTATCCCTGAAGTAACCTGTAATACTGTCACTTGAACTGGAAGTACAAAATTACATCAATTGCGCAAGTGCACGAATGGGGCCCGCCAGGTCGCACAGCTGTGACCCCACCCAATCTAGACAACCTGAAGACAACGACAAAAACACAACAACTGGAAGATAAGTTGGTAATATTTATAATTGATGTTTTTATATACAAAATACACGGAACCCTGAATGTTTAAATATATTCGGGCCAATGCAGTTGGATCATGTTTCAGCTCCTCATTCCTTTGTCATCACAGATCCGACTGTGTTCTCAGGATACCAGGAAGCTGCACCGAACTATTTCATGTGGATTGCAAGTAGACTACAAAATGAATACGGTGAAAATCAAATTGAGGCGGCCATAAATCGTCGTACAACAAACACCTAGACTAAAAGGAGGGTCTCACTCGCTCAAGAGCTCAAAAGATTAACATGCACTAAGGAAACTATACAGTGTGACTCATAGATCGAAAATTTGTCACACCTGGATATCATTGGGGAAGAGAAAGAACTATAAATCAAAAGATTAAGCTTCAATGTTGAAGACTGCAATAAGAAGGAGCACCTGGCTAAATTAGAACACACACAAACACACACACACACACCAAAGATCAGCGGAATCTCTGATGAAACAGAGCAGCAAATCTGAAGCTCCGTAGTCCCGGCTCTCACGAGTACCACAAAAATGATAACGATCTCGAAACCGGGAGAAAGAATATTACGAAAACTGAGAGAAGGACCAGATATGACTATTTTTCTGACAAACAAGGTACTGGTCACAAGCATTATTGGACAAAACTAAGTATATAGAAAAGGCAAAAACATTGTTACAAGATATGTCGAATTATCGAGAAATCAACGATAATCCAACCCGAAGGCTTACGACGAAAATTAAATCAACGTTAAAATGATTACAAGAACTACATCAAATAAGCAAGAAAAAGTGCTGGAGAACGAGGGCCAATGACTCAAATATCGCACAAAGTAAGAATACCCCTGAGACCAACAGCCGCACAACCGCGAACGCCAACATAGAACCTGGCTAGAAGCCTACGGAAGTGACTAAAACCTCTCATTACAGAACATGAACATTCAATCAACAATGCCTTGGAATTCTTGGAAGAACTTCACGGGCTAAACACCGAAGAGGATGAAATCACCATCTCCTTCGAAGTCGCGTCTCTTTTGACATCGATGCCCTTAGATTTGACAAGACAGACACTAAACGAACTTTTAGAAGAACACCAGTGGAACGGCTAACTGCAATCGAGCAGTGTATACGAATAAGCAGAATTGTGGCTGCGAACATACTTTACGTTCGAGGGTACGTTTTACGAACAATTGAAGGGAATCCCAATGGGCTCACCAATATCTGGCTTCATTGTCTACTCTATTTTGACGACAAGTTCGTGATCATTAAACGGTCTGAACTACAACAAACTCACTGTCATCAGCGGAGTTCTTATGGCAACCAAATTCACTACGAACACAGAACATGACAACAGTCTACCGTTTCTAGGCGTGCTCGTCATGCCAAGAAATAAAAGCAAGTTGGAAACACTCGTATACCGCAAAAACACGGATCGAATTCATTCACTATTCAAATCATTTGATTGATTCCTTTTCCTATTAATATTTATGGCAAACTCACTATTACATATCTGCCAAGAATCCCGTACAGAACTCCGTTCTAGTCTCTATAACCGAACATTTCTCCTCTATTCTGTACGTTTCTTAAAATGCAAAGTTTGCAATTTTCTGGTTACGTTTGGCCTAAGTATCCTCGAAGACGAACAAATTAAGTCATCTTATTTCATTCCCTTTGTCGGCCGAATCTATCGATTACGGTTGATAAAGCAAATTATGCACAATAACCGTATGTGAAATAAAGTGTTACAATTTCTTGTTCGCATCACATATTGAATGACTATAGCTTATTTAGCTGGTTTAGATACTTTGTTATTCACGATACGATTCCCCGATGATTCGCCTAAGAAGCACAACTAATAAAAAACCAAATGAACAGTATTAGTCAGCTTGTCCTAGACATCATTAACCATAACAACCTAGATTCCGGCTAGTTACCAACTCATTCGATCATCCCATACTACTGACGGTAGTAAGCCTTCACATTTCGTTGTCTTAGCTACGCAAGCCGGTCTGACCAATCATTAGATAGTAGTAAGGACCTGACCTGACCTAACGGATGAAACGGGAATAGTGATAAATATTTTCACTTGTTCTGGGTTGGGCAGTCAAGAAAGCAGTACAACAGTCCGCATAGGAACCATGAACGACGGCGGACAATCGATTATTCGAAGCAAAAGTGCGGGACAGCTGATTTGTACACGAACAGCTTTTTTCTTTCCACTGTGTGCACTTCAAAGACTTTCTATTAGTATGTGAGATTTGTGATATATTTGCTATGGCACTCTGAGGTTTTCTGGTCATTCTTACACTCGAGAAGCACTAGACTCGAGTTTCGAACACGTTAGAGCTTATCCGCATTGCAAGCCCATTCTCTTGCCATGGATATGAACCATTTTATCCTTCTTTCACACTGTTATCGTTTAGTTCGATATGATCGCGAATGTAGATGAATGCAAAAAGCATACTAACGATGACAAGTGGCACCAAAACGTTCGAGAATTTTTTTCACTCAATCTCAGCTAAGTCCGCTGAATACCGTGGTTGTCGAAACATTAACAAACAAACTAAACCTCATAAAAAATCATTGGATGGCATTACATTAGAAACAGCCGAAGAGGCAGGAAAGTCCTCGGGTACCTCTGCCGAGATTCTTCCATACCTACCCCTGATGTGTTTTTATTCGACAAATTGCGGAACTTTAGATTAATTTAGGAGTATTTGAAAATCGGTCTACCGAAACGGCACGAAGCAAAAAAAAAACAAGCTATGTTGAATCGGTAAAGCTCCCAAGCGCTTAACGGCAGATGACTCAGACTGCGCGCTCATCCCCAAAACCCGATCACGCGACACGAGAGCTTCTATATGCAGACCCGTTCACATACACAAGCGCAAACACACACACACACATCCATCCCAAACTGTGATCGTGTTTCTTATCCCCGTGCTGCTTGAGCATGATCTTTCGAGGTCTGTATTGATTTCACGTAAGTCTGTCGGTAGTGAATTCGCATAGTAATGCGTTTTCACTGCCCCTAAACACCCAGTCGCGTGTTCGAATCATTGGATTGTTTGCTCATCTTATTCGATCGAACTGCGAGCACACGGATGTGCACAGTTCTATGTGATCTGGAGTGGCTTGACGCATAGGTGTAGGGAAAATAAACGAATAGTTTTACCATATGAGATGCTCTTTCGTGTAGTGACCTCCGACGAACATTTTGTGGCTCCGAGTGGGTTTAAGCAATAGGTACGTTTCTGAATAATCCGTATCAGAATTGGGAATATCACGCGTGAATTGCTCAACCTGGTCATGAAAATTAAATGGTTTGGTGTGAATTTCATCATCTACTGAAACTCGACTCTAATGGTGTAATGAATATCAAGATGACTACCCTACAGGTATGGATGGTCGCGAAATTTCAACTCGGATCTAAATGAAGTTTTGACACAATTAGTACTAGCCTAAAATAAAATGCACGTCCAGGGTAAGGCTGTTTATCAGGAACGAAATTAGGATATGAGTAAGGTGGTAATCCTCACATGACAGTCGTCGTGTGATTTCATCAGTTTGGTTAATCTCCATGTGACACACCCAACCGGCGCCCAAATGCGAGGGCGTCAGATAAATTTTAGGCGGCTCCATTGAAAGTGCTAGATGGTGCTACCCACGCCCAACTAGAGGAGAGTTCTTTTTTCCAAAGTTGCAGAAAACGTGCGAAAAATCGGCTGTTTCTTTTGTTTTCAAACCGCAAATCTTACTAGTTCAACCAATTTAAACTAACCTCCATCCACGAAAATCTAACCCTTATTTTTCCATTCACATCTACGAAAGAATGACCGGCGATTGAGGATAGAGATTGAAAATAATAACCGGAAATGTACAACTTTGGTTTTTCGATGAACGTCCTCATGAATTTATCAGTCACTAGTTTCATTCTGTTCCCTCGTCATCTTTTGTTTTCAAGAGTCCCCAGAAATTAGGAATAGTATGACTACAGCCAATGTTAAGAGCCCTCATTTTTGTTTTGGCTGACCTACACGTCTGTATGGCTCTCAGGTGGCGTACAGGAAAGAAACTTGAATTTGTAAATACACATAAAAGTGTTATTATGGGCATATATATATATATATATATCGAACGACATAGCTTACAACCTAGCTTGTTTTTTCTTGGGAGAAGTGAGGGACGATATCTCATGGTGAGTTAGTTCATGAAAACATTCATTCTCGTACTACTAACACATCAAATGTGTATGTAGTCCTGTAACCAGTCAGTAATCTGCAACCCGACGTTTTTTCTAAACTTTGCCCAGCGCACGTTGGGTCTCACACCAAATGCTTCAGTATGTCCATAAGAATAGGTATGACCACCCAGTTTATGATGCCTCAATGTCCATCGTACGTCAATGATCTGATACCAGTGCTAAAACGGGTATGGGCCACAGACAATGACTCTCTCAATGAAATGACCTGAATGTTGAAATAGAATCTAACCAATAGCATACGAAGAAGTCCTACAAAATATGAAACATCATACTGTGTGTTTAGTGGAACACTAAGAGAAGCAAATTCCATTCTCACAGAAACAAACGATTTGAAAAGTTGAAAGAAACCAATCACCTTCGGAGTCATGTTTTCTGCCCCGGTTTTTAGATCGAGTGAATGTATATCAGGCGCTGTTCGTACACAAAACCAACCATTATCTTAATGGCGCGAATCGTGAACATATGCACGACTGAGAATGATTTCTTCGACGGTACATTAAAGCCTGCTTTCGAGATCGGAAGAACTGTATCTAACGGGACATCTGCAGATTCGGTTTCCGTGAGACAACTGAGTACCGAATAATGCAAAACGGGTCAAGACATTTGCGAATCAAAATATTCCAGGAAAAATGAATGGGATGTAGATGATTTAAATGCTGACCATAGAGATCACCCGATCTAACATGACGTGAGTTTTCCTATAATAGAATGCGAAATCATGTGTTTCGGTCCCGTGACCGACGGGTCGAGGAAGTTGAATAAGTGTGCTGTTCTTAAGTGTGCATGTATCGCTGTTGCTTCGTGGGGAAACCACAATGATCTGTTCGACAACATGATTAGAGAATGGGACCGGTCAGCATTCTGATTAGTAGCCATACACGCTCCAAGTAACGAAAGTCTTGTTAGTGCGACATGTTACAATAAATGGCTTTGATTTTGTCGAACTTGGCGGCTAGTATGTATAAAGCACAAAGTGAACAAATTTGTAGGCCGAAATGACAAAAAATTGCATATCCTTTAGATCTGTTTGATATGATTGCATTTGTTCCAAGTCGTAGTCGGCTGTCTTATTTTTCGTGTGCATGCATTCGTCATTATCCAACACAACAAGTAACTGTGCGTAAGTTGAAATCATTTGTAAAGTATAAATCCAGACAGGATGGAATTTTATAATATTGTATAACTGAAAGGTAGCAAAGTAAAAGAACTGATGAAATCGTGTGGTTGATATGTGAAGACTACTACGGTCTTTGTGCGCTGTATTGGTTCGTGATGAATAGTATTACTCAATAAATGTGTGTATTATTTTTACAAGGTAAGTGAACAGCGTTCTAGCGATACATTCTCTATGTCTGTCAGTTTTGTTTTGATGGCTCAGATCCTGGAATCGACCTCTTAAAGTCGACAGAATGCAGACAATCATCAGTCATGTTTTGGTTAGTTGGTTTATTTAACGATCGTTCAACACGTTATAATATCTTTAAAATCGGCACTGAGCGCTGTTATCATGTCTCATCTGCAGACTGAATATTACCTTGCTTTCTTGTCATTATCAAGACCATAAGAAGTAGCCTACTGCTTTTCTCTACAGATATCGATTTTCATTCGCTGCTCCTATCAACGCAACTTTTCACCCATCAAAATTGACTTTCCGTAAAGGATTTCGTTAGCCACTTCGCTAAACCCATTGTTCATTACCACTGCCCTATAACTGACTGCAGATTTTGCTGTAATTTTCAACGATCACGATTATTTATCTTTTTATTATGATCATGCTAACATCCCGACCGATGTTTTGGACCGGATCCCAATCGTGTTTAATTCGATTGTTCGGTTCTTTTTTATCTTTTATCTTGTACTTCCTTTATTAATGAATAACAACGTAAATCAATTTTCAGGAAGGGGGCCGCGGCCAGCAAAGGGCTGCCAAGTGGGGAAGTTGATCGGCGGTGGGAGGACTCGAACCCGCGACCCTCACGTCCAAACGTCAAGACCTTGTCCGTTTGGCCACCGGCGGCCGACATGGGCGGTAAAATATTTCATTCGGTTATTACCAATCTTTTTTTCTCGCATATCTGGAACTTTTCGTGACTCCGTTTTTGTTTGGAAACTGGACGCAGCACAACTACGCTATCGTTCTTTTTAGATTGACTGATTGCATCGGAACTTGGATGTAGATCTCCGGGGCCCACGCACCAGTTGTGTTCACTAAAACGGAAACATTTTTAAATGTCACTCAGATTAAGGTTATCATACAGGCTGACTTTGTACAGGTTATAAACAAACGTATATCTTTGAAAGATTTATTCTGAAGCCAAAATTTAAAATTTTCAAGGTCTGATTTATTCAATGTAAAAACAAATGGGCGACAGACTGGAAGAATCAGTTACTGTTGGGAATAGTGATTTGATGATATCAGTCTTGATTAGTTCACATCATTCCTAACCTGATCTATTTCACAGACGATTGGCACCTAGGGCAATTGCAATGCTTGGACCAACTTTCATTGCCGTCAGTGAGCGAGGCGAATGATAATTCTTTCCGAAGAACCCAGTTTATTTCTTTACTTGTTGTATAACTCAATGAACAATTGCAAAGTCAGGCTAGGTACCGATCAGGTGGTCTGTACGATAATTAGGCTCAAGTTGGTTTCTTTCCCTCCATGTATGAGCCAGCTTGGGCTGACAATTTTGCCTTCAAAGTGTCCGCGGTCCAAACCAACCTTGCTGTGTGTGTGTGTGTGTTTGGAAGACAGTGTACCCGATAGTGTTTGCAGCGGCGCGCAACCGAAATGTGAGATTGATTTAGTGACTGTTCTAAGTTGTTTTGTGGTTTATCTTTTTTGCACACGGCGAACAGAAAATATGATTAGACAAACGTCGAGAAATAGTACCGGATTTCCGTCTTCCGTCCTCGAGGAGGCCAAACGGATAAGGTCTTGACGTTTGGACGTGAGGGTCGCGGGTTCGAATCCTCCCACTGCCGGTCAACTTCCCCACCTGGCAGCCCTTTGCTGGCCGCGGCCCCCCTTCCTGAAAAATGATTTGCGTTGTTGTTTCATTAATAAATGAAATAAAAGATTAAAGATTAAAGTTAAGTGGCAACATTGAACTCGTCGGTAGTGGTATCCAATTCAGTTTGTTTGTCGGTGATGCAAAAGATATTGCGCACATAGTGGAAGTAGTGACCAAATTGGCCGATAGTTCTATGTAATTTCTTTGTTTCAAGTTTTGTCGTAAAGATATCGGCAAGAAGTGGGTCATATGGTGATCCCATGAAAACCTCTTTTTCTGGCCATAATACGTGTTGTTAAAGTTTGCATATTAAAAGCATATCGAAGCTCTATTTTTCCTACGATCGTAATTCCTGTCCGTATTTCTTATTCTCTAATAAATTCACAGATGAAATTGAACAGTTCGATTAATAGCTTACGTGCAAAGAGAGAGTGAGGTATAGTCCACGGAGAAAAGTTGCTTTTCCTCAGTGTATGCATTTTTTATAGCTTTAATCAAGTTAAAAATCCTGCGTGCTTAGGGAGTCTGTCTTTCGGGCTGCCATCTGATAAACTGGGCTTGTCACGAGAACAGTGGTGCAAATGGGCACCTCAGATTTGTGAATTTTAGAGCCTTCTGATTTAACGTTTTCGAAGAAGCCAAATGGTAGGTAATCTCGATCTTAAAGATGCCTCTGGACGTTCGTTGTTTCACTGCCCAACTTCGCTGCTTGGGCGAGCTCGGACTCGTTCTGCAAGAGGTGTTGCGTTTCGGTTACACATAAGACCGCGTCCATCACGTAAATACCATATCCTTTATCAGATCTGCACAACAGAATGTTAGGGTTCCGGCTAAGATCCTTCATGCTTGCCAATAGTCTCCTATCACTTTTCTGCTTACAGTGACTAAATATAACACTTTATAATTTTAATATTCTTTCACAACTCCTCTCATTAGTTGTTCCCATATAGTTGTGAATGTGTTGGTTTGAGAACAAATTTGCTAAGAACACATGTTCGCCTCCAACCCGTTCTGGCTGATATCTGAATGGGACCGAGTGAAGCACACACACGCGCGCACTACCTAGCTGTTCTAGGCTGTAAAATTGACTGGAAACAATAGGCAGCTGATGAGGAATTAGACCAAAAGCATCCCCCATTAGAGGAACATACTATTCGAGGAGAAACGTGCCACTGTAGTAATATTTCATGCAAAGTTAGCATATGCCTCGGAAATGTGTTCATCAATCACCATGCCCGATTCTATCGGTTTGTGTTTGGTCGCGCATCATAAACGTTTGAGTATCAGGGGGGTAGGGACTAAAATATCTCAAGCAGCGCATTTACCAGGAAACAGTAAATCCACTCGGTCATATGATGATAGTCGTGTGTAACGATCGTGTGCTTCTTTTCGCGCGCACAGCGCCTGCCTGTCTGTAATCACTTTGTTCCTGATTCGTTTGCCCCTCTCTTACCAATCGGCTGTCAAGGTCGCTTTGACAGTAAAAGCCAACACTAAATATTTCAGTGTGGCTTTACAAGTGGACAGTCAGTTTCGCGCGCATGTGATCTTAATGACTGTATCCATTTGAAATGGATAACACGGAATCTCTAGCATGCAATCGTAATTTGTACATTTGAATATCAGTTTCGCGACTTGATTCGTCAAGGTCGTTTGCGTTGGTTGAGAGTCAGGCAGAAAATGTCCAGTGTTCTTTCAAACGGTTTTCTGCATTCTCGGATAATTGAAAAACTTCGATATTCACGAGACCCGCTTTCCGTAGTGAAAGCTCTAAATCAGAACGGTATACAACTTAAATCATTGAACGATTGTGCAGAAATCGGTGCATTACTCTGTGACATTGTGCGTCGTAACTATGGATTAGGTGTCAAGATTCTAATCGATTGCGGGCTGGATCTTTCCATTGAGGTGAGCCCATCCTGACTGTGAAGATTTTTACAAACTAACCTAATCATCATTAAGTTACCCGTTAGTTTCTCATCTATTTACAAAAAAACAACAGGTTGTTGGGTTTTCGCATTTCATACAACAAGTATCACCAATTTGGGAGTCCTAGAATGGAGCACGTCCGCACATCAAAAGCATCAATGAAAATTTTTTTATGTTTGCAATATCTTTCATCATTTAATTCCTTTATTGATGAAATGACAAGTGATGTCATTTTTCGGCCGATGCTTGTGACGAACAAAGGTGTACTAAGTGAGAAGAGAGTGAGCGGTGACGGAAGGTTTCGAACCCTGGATTTTCAGGTCAAGTCAAGACAAATAGACCTTTTATACATCCAGTTGAGGGCGCATTTTCAGCTCGTACAAACACTACCTTTGACGAATACTTGAAGCAAATGCAGACACATCAAGATACATTTTGATAAAATAAGCGGTTTGAGAAAAGAATAGTGAAAGAGCATAAAAGTGCATTAACACCACATATATTTGGAAGTGAGCTCGAAAACCGCGCATTACCAGTTCGCGCTTTACGCGTGAACGAGCAAGTTAAGGAATGAGACTGTTCCTATAAGTACAAATAAGAGAAGGGTGAGGACTAAATGTGGCATGAGCTTAAGAATGAGAAGAAGCCAGGAAAGGACACTAGGTAGCAGCAGAACGACAGGGTGAGAATCCATGATGTGAGATTGAAGAAACAACTGTGCGAGGTACTCTGAGCTTGCTCCGCCTAAGAAACATGAGGGAGGGTTTGAGCACCTTGAGGAGCAAAAATACAATGTGCTTTGTTCAACAAAGGTTTTAGGTCAAATTCAGGTTGAAACGTCCATTTTGACCGCTTGACCACCGCCGGTACACTGGGAAACTACTGTTGCCATTGGTGAATCTAACTTAATGCAGATTTACTATATGGCTACCGTATGGCTAATTCACAATCTAGGTGTGGGTTATGGCTTTTCGTTCTGTGTACCGTGGTTTCATAAACGTACTTTTGACAAAACAGGTAAAATAGCCACCTACAATGAATTGGGCGAAGTAAATTGGATTCTATCGAAAAACAGTCAGATCAATTACGAGTCAAGTAAAACCACCTGGACAACACGAAAGCAAAACAAACATGAGGAAACTATAGACACATGGTAATGTGCACTGAGATGAAAAGTGGAATGGAATAAAAGATGACTAAGATGCATTAAAATCATCTTCGTGTAATATCAGTGGGGATCCCAGAACTCTAACTACCAGTGGTGGAGTCACCCGTAACTGAAGAAGATTTGGAACAAAGTTGCCCCTGTTTTCGTGTAGTCACGAGTCATGCGGGATCGATGAGCAACTTGCCAATGAAACCGAGGGAGGATCTGTGTGCAGCTTTTGAATGCTTCCTAATAGTTCGTATTTTATTCACACAGCTTTATCAAGTTATATTCAAGCTTTCAATTAAAAAGTTTTTTTTCAAAAGATGCTAATGAAGCTAAGAAACAAGTGTTCACCAAATATCAAGACATCATCTTTCATTCCCAGTCCTTGAGTTCCAGAATACGAGATCGGCTGAAATTTTAGAGGGAGCCAGTGGAGAAAGAAATTTTACATGCAACAAGTAATCAAGTAATGCGGTTACTTCGATCAGAACAAATTTTATTCAAAAGTTTCAAACAAACCTGAATCGGAAATGTTTTAAAAGTACAGAAGAAACCAGGCGTTTAATAAAGCGGAAGATTCATACATGTAGTGTTTTATAATGGAGAAAAGGGAAGACAACGTCTGTTATGTTTCTCCCCGGAACTGCTCAGCTGTTCCCGACTCTCGGTTGCTATCGCCCGTTCCTACCAACTCTAGCGAGAAAAACCAAGTCGAGCAGACAAAAGTTTGTTTATTAACCAAAATCAAATAGTTTATATTAGTCTCCGATGTTAAACACTCGCTGATCGATTTTTCTACCGGTAATTTGACTCATTGTTATTCATTGACTTTCTTGTGGGATGCCGTTGTAGCCGTGTTGATCTCTAACCTGAGCAATGATTATGACAAACAGTAAGCACCCCTAGTTGGTATCACTAACCAGAAACCAACCGGCGAATTTTACGCTTAATAGCATGCCCGAGGGTTTTTTTAATGGAAGGTCGCCGGTTCGAAGCCGGCACGTAACTTCCAGTTTTCGATGCGTAATGCCTAAGTGGATTTTCTGCCCC
>LUCM01005306.1:212250-293155 GCA_008360955.1 Fasciolopsis buskii | reverse complement strand
TATCGACAGAGGGAATCTTGCCAACTGCAGATTCAGCATCCGATAGCAGACACTTTCGGGGTCGCATTCCAGACGTGTTCTGAAAAGTGAATCCGGTTATTCGCAGCTCGTACAACGATAGCAGCGCCTTCAGCAGTCGGTGATCACGAGATAGTGGGACCGATCCTTGCCCAAAACGAGCAACTTACAGCGACCAATATATCCGGAAAGATAGCAGCTGGGTGGATTGACAGTTCTGGGAAATTCACATTGATTCAGTCACGTGTTCGAGCGTATTCGCCACGGTCGCATGTCTGCCACACGGACCGATCGCCGATTGGCGAGGGGTATGCGTGTCCGCCGTCAAGCCAAACGATTGTGTGACCATTTGGCTGGTTCACGAATGTAAAATTTGAAATGAAATTCTTGTTCTGTGGTAGGCAATTGGGCAGTACCGCGATGCTCAATCTGAAGGTCGAGGTATTGAATTGTTCAGCTTCCGCTCAGCTCCCATTTGGTATACATCAGTTGTTTACGCTTTGCTTGCTGAAAAAGGTACTTTATCTTTCATTATGAAAGGAAGTAAAAAAGGTATATATATATATATATATATATATATATATATCACCAAATCAAAATATTGTTCGAGTCTCTTGGCGTATGTTAGTGATGACTAGCAATTTCAAGTTCTAGTGACTGACCAGTTTCAGTTTCCATTGAAGAGGACGGTTGTTTCCTGTTTCAAATTGCTTCCAATTAGCAGCAAAATCAAACAGTCGCCGTTTTCTAAATGATGAGGTTTGATTTATTCCGTTGACATCCTTCGGTTATCAGGTAGGACTTTTGTATCCCAAGCGTTTCAGCTTAGAAACCACGAAAGTTGAGCAACTGCTCAGCAATTATGACGCCAGGTTGCATCCGACGACTGTTGGTTAGCCGTTTGCTGTTATCTAGCCATCTTGAATTAAATATTTTGGTGTTTTTGATGCATCCGTTTATCAAAAGTTCGCAACGCATTTGCTGTTTGAATCACGCGAAGATCTCTCAGTTGGGTAAACGTTTACACCAGGGAAACTTCCATACCCTAGTTTTCAAGATACAGAATCACAGATCTGACTAATGTTCGTAAGATTCGGTGGAAGTAGCATTACGCAAGCCGAGTGCAGCGAAATATGAAAGAAAGGTTCGCTATTTTTCAGAAAAAAGTGTTCCCACCGTTCTTCTAGATACAATGAGTATGTCACATTGAAGATGAGCTTCAGAAGGAAAAAGATCTAACAGTACGTCCCGTCGTTCAAATTTTTTCATACCGCCGTCGATGTTTTGCAGTATTTACTTGTTCAAAAATCCACCGTGAAAAGTCCCTAGAAACCTGGCAAAAATCTCGGTGTTCATTGTAGCATCACGTGAAACCTATACTTCATAACGTTGAAGTGATAACTAATTTATACAAGTAGGCTAATTTCCCACCGGGCAATCTCCCACAAATGAGACGAGAAATGCACATACGATGTGACGTTTTGCCACATAGATCCACCAGAAACGTGAGTATTGAGCAGCCAGTGAGTACCAAACAATCACACACTCTATCAAACGAGGAAGGGTACTCTAGGATCGTAGCAACCTCTATAGAGAAAGTTGCTTGAAGCGATTTCACCCAAATGTGCCACTAAAAATGACCGCATATAGTGACATTCTTCGTGCAACAGGATGTTGCGTATTCACATGATATGCCCCGGCTGTCTCTTGATTTTTCATCTGGTTGTTCCAACACTTGATCTTGGATACTAGACCCAGTAATTTGGAGAAAGCGTGATTTTTAATGTGCACGAGTCTTGATTCTTGAAATGCCAATTTCTCTGCGGGTGTGCTTTGTTGATATATCACTGTGGAATTTGTGAAAAGTTAAATATAAATCGTTGCATGTGATACAATAGTCTAGCGGTGAGCCTCTCGTTACCGATCACCTACTGACTTCTCCCTCACCCGACATCCGGCTAGTATTAATTTAACGATACAGATTGTAAATTTGGGTCATTATTGGATTATTACTTGGGTTCCATGCCATGAAGCATTCTGAAAGCCAGTTTTTTTCCCCTTCTGACTAAGAAAAGTCACCGCTTTGTTTCCCCCCCCCCCAAGTTGTCCATTGCCTAGACTCCCTGATGGTTATCCTCACTGAAATCGGGACTTTTTTTTACCAAATGAGAAAAAACTTGAGACTTTGAAAATCACGTGAGCATATTACGAATCAGTTGACGTTTTCAACTGATTCACTCTGTCGGTGAATGGAATTATTTATGTGATTCTTCTGATCAAAAAACGCTGACTGTGTGAAAATTTTTTAATTAGAATGTGATTACAATCCAAATTAATACGTAATGCTAGACCGAACGACTTTCTATATGTAGCGTTGATTTCTTACCGGGTTTGATCTACAAACAGCAGATAGGGTTTCCGTGACTACCATAATTGGACCTAACTTAAGACGGTAACTAACCGAATCAAGACGATCGGGAGAGTGGTGAGATAGTTATCACTGGAAGACTTATACTAATTACCTTTCTGTAAATACCGGACAAAAATATACCATGGAATTCCTCCGATAGCTGGGAAGACCGTGTTCACATGATGAGCGGGAAGGAATTTCGGTTGTTCGTTTGTGCTGCAGTTAACATCAGGAACGAATCGTACCCCACATTTTCAACGTCATTCTCCAGGATAGAGAATCGCGTGGTTCGAATGCACTGTAATATTCCGTTTTAAAATTAGCTAGATTGGTACATGCGAACATGTGACTGGGACGAATCGGTAGCAGAGGTTTTAAAACGCACCAAAGTGCAATAGAATAGATCAGAATTTACGAAGAAGAAGACAATTCATCAATTCTATCGATCGACTGAACGCAGTTTCTGGCGGGGTCTATATTTGGGGGAAAATGTTTTTGCTACGGAACCCCAGTTTGGAAAGTTTTGCTTTGTTTATATATATACATTTCTCTTCATTTTCCACGTAGCCTTGGTACCCCCAATTATATTCGTGATAAACGGGCTGAAAGATCCAAGTCACTGCCGCGTTGAATTTTATGAATAACCGAAGTTTAAATTCACGTGATTACTTTAGCTTGGTGAAACTGAGGCCAGCTTTCCTTCTTTACCTAACTTTTTATTCAATTCCATCGGTTCCGTGCTGATTTAACACATTCACTCATCCAGATATCACTTACAATATATATATATATAATAGTAGAATCTACTCTATATCTTCAGGAATGTGCATGGAAGTTGTTCTTTGAAGAGTCCACAGAAGAGCCAGCCCAACCGAGAAAGAATTATCAACGAATTACAGTTGTGTTTCTTCTGTGGACTCTTCAACGAACAGCTCGCATGCACATTGCTGATGCTGCGAATTAGATTCTGATGCGACATACGAATTCCGAGTGTTTAGGTCTAAGGAAGTTTGGAAGAGACAGTACCGGGTAGGCATAGCTGACGAGAGGGAATAACAGTCACAACTTCGGTCTCGAAATTGGATTCACGATCCGTTCGCGCTCCTGTCCTATAAACAAGGTTCTGATGGGAACTTACAGTCGGAGTGTTTAAGTATGTAAATCAATTGACAAAAGATTGTCGAACACGCATGCCAGATGAGCAGCAATACCCGAGAAATTGACCATATGCTTCCAGGAATCTTTGTCTATTCATGTGCTTACTAGTTACACACCTCTCACGGCCTCTAACCAACGACAGTGCTCGTCTCTTAGACCCCAAGTACAAAGGAGTGAAACACCAACCGATGTCAGAACCGAAGCTGGCTTCGTCATACTGCTACAAAAAATGGGCCTTATCACCTCATCAACCAGCGCGGACAAAAGTACACGAAAAGATTAACAATGGACAGGCTTATGCAAAACGTGTCCAATCCGTCGGAGGTGGTGTAGGGTGATTAACCCGGTCAAACGGCAACTGTCACACTAAATGTGTGAGGTGAGGTTACGAGCTGGTTTCCGAAGTCCGAAACCGCATTATTTCGGTGAGAGCAGTCATGCGACAGTGAAGATGGATCACGTCTGGGAAACAGGACCATCCAACAAGCTCGTTGGCGCTGACGTGAATGACGCACGGTTTAAAGACCTGAATGACTGCAAGCCAGAGGACAGGATGAGGAACCAGCCATCCACCCTAACTTTGAAATAGAAAAATCGGTCTAGTTTCCGTCATACGTTGAGAGGTTAACAAGGGCGACGTTCGAAGTGAAGATCAAAGAAGAAGCAATCTGTCCGAGAGACGGAGGCGATCGTTTAATGAGCTCCATCCTGTGTGTACCCGTATAATTAAACGAAACGGTTGTGTAGAATGACTAACTAACTGATCACCACAAAGGATGAATGCTGCCACACCCTCGCGCTACTACTGGAGAAGTTTCTTGCGCCTCGAAGGTCCAAAGAACTTGCTATGCTGGGGCACCTCTGTTGTGTACTGGGTTGTCATCGAGTGTTCGCCCCTGCGGTCAACTGCACTCATTGATAATCAACGTCCAATCGATTGACACATACAGAAGCACAGGGATATGGACGCACGTGTGAGGACGAACATTGGTCAACCAATCACGTGTTACCTGACCTCTATACCTGGTCACGAGACAGGCATTAACTGACGGACTAAGCAATGGATCGACCCGATCGGTCATTCATTCGCATGCACATGAACATGTGAACCACTTACATCAGGGATCGCAGCAGTCATACTTGAACTGCCCAACTATACTGCTTTAAGTGTCATTAGTGATCATATGCAGCTTCTGCATTACATTTTCTGTTGACATTACTATACAACAATCTCAGTCGCCAAGCGATCCAAGGGGTGTTGAATTACTTGTACGCTGTCAATCAACAGGACAATACCACCGGGATATTGTGGGTAAAACTACTTTTTGTCCGGAGTTGACGGTATCATTCAACGCGTTTTGTAAAACATTCTGTATGGTATAGCTGAAAAGAAATAGGGATTCAGAACCACCTTATTCCACTACACTGGGGCTGGCAAAGGGTGCTGAAAGCTGGCCATGGGCAATAACCATAAATGAAGTGTGACGGTGGACACACTTTTCAGGTACTCCATTCCTCAATAGACTGTCATATGCTGACCTTCCGATGGGGTCAACTGCTGTGCGAACATCCGAGAGCTCAATAATCCTTGCTTTCTGGAAGCTACCTAATTTGATCTTGAAATGCTCGTCCAGCATGCAAGTCCACATTGTTAGTTGTAGATAGGTGAGCCATCAATCTTGCTTACTGCTTCTCTCTAATCGAAAATTCGGATATAGGGAAACAGCTTGCGGGAACTTTCTATAGCGGCAGTATGCTTCATGTTTGACGCTTGTCTAGACTACCAGAATTCGCGATCTATTAATGCACATTCGTTGAATTCACGTCTCGTTAATATTTGTGCTTAATTTTGCTGACTACCGCCAGGGATGGACTGGCATACGTCAAGAAAGCGGCGGATAGGGTCGTGGCGCTTGGACGGGAAGTTTGCAGGTTCGAATCCTTCCACCGCCAGTAAACTTCCCCACTTGGCATCCCTCTGTTGGTCGCAGTGCCTTCCTGGGAAATGATGTACATTGTTATTTTATTAATATGAGAGGTAGAAAGATAAAAAAAGATTTAGGGGAAATCCAGGATGTAACAACACAGCAGGTTCGGCCTCAGTTCACCAAACCAGCAAAATGCTAGGCATATTAATTAAGCCACTAGTGCCAACCGATATTGTCAGTGATAGCGTTTCAACCAGTTCTTTCCAAAGAAGTGATGATCGGATCGGATCGGACAAGTTGTCGCAGTATAACCGCTGTTCCATCATATCCTCTTAGCGTCCACGGAGGTAAATGGACAAATTAGTGCAAGCTAATGCTTGATAAGAGTTGGGGGGAATACTCAATTATGACCGGAAATTTTGTATGCAGCCCCGCTATTGGGACTTGACAGATATTTGGTCGCTCTGAATCCACTGCCTACTCAAAGATGGAGGACACCTATGGCGAACCGGGGACTTAAACTTGTGAGGTTCGGACCGGCGAGGGGCAGGTGTGGTTAGAACACATACAGAGTAGCCGCCCTCTGCTTTTGAGCGACTTCAGTCGAGAGCAAAATGGTCTCCAGAATGCCCCACGCTCCGAGACTGCTAATTTGCTGAACCATTCTTGAGTCCTACTGAACTCGTGACCATAAGTATCCTTGATTGCAGCTGGGCATAAATCTTTAAGTGTTCACTGAGATGATAAACAAGTTTTCGTCTATTTGAGCAATGATTTCTTACTGTACCCGACCGTATAACTCCCACCGCACATAACCAAGTGTCGACTAGAACCCAGTCGAGCAGCGTAGGCTTATCTCTATCGCTGACAGCCGCACCAAGGTCCGAAAGACCAGGGGTAGCAGCTTTAGGGTGTCCACTTCGGCGCAGACGGAACTTCGCAGAGTTATGGAAGGATGCGTCAACCTAGTACAAATTTCTTGGTTTAGCGCAAATCGATGACCAAGGTTTCCAATGAAGTAACTAAACTGGTCTCTTGTCCTATAGGTATATGGGTTTGGATTGTCTTTAGAGGCACTGGGAGTAAAGAATAGCGCGATCCGGCGGAATCAAAACTGGCGGAGCTTGGATGCAAGTCGAGGAAGGACACCAGAGGATAAAGACAGGACTTTCCTCAGAGTCACTATCGCTTTTACGGCTGACCAAATTTCCCGATTAAAGTCCGATCAGTTGGACAACAGGTGGAGCATGACTGCACTGAATACCGAATAGGACTCAGACTTGTGACTGAATTGGTGATGCTTACGTATTTCCCCAAGATTTTAGCTCTTCAATGATTTACTTTCTTGGTTAAAGAAGTTTTCGGTCGATATTTACTTCTTACTGAGGCACTTACCATTACTCTTCATTATCACCAGTATGTGTCGTGCTTTCTCTAGCTATTTTTCTTTTATCTTTTACTTCTTTTATTACCGAAATAGCAGTGTACATCATTCTTCAGGAAGGGAGCCGCCGCCAACAGAGGGATGCTGAGTGGCGAAGTTGACCGGCGGTGAGAGGATATGAACTCGCGACCTTCACATCCATGACCTTTGGATTTCAGATACTTCTAGCACAACAGGCTAAGTGACCATAAGGTTGCTTCTGCACATCAAGGTTAAAACTATCGTTGGATGCGAGTACCGCACCACCGGTGTGCAATTACAGAAGACTCCATTTTGAGTCCCAGCTCCATGGTCGACACGGATTTCCATTCAGAAAAGAAAAACAAAATCTCGTACTAAGTCGTGGGAATTTTTGTTGCGGGCTTGACACACGAGTGAAGTGGAAGAGGCATGCTCCAAGTCCCTAGGGCCCACTACACGGGGGAAAAGAGAATCGGCAGTCATGACCTTGAAACTTGGAATAGCATAGAGCCATATAAGGTCTGACTTGGTTAGACGTTGTAGTAACCATGGCGACAGCCAATTCCTGCCTACCAACAAAGTGCGCGGTAGTGGATCTGGGACTCGAAGCTCTTGCCTTTTCCGGGTGACGGAATCTTACTTCACTTGACCACCTCCGGATATCATTTTTTATGAGCATTTGGTCATCAGGGGATCGCAATTGATGATTACATCATCCGTGCATTTCGCTTACTCGCCTAAGCAAAAGTTAACTTTAAGTACCTGTCAATGCTTATCTTTAATGGGGAATATTTCCCAGAATAAAGACAATTGATGACTTCGCGACCACCCAGCTGCTTTGTTCTTATTTACTTGTGTGAATCAGTTGCTTGATTTTTATTGCAAATACATTACTTCCCGCAGCGATTGTTCAAACAGAGCCTCCACCTTCTCGATCGACATATTAGTTGTGAATATTGCTTCTACGTCAAGAGGAGGAGAACATTTTTATCTGTGAGCTAATTACCTTTTATCTTATCCGGAAAATAACGAGAACCGCACAATCATTTTCAACTTTAATCCCACCTATAGAACCGTTGGTCCAAGCTACCTGCCTTAGACTAGCATGAAATTTGCAACTCTCCAGTCTAGCATAAATGCTCAACGATTCTAAGTGCGTTTACTAAATTAAAGGTTTCACAAACGCACAACAAGCTGGTATCTCTCCCAGGGTGAGTCGTTTTGGGTTGTACAAGCTTTTCGGCTTTCTTGTGTATGTCCCAGTTGATCAGTTTCCCTTGAAAACAGTTCAGGTAGTGCGTGTGGGTGAGACAAGAGCGGATTGGTCACCGTCACCGTCAGACGGTTTATGTTGTTCATTTCCATCAATATGCATTTGTTTTGTGGCTTGTTATTTTGTAAACTGTTTTCTAGCGTTCTTCATATTTATCATCATGAAAATGCTGGACCAGGCTAATCTTGGTCCTACTCAGAAGAGTGACTTTTCGTACGAGAATTAACTCCACATTGCTCATGCTGTCAGACCCCATTGGACGTAATGCAGCTTTGATGCTAAGCTCCTTGGTGGACTGAGCTTCCTCCCATCATAAACACTGCTAACTGATTGGTTTAACAAAAGAATTGGGGACTGATATTCACTGTATTGTATAGTTAGTTATCTAGCCGATGGACATGTAAGCACCAAGGTGTCTACGGATTTGGTCCTCTTTCACTTAGTCATCACGTGTGTGTTAACGATCCATGTTTGCTTACGAGAGACGACTTTCTAGGGTGTAATCAGAAACACAACCGCCCACTGAGGCTTGCTTACTCGGAGGTTTTCAAGGACAATACATCTGTTTCCCTGGGGGACGATTTGTGTGCCCGAAATCTGCGCAAGAATTCCCATAGCCAAACGAGGATTGACTCCTCATGCCATTTCAAGTCAACGCTAGAAAAGTCTAAAACCGTGGTTAGAGTTTCAAGGTCGACTTCCAATTTAGACACCGGGGACGTGTGTTTAAATACTTAGTTACACGATGAAGATGTCATTTTCGGTTCGTTCTTACAAATTTCCCGTGGGAAGCGATGGATTTTCCCGGAGGTACTTTGACCTTGCAAACAATCTACCTGAATTAAGACAAGAAATAGAATAAGCAAGTCATAGTTAATGTATCAAAATTGATAACCGATTTTAACGTATTTTCAGTGCGACCGAACATGTCCTATCCGGGAGGTTTCGCTAGTGTCCATTTTTGCTAATACATTTTGTTCAGTGTTCTTCATCTTCATTGTCATTTCCAAATGACATTCTATCTCGGCAATTTGGAACTCCATCGTAGTTATTATTGCTTTCGCAGAATTATGACTTGTTCCGAATCCATGTGTACCAGACGGATGAAAGTTTATTGTTGAAAGTAGGATATGCAAATCGTTTCAAATAGTAAGTCAGCTTTGGTAATAAATGCTATCGCATATTTCGTTCTGGACTACTCATATCGCTCACAACACGGTCACTTATCAATTCATTAGGATCCATCGACCGGCGATACTCCTCTATTGTTGGTATGCAGTGAAGGTTTGTGTGGTTCTGCCAAACAGTTGATTCATGGCCTACCAAGACGCGCGCTATTGCACAAAAACCACACGGGCAAAACTGCACTCGGACACTTGTTGACTAGAGGTCATGCCAGTTGTGGATGCTTAGAAGCTTTACTGGGACGACTTCATCCATGCGAACAAATTTTACCGAGCAACTTAGACGCTACCTCAGACGTCGTGGATGATACGTCCAGTCTGGAGCAAACTCCTTCGAACAATGCTACTTGTGACTCGAACACGGTCATTTTGAACATCGAATCTTTGTTGAGTCGTATACGAACAGCCGATCCGGAACGAATTTTCGCCGTCTTACAGTTGTGGATCCGATACAATCTGTTTCTTCTTCCCGGTAAGTCAGTGCACGTTTGTTGAAGATTAGCGCTATACTAAAGCACAGTTACAAGCTAAGTTACTGTAGTCACTTTACCTCAAATCTTACACGTGTCCAATGGGCAGAAATATCCGCGCTCCATATTATTTTATTGTACACGTCAAGATGTGTATCAGACACGTAAATCTGTTACGGAAAGCTCGGCGACATAAAGCTATTCCTCTCAACAAGGATCAGAATGACAGTCTTCTCGTGAACATTACATAAAAAACAACCGTCGACTGAGGCATATCACAGTGAACATCAGAGTTCTTATCAACTCGTAAAGATTGTCTTATTCTATTTCTAGGGCCACACTTTCTGTTCAAGTATTCAGCTTCAGCTCAACTAATTCACACCGTCTTGCAAGTTTTGTTGAAAGTCGTCCACATTTTTTTCTTACTTGCATCCAAATTAGAGGACTGTTTAGGATTATCGGAAAATAATGCATTGTGATTAAGTTTCAACAAGTCTTTAATTGGCTAGTATCGCGTCTACCAGCGCTAAGCTTTCGAAAGATGGGTTTTCAAATGAACGGAACAGTATTGATTATCAGCGCTCCCAAGGCTTGAGACCCTGGACTAGGTGAGTCATTTCGAAACATTCAGAAATTTAACTGGATTTAAGTAAACCCTAACTGATCCGGTTTTTCGGCCAAGCCCCGAATTCGAATTATTCAAACCGACTGTTGGTACTGGGTGTTAAAATATCTTTGCGAACTCCACGTGAGAAGCTAATCCACATCTTCCCGCATGGAAACAGTTCGAAATAACAGTAAAAATTTCGAAGTAAACAAACAGTGAAACCAGGTAAGTTGACAAGATGTTTGGAGGTGATAATTTACCCATGAAAAACATTCTTTATTTCATCGCAGTATATTCGGAAACGCACAGGTGAAGATATGCGTACCCAAAGGAACGCTTGAGATGTGTTACACCGTGGAACGAATGACTGATCCGTCCACATGAGACCAGGTCGATTCAAATGATTAAATCGGAACAAGTACGCATCTCATGAGCCCAATAGTTTAGGCATTTTTGGTTATATATGTAAGGAAACAATTTGGAGCCATATGAAGTGATCAATTATCACTGGAATCCTGCGAAAATGATCACAGCGGTGGCTCATTAGGCATGCAGTTCACGCAACCGATACCCCGCCAAACCAGATTTGAGGCGCGATACATGCTTCACACTTAATGGAAAACTGTCCAGTTTCACTCTCAAGGGTTCGTCCTACGTTCATTCAGTTGTGCCAAATTTAGATCTTCAACAATAGTGGGCATATTTTCTGCATGTTTTGGCAAAACCAGGAATCTACAAACCAACCAAATAGTGCAGTTTTTCAGTGACGTTCAGCGATTAACTCTACCTATATTATTCTCGAATATTGTGGGATCGGAATTACAGACCATACACCTTGATGGGTATTAAGTAGCATCGATTTTTATTGGTAGTTGAATCTTTTCGGTCATTATTTTCTTCTGATATTTGCTTTGACGCCCGATTCTAGCTTTGTCGAATTCGTCCGATCGTATTTGCTTTGCCGAAGACAATAACCATAATATTCCGCCGTTTCCGGTGCATTCGATAGCTTTCACTTCTACGCTTCGTCTATCACCCGGCAAGTTCTACCATGATTCCCGTTCTTGTGCATTCCCGCATCGGCATTAGTTTCGCCATGATGTATGAAACACATTTTACAAACGGGATTCAAATCAGGTCTTATCCGCCCTATAAGCTGATGCAATCTTGTTGGCTAACGGACTCGAGGTGCGATATATTCCGAATCGGAGGATTGTATTCAGCGTGTCACCCTTACTGCTCAGCACAACACGATACGGACCTCCAGACCATGAGTGATTGTGATTGAAACAAAAAACGACGTTCACTAGACCAAATTAGCTGTACTATTTCGTATACCAATGCTTCGGGATACTTACTCTTTCAAAGTATGATTGTATCATCGAAACTTCAAAAAAGAGATCACTCGACAATTTGTAACGAGGAAATATCACTACAAGCCAAATATTCATCCCGCATACTGTCACTGTTGTTTAGGCTTCAGAATTGCGGATATTTTACTTTGCATCTAATAATTTCGTGTTACAAACGATCCGTTCTTTTATGATATCAGTTACTAAAGCGAAATGACACTTCCAGGAATTTAGACACTACCTTTACCGTGACTGTCGCTTCAGATTGAATCACCCAGGGGCCGTTGTTTTCCCTTATGTTCAGACTCAAATCTTCCGAATGTGAAACAACAACAACGGAATGTGGAAAGCTTATGCCGCCATCTGGTCGATCCGATGTTGAAGCAGATGATTGGTACCGCGGAGTCCGAGTCTCACGGGACACTCCCGATTCCAGACAAACTGCTTCATCTGATCAATCAAATGATTATTTTGGGACAACTGGATGCCAACACCGGGTGGACGGAATTGGCACAGTTTATCAGCTCCTTGTTCGATTCAATCTCCTCGAGTTCAGAGTGAGTGATTCCAATTCATATTATCCCCGTACTCGGGTTCGATCAAGAAGAACACCCCACCATTGTTTGTTCATTGTCACAGTGCTCTATTAGGATTCACGTTGCGCCAGGTGTTTTGGTCGCACTCAGACTAGTCAATCTTTGTCATTTGCTACCCGTTATTTCTTTCATAAATTATCCTAATGTTATTTCGTTCTATATCATTTCAAGTCTGAATTCAAAAGAAACAACATTGAAATGAGAAACTGTAGATTTGATTTGAGAACAAGCGGTAGTAATGAATCTCGCTCGCACCTGTTGTATGCCATTGGTCGATTGAGTATATCGGTTACTAGCCCATGATTGGTTACTAATCTTTTCTTATTCCTCCTGAAAAGAACTAGGAGACCTCAGTCATGCATCATGCGCTCTAGTGGACGGACGTCAATGCGATGCAGGGCTGTGATTCGACAGTTTAGTCGGGACGACTAAGCTGCGCGAAAGCCGATAAATCCGAAATAACGGGAAGTTATTCTCCACGCATTTTGATCAGGTAGTGCTGAGTTTACCCATCAATCGCCGAACCACAAAAGAAACGCTTGATAAAAAACCCTAACAGGGAAATGAGTTAACTAAATTCCGTTGTTTCACTCATAATGTTGCCATCTGGTTTATTCAATCAATTGATTCAAACCACTTGTTCCCGTTGGTTTCACAAATTGCTGGCCAATTAATCCTTCAGACGTTTTATTTACAAACACGGGGCATCGTTACTATCACCGTCCTAGTTAATCCATTTAGAAGAATATAATCCGGATATTTTTCCGATGCATGTGATCGGATAGCGACAATACTTTTCGTAACTAGTAGACGACAGCCTCGTATGGTATGCTTTCGTAAAAACGAGAGGAACAATATTTTCTGTTCCAGTCTTAACCAATCGGTCAACGCTTGAATTAAACTTATTTCAAACGTCAGTTACGTACTACAAACACATTGCCTGTGGCCTACGCATACGTGTATCTAAGAATGAGCAGAACATGTAGCTAATTTTAAACTATGAAATCTTACGCTGACATCTTGTTAGTATCCCTTGGCACTTACACATTCCCAGTTAGTTGGCAGAAACTAATATTCATTTGTGCAGATAATCACTAGGACCACTGTGTAATCAATCAGAAGCTCCGGGGTAATTATGATGTCTCCTTCGTCAAAAAATGTGATACGACCCAATTGACGAAACTGAAAACTGTTTTGAATGCTAACCATAGGATCAGTCAATGTGAATGAAGTGATAGCTAAGCGCCAAACTGATATGATCCCATTATATGGAGCGCACAATTTTTCTGGATGATGGAGGGACCGGGTTGGAAATCCGTTATCGAATTTCAGATCCATAGTGAAATTGAAAAAAAAGAGATAAATGAATTGATAGTCCAAGAATTTGTGTCGAATTGGATTCTCCTTTTGTCAAAAGAATGTAGGATGCAGTTCTCTGTCCTCTTGGATATTATTCCATTCAAATCAATGAAACTGTGTGTCTCCAAGAAAACTGATGTAAGCGATTGCTTTACTCAAGTAGAGTGGTCTCAAGAGATCAATAAACAAGGGAAATCAGCCAATGGGTTCGATGACACAGTAGTATAGTAATAGCGAGATGGTTCAAAAACAACCGCCACCTTTCCAGGGGTAACCGAACTGGCTTAATCACTTTCGAATCTAACTCCCGTAATTTATGAGCTTCTTTTGAAGTCAGCCACCAATGACTGGTCGAAACGATTAACAATAATATTTAATCTACTCACCAACACCCTCAGCGACCAAAACGGTCTTGGTACACTATATATATATATATATATTTAAATGGTTGGTCATGAACAATTCGAAGCTGCTGAACAAGAAAGTGGACGGCGGCGCAATCACGCTCAGCTGCCACAATTTCTACGCTTGATCATCGATTGTATTTCTCTTTGATACAAACGGACTGCGGGAGAAGAATTCCAACCTCATATATGAAGTAGCAACTAGTTGAATTTGGTAGTCTTTCTAACCGCTAGCCATAGAGGAACGCGACCCAATCTATTAGGGCGCTTTAAAAATTAGTCCAACGTGGTCAATTTAGGAAAAGGTCAATGCATGCTCAAAAGCTTTGCTCTTGTTCATGACCAATATTTGCAACAAGGGTGTCCCATCTTTCCATTCTTGTTCAGCTTCGTCATGGACGAGGTGATGAAAGACGCTTTAAAAGGTCTCCGAGGTGCAGGAGTCGAACTGGGAAATGGAGCGAAGCTGTATGACCTAGATTACGCAGACAACGTCGTGCCTTTTCGAGTCTGCGGACCATGCACAACGAACACCAGATAGACTCTCGAGATCGGTTGCTCGGCTTGGCATGTGCTTTGCACCTTCAAAGTGCAAAGTACTATTAGAGGACTGGACGACAGCAGCGCCGAACTTGATACTGGATGGAGAGAAAGTGACGATTGTGGACCGTTTCACCTACCTTGGTAGCTGCGTGTCCAACGATGGTGGCTCCGCAATGGAGGTAAATACGCGTATATCCAAGACTCGAGCAGCTTATGCTGGACTGAGGCACTTGTGGTATCGGCCTGATATTTCACTGAAGTTGAAAGGTCGTGTGTACTGTGCTGCAGTGCGTCCAGTTCTGTTGTACGGTCGAGAGACGTGGAGTATGCGTGTGGGCGATGTTCGTCGGTTGGAGGTTTTCGACAACCGATGTTTACGTAGTATGGCTAGGATTGAATGGAGTGACCGGGTGAATAATACTGAGGTTAGGAATCTGGTATTGGGTGCCATTTTTGAGAATAGCTTGTTTCAGCGTATGAAACTTAGTAGACTACGCTGATTGGGGTTGGGTCATGTGTTGCGTATGTCGATCATTCGTCTACCATACAGTGCCCTATTTTGCGTTCCTCTTAAGGAGTGGAAGAAGCCATCTGGAGGTCAACAAATGAAGTGGCAATGTGGGATGAGAAAATGTACAGCGAAGTTAGGTAAAGTAGGTGTCTCACGCCTTCGTGTTTGGGGTCCGAATGACTCATCAGCTAGCTGGCTGGAGACACTGATGGATATGGTAGTAAACCGTGAACAGTGGCGATCGTCCTGTCATTTTCTATCGAATCAGATTGAAAGGGTGCGTTTGTAAAGTTAGGCTGTGTTCCGTGTGTTGGCTAAAGCAGCGTTCTTATCTGTTCCTGTCCGTGTAGGTCCACACCCTGTTGCCCTTGGATATTCACTCTTTTTATAGCAAGTTGTAACTCTGAGGAAAGGCAGCAGTCAGTGAGGCTTGCTTTGCTGTTTAACGCTGAACGATGATGATGATAGAATATTTCATGTTGGCATATCTGCATTAACCTTTACTCATTCTACCGTTCCACGGGCATTTTCGTGTTTGTCGAATATTACGGCTTCTGTGATGAATGAGAAAAAATGTGCGAATTCAAATTTCAGATTGGAGGGAGCCAGAAGATTGCTGGGTAATCCAGTGTCACTTCAAGCAACCTGTATCTTCCGTTTAAGACAATTGATGCAACAACGATTTATCCAGATGTGTCACAACCCACACGCGTCTGCATGCGAGGTCAGTGATGCGTTGGTCTTCTTCCACTGGATCCGATCCTTACCCATACCAACCTTCATGAAATCTCACATACTCCTCGAATCGACTGATTTCCATTTTCACCAGTAACTTAGTACCTTCGTCATCTTGCCCACATTGCCACTATTTTGAAATGTCTTTCCAGATGTATCAGTCACGTACACATGTACCCAAATACATACTGGTAACAATTGATCAACTGGCATTTTGTCATCACCTGGAATAAGAATCCTTTAGTCCCATAAATAACGATAAACTGGATTTTTAGTTTTATTGGGATAAATAAATATCAAGATGCACCTGCGCCGACATTTGAGCGTAAGTAAAGATGGAGCCAAAGCAGACGATGAAAACCGGGGAGTACATACAATGGAAGAATTTAATACCTGACTGGAGTCGGGGGGAGCGTAGATGAACGCATCGTTAATAATCTGGACCGTTATGAATACCAAGGTCGAAGAACTAACGACGATTCGCTCCGGGCCAACTATTTGCTTGGACTGGATATGGTATGAAACGTAACAGTACCACATTCGGGATCTGAAAGACAAGTTGAACAGATGGATGGTATGCATTTTAAACACACGGTCCAAATAAGTGCCGTTCACAGCGAGTTAGTTTTGAGCATTGAAAATCTCCATTAACTTCGCAATGTGATCAAAATCTATTCTTAGAAGCATTACACGACCATTGGAAAAACATTGAAAATTAACAGTGATCTTGAAAGACTCGTTGACATCAATAACCAAAACAGTCGTACGGGAAACTACAACGAAACCCGTTTATTCTGGACTGATCTACGACGCTAACCACCAATGCAAAAAGCGGCAAAGATTCAAGCAAACCTTAGATCGCAATTTTGCGGGTACAAAGCTTCGCTTTTCGACGTGCACTTGCAAGAGTAAACCGGATAAACACAGACATCCTCAGTTGCTGAAGGGTACCTCACAGTTCGTAAATTGTAGCGTTTCCATCTCCCAACCAGAGGTTGAAACCATCCGGAACAAACAAAGCTTGTCGCCCTAAGGAATACTTGCTTTTGGAAAATGATGTTGAAAAGGGAATCAAAATCGAGAACGGTAGAGTTATTCTGAATGAAGTGACCGGATCTCCAGATAGCTTTTTAAAACAACGGAACGAGACTTTCATGATAGCCGGTGAATTCGCAGTCGAGCACAACACTACAGAAAACCACCAAATTGACCCGACATTGTCTGTGACATAATCTCAAGTCGAAAATATTAGAACTAAGCAGAAAACTAGACTATATAACTCAAAATTCTATGGTGCCACAAGCTACCGAACCGTAGGACTGGTTTCCTTTCCAAAGCAGCAAAATTTATCGGACTTTTGGGACATCCCGAAATGTCCCTCAGTCAGAATCCCCTTTCGACACTGCGGGAACATTTGGCAAATGTAAAATTTTCCCGAACGATTTGTCACGGATGACGAATCATTTGGGCAAATCAAATAAAACCTCCTACCACTGAAAACTATCAAGTATAAGATTGTTCCGGGTGGGCAAGTGACAAAAGTTTTGATAAGAAAGTGATGAATCATAAAACCGAATCGCATAAGTGCGGATATACTCGGTTCTTTTTCTTGAGAATATCAACTAGTATGGAAATTCAGACATCTGATCAGACAAGGACTGGCGGTATTTGAACACCGTTATTTTCATAGTGCTGGCAGAATATAATGGGCGAGTCTGATCAGTAAGGTACCGGGCTCAGGAGCACAATCTGTGAAACAAGTGGTTTGGACACGTTTTGTGCATGGCCATGGAACGCTTGCCTAGTTGTAAGTTTCCATCCGAGACAGGTAGTGGTTCGAAGATGAATCGATGTGGCTGGTAGATGACATACCAAAAGGATGTGAAAACCCGCGGAATGGCCTGGACAGGTGCAGTTAGACTACCGAATTAGGGTCCAGGAGATACCACCCCTACCTCCCAAGCGATGGTTGGGAACAATAGATGAAGTAGCTCAACTCCATAGTCAGTGGCATTCCTGCGCTCCAACTCTTTCCTCTTTCGTATAGCCGCTTAATTTACTACTTTGTAGTTGATCTCATTATTTGTCATCATCTTTTTCACTTTGGAATGAACGGTGCTACGAGGTGGAAACCAAAACCAGAACACGTTAGTGGATGGCAGAAGCCCTCTGCCCCCATGAAATTCGTCACTGTGGCAGAGTCGACAGAAAATATAAAAAAACTGTTACGAATTTTGAATTCTCAAGAAGCCGGTCAGACACCGCTGGAATGGGACTAGTTCCAGAAATAACCTCATCAACAGCATACCGGTACGGACCAGAGGACATTCTGGTCAGACCACAAGTAGGTGAACGAGCGAGTAGCAACTACGGCCACATTCAACCGGAAAGACCGGAGAATCAGCTGCCCACCAAAAGTGGCGAACAAAGTCAATACATCGCCTTACGAAGGTCAAATCAAACCATCCAGTTAATCTATAGGATTGGATTAGAATACTGTTAAAATAATGGCATCAATCCACAAAAAGTCGTGGTCCAACGAAACACTGAGAACATACGATTGCGATCGCTGAGCCAAGCGTTTAGATCCCAAAAGTTTCTCATCACCAGTCACGATGGCATCGACTGCTGATGAGACGTTTGCGATCTAAATGCTAGGCTCAGTGGTGAGAACCCCATGAAAATCAACAATCGGAGCTGTGACCAACACTAATTTTTAAGGCCCGTGGGAACCTGAGCGTTTAATGGAGACGACCCAAAGACCTGTGGGCAGACTTTAGCTGTTTAACACAAACTCACACAGAATTTCACTTTTAATAATAAACGAAACACATATGCATGTGTTTCAAGTGAGTTTATTGTTTTCGCTTGCCTCATTAGGTGAGGATTCGATGTACAACTGATACAATCAATTGACCGCACTAGAGCCAGTGATAGACACTTCCTATTCCACGGGTCCACCCGTCGTTGTTCAAACGTTTCTTGCAGTTCCTCAGATTTGTCGCAGTTTCCCATTCGTCGTATCGATTTACCTTCACCTCACACAATTGTTCATTCGTACACGAGAATTTACTGTGTCAAAAACCAAAGTTACATCTGTTTCCCCTATGTGGTCTCTTTTTAGCGCAAATACACTGAGTTCAAAATCAACTTAACCCAACGTGTTTTTAAGCCATTGATTTGTCCATCATGGCGTATCAGACTCCATGATAGCAGCTGAGCTGGGAATTTTCTCAATTTAAACCAGCCCCACGAAAACTGTGTTGATCTTGATAGGACTGGAACATACAAAGGTTTTCCCGTTGGGTGAGTAGCTTACGCAATTATCTGTCACATAAGATGCGACACAAACCCGATAGGTTGGTCCTGAGGCCATCCCCAAATGAGTGGGCAAACAGGAGATAATCCAAGCAGCTGGTTGAAAAACCATTTGCACCCATTGTTTTTTCTATTTATGAGTGATCTTACATCAGCCTCCAACCCTTAAATTTATGCCCAAAGATCCCACTTTTCATCGTTCTCTTCCCCATTCTACTACTTGCCGGCATACCACGAACACCGATCAAGATCACACTAATCTCTTAATGCATCACTTAATTCCTATCGGAGATGAATCTCTGTATGGGAACTCTGCTAACCATGGCTGTTTCATTTCCTTCCCAGAATTTTTTCCTTTCTATTTCTGCCATGGTCGGTGACCATCCTAGGGTTTTTGGTGCCGCAGATTTTAGTTCTGTTGTTATTTTTCCAAAGGAACCTATGCTTTTCCGAGTATTTTGGAATTGACGTTATTTTAAATTCCATTCTATTTTAAAATTGCGCGGTTGAAAATTGTTATATGTCCGCAAAAAGATCAATCAAAAATCGCTATGTGATTGACTGTTTCACGTATCGACCAAAGCCACCCAACAAAACTATACAAACGATAGAGCTCACTTGACTTCTGACTTGGATTGGCGGGTCACCAATACACACGCGGCAGTGTCCTATGTTCGTCTCCTCTCTTCCGCTAGCGAGTTGGGTTAGCCGTTCGAATTCCGCGCCTTTTTTCTGTTTTGTATGTTGCTGCTCACTCAAGGAAGCAGCTGTTTAGGACTTAAAGACTCGAGCCCGAACCATTTTCTCCAACCTCAGTGTGTGTTCATGTTCTGCTAGACCGCAGGCTGTGCTCCTGCGCTATCGTGAGACGCCTAACGCTTACGCCTTGTGCTTCAGTGTGCGTATTGATCAATCCAACTGGGCAACACAACAATTTCACTCGAACGTCTCCCCTTACCCTCTCCAACTAATTTTTTGAATCGACTTCCCTTCGTCCCACTGAGTCAGTTTCATCACAGGTCTTATCCACAAATTATTCTCTGTGTTAGGTTCCATTTCTGTCAACACTTGCCTCTCGTGCTACGAGCAAAGTTGGTTTCCTATTCCGCACCGAACACTTTTTTTCACATCAGATCAACCTCGGTATTGATACAAAGCCCAAACCTACCTAACAGATGAACAGTCACGTCAAGGGTCGGGTGTTGTTCTTTTTTTCTTGATCGAGTTAAACAAAAGGCTACTCGATTGACCAATGATTCAATCCTTTGTGACCTAAAACCTACTCTCTCGTTGCTGATCAGCTGATTCACTAAGTCTTTCCTGTCGTTATTATTTTGGTTTCCGGTCCATAGAATCCGCGTTGACAGTTCCCGCTCCGCTGCACTTTTTCTCGCACTTCTCGTATTCAACCAGCCAGTCACACTTATCGTATTCAACCAGCCAGTCACACTTATCGAGTCCTCATCTTTATTCCATCCTTTCTTTATTCCCCGACTTGGAAAGTTCCAAGACACTCTCCCTCATTCTGTTTTTTTCCAGCAACTTACAATCTTTCTGTTTTAAAACCAAAGCCGACAACCTGAGTTCTTAATTGAATGTTTTCCACACGCATCCCTTTTGGTTACGGGTTTTACTGTAAGTAATTCTGTGATGAAAAATGTGATCATTAACCTGTTACACTTGAACGAATACCGACACCGGTTCGACATTGCGACTTGTCTTTTGTATTATTATATTCAAACGTGCCGGCATACTCGGAGAGTTTTGGACCGGTAGGAGCGAACCGGCCAATGTGTTATGAACTGGGCATTTTGGAAGGAGATATGTAAACAGGACACCATCTGAGATCAGAGAGGTGAATCAAAGACCAATAAAATGTCCAAATACAGATTTGGATGCTCGGGCCATACATTAGAGCAAGAACAAACAATTCGAAAACAAACACTAATAAAAATGACGCTGAGCTTGGTGTTTAGGTTGCCAAGCTCAGCACCCACAAAACTTTGAAAATTCCCAATCTGAGTTTAAAAAAACAAGAATACTCAAAATCGTTGAAAAAAATGATGGAGCAGTGCTTAAGACGTACCATAGACAGCGCCCAGATTATATGCCGCACTGTTGTAGATAAACTCCACAACAAAATTTGTATCGCTCGTAAAGTTTCGCACAAATATTCCGTTGTATAGACACCAATCGCAAAGGTCTTGCAAGGAGGCATTCAAATCCATACCTATTCATACAAGAGAAACAAACGGAACATCGAACTTGAAAACAATGCATGCAGAGCAGCGGAGAAGGCAATTTTCATTAATGTGCCAAGAAAATCTGATATAAGGTAAATAACAACGGTGAGAATATCATCAAACAAAAGGACCAGGCACAAAGAATCTACACAAATACATCCGCAAATGCGACAAACCAACATCTTGCCCAAAGTCTTCAGTCATTTGGTAGTTGAGCTCTGATGGTTAGCCCCAAAACCGAACTCGGCACAAAAATACTGCGTTGATGATCGAAAATGAGTACAAGAAGCATACCGTCGTTTTCTGTCTGATAAAGAACAGATAATTAAGTTAAAGCGGGTTTTTCGTTTAAGAAGAATACTGCTTATGCATATTACACAAGCAAAAACCGAATACAGTAGGCAAATCTGGCGTTATTATGCCGAGTGTTCCAGCAGACATCACGGACTTACCCTCAACACAAATTGAGCTAAGGCGATGAGTAGAACCGTTGACAAATCCAGCCAGCTGAGCTGGTAACGAGTTCACATCCTCGAAATTTAGGTCGTCCACTTCATCCTCGTTTGTAATACAATTATCGACTGGTGTAGCCACACGAACAATCGCACGCGGTCTAAGACGTTCCCGACCCCGGGATCCATTGGAGGATAGGCTGCCTTCGGTGGGAGGTGGATGCTGCAGTCGATCGGTGTTCTCAATTCCGTTTCGATGAGCCACAGTTTGAGGTCGGCTTGAACCAGGTAGCTTGGCACTGGATTCGACGAAATGGGCACAATCGAAGCTGAAAATTATGGGAACACAGTAAAGCGGATCATACCAAAGTAACGAAATGGTATTTTAATTGTGCAGAATGTTTAGAAAGCCTATTGAGAAACGGAACAGTTAGTTTAGACATCAACTGTGAGAGCCCACAAACGGTCGGACTGAGAGAACATGCTATAGTTTGAAGTTCACTGCCGAGTATTACCAAAAATTAGAAGGGAAGTATTCATAGAGAAATGGAGGAAATAATTAACCCTTGTATAGCAACACGGGTAAGGTTTTTATCACTTTCATACATGCTATATATAGCAACCACAACGGTGAGATGTTCTGGTGACAGCCCAGTGAATGGACTTGATATATTACCAAAGGAAAATTCAAACTAATGGGTGTATTCCGATACAAAAGTAATTTCAGCGGTTAAACTAAAAGAACAGAACGTTCAGGGGCTCCACGACTATGTATCAGTCCGTATGCAACGTGTTTTCTACAGATCACCATTTTGCTTTTGTTGTATAAGTGTTGACGCTGGTTGATACGCTTATTGAATTTCGGGTAGGGCTGGATTCTATTTTAGTACTTTCCAGATTGAGCAGGCTATCCCTTCGAAAACAACCGTTACGTGTACACCATAGTCCCGATCTGTGGTGGCCTGAGACATCGTTAGACTGTTGACAACGGTTGTTTTTTGAGAGTCTACGAGGATATAGGATTGCGGTCAATTTTTTTAAGTCCTACTCCTGAACGGAGGATTAACAACACCGATGGCCGGCGACGACCAAGTGGATTAGGCGTCTGTCATCCCCAAACAGGTCAGAAGTTTGAACCCAAGATCCGCTACTGGTCACTTTGTTGGTAGATCGCGATTCGTTTTCTCCCAGCTCGTTATCACACCAGACTTTTAATGAGATCTTTCGTGGTTCTATGCCACTCCAAGTTTCACGGTCATGTTTGCCAGTCCCTTCTCTCCGCCAATGGGGTGGGCCCTATTGGCTATGGCGTACGGCCCTTCCATTACGCTCATGAAGGATATCATAAAAAATATGAAAATGCATTGTTTGACCATGTCTGATATATAGTTAAACATACATAGACTTGGCTCTTGTGAATAAACTGGTCGCGTCGTTCGGCGTGGTTTAATCGTCTGATGAACTTTCATGTTGAATGACTGGCGCCCTCACCATACGGCTAATTTGATTTCACTCCGTGGAATCCTGCCGCGCCCCTCTAAATTGTTCAGCATCATTGGGGGAGGATGGTTCAGGCTCCGTCCGAAGGGCGCATGAACCAAACAATCAATCACCGATCCCCAGTGAGTTCCGTGACCCTTAGATCGTCCTGCTTGCATTGTGGGTTAGACCATTTGGTCAAAGACTCGGGGTAGGGTCTCCTAAGTCAACCTTCCACTTTGGTTTGGGCAACTGGGTAGTACCAAGCACTCAGAGGATTCATGGATCCCAATGGCATGGAAACAGAATGAAGGAATTACCACGTTCGATGAACTCTCTCTCTCTCGTTAACTGAGAATGTGCCTATCCGTATGGGGATTGTGTTTGGCACTAGTGAAAATAAACCCGATAATTAACGCACAGTGTATGAAATGTTAATAACCCCATTCTTACTTTCTGAAATGCCTCGATAATTGAGTAAATTGACAGAATGTGACAGTTGCTTTGCACACGGTGCGCTAATGTTCTGCTGCCAATGGTGATGCAAGTTTGACAGACGTTGCATTCTGGACTGAGAAATCATATGCACGTCTTTACTTAGCCCGTTTGCATAGTTTTCTTCGGATTTCATTTTTTCATTCACGAGATATCGATTTGGATAATTCGCAATTTCACAGATTACCCGCATCGACCTGCAATTTTCGATATACCTCAGTCGTACGCCTACATCATTAGTTCACAAGCGGATCGCTGTTCCAACTATCTATTCAGAATTGCGTAAATGACATTACGCACCATTTATGTCCAATATCTACCATGAATAGTTTTAGTTTAACCATGTTTGAGGTTTATGCATACGTTCAATTGGTTGACTTTCCAATGCAGCGAATTTCCTCACCCGAGTTCTCTCGGTTAACAAAGAATTGTAGGAGAACAGAGTGGAGTTACTAACATTTGATACACTATGCGTCAATTATCAGGTTTATCATCATCAATGCCAAGCACAATCCCCACAAGTATGGGCACTCATCTAACGAGAGAGAGAGAACGTATGAATAGGTTCATGCATGATTTTGTTTGCGTGGATGCATTGCTTCCAAGATCTCGTCATATTTTGCCCTCAGACCCATGGAATCCAGTTTAGTTGTCTCCATCCAGTGGTAGTCTGCCGAACTCCTGAACATCCGTAAGTGCTACTGAGAGGAGTCGTGCCCGGTAGTTTGGACATTTAAGTCTTTATACTATTTGATGTTGATTCTTATTTGCTTGTTTTCATATTCAATAGATTGAAGGGTAAGTCCATCGACAAAATATTTTTACACTAGCCGTATATCAACCAGATATCTAGGGTACAAAGTCCACTCCACGAAATGTCTGGGAGCTGGCCGACCGAAGATCTCGGTAGCCGGTTCTGGAAATACCGAGCCTTTGGTATGACCTGATCAAAACGCGCATAAATGGTGACAGAATTTGACAGCTTCCAGAGGACTAAAAAAATCTGTCTAGTCAAATTTCCCTGTGGACTAAGTTACTTGGTTAACGGGACCCGTGTACAGTAGACATTTTGCACCTTCGAACTGCAGAAGGATGCTGCCGGGATGAGTTGGTTCGAAGGCGAATCCTGCTCTTCCTGGAGAAAAGATTGATGAAGTTTAGAAATTTTATTATTTGCGTAGCTGCATTTCATGATGCGGCTGAACGGTGAATGAAGTGTAGTTGCGTATACAAAATTGGTAATCCAATTATCTGAGGCATCTGTCGAGTCAGTGCGGCACTACTCCATCGACCATCAAAGTAGAATACACGCTGTGGAGGTTAGATCAAATCTCCAGTGAGCCTCTGAAGCATGGCCTCTGCGGACGGATATGATATGGGTGTCCTCGCAGTATTATTAGAATAAGGTGGTGGAAATTTCGTCATTAAGTGTACAACATTGGGTCACAGAGCTCAATCCGTGGAAGAGGAACCGAACTCGAGAAGTTCAAGATAGTTGGAAAACACGTTACGCGTGCCCACAGAGTGACTCAGTGCACACTGTTCTCCGTGGCAATTGTTGGTCGCGGTGTGGATGGAGAGAGTCAGTCCGTGGCATGATGAAAAGATATGAAAACAATGACCAGTATAGTGAACCATACAGGACAAATAGGGCTGCAGGACCGGGTTCACGTGATCCTCCAACAGGGTGGTTGGGGACGTCACTTGCATACTTCTTAGCTATCCACTATTCTTCGTTCATTCCGGTTTTAATAAGTCGATGGCGAATAGATGTAAAAACTGGAAGTTGAAACTTATGTAGCTGATAAAACATGAGTTTTAGTAGACAACTGAGCATGGGGAGGATTATGAGGGATAAAACAAATGCATATGTATGAAAAAACCCATGGGAAATGTTTCTATTTTCCTACTTTGGACCTATACTGATACAATGTTATTTTCCTTGGATAAGCACGAAACAAAAGAACGAAAACTGTCACGCTCACCTGCGTATCGATGATGTGTCATCGGGTTTGGGCATTTCTTCCATGGCCTGTACAACTTGAGCCAAAAGCGGCGGATTATCGACCAGGGTCCCGGAACTTGTGTAGATGGTCAAACTTTCAGGACCAGTTTGATTTTCGCGTTGTCGCACGTATAAGTGCTCACCATCTGGCGTTTCTACCAGCATCTGAAATTACAATAAACAACGCAATATTCACCCGGTTTTTTGATGTTGCAATGCCTTGTTATTAATGGTTTCCATTGTGTAGACGTTATATAGTCCATCAAGAGAAATTTGACTGGGCTGTGACAAGAATAAAAAAGCAGATGAGTAGTAGACTCGTTTTGACGTTAAATTTTTTTAGTGGCGGATAGTAATTTGATGTCACTCAGATCATCACTCCACATCGGACACACTCCAAGTTTCGGGATCGTAGGTTTCCATACTTCTCCCCTCCCAATCTAGTAGGTCCCCTCTCAGGTCTCAGCTTATCGATAAAAAGCAATGGGGCACTAATATAGTCGCTTAATTCTGATTAAAGATTACGAGCAGTGAGAATCCAGCGTACTTTCATCCGGACTCAATTTGGGGGAAGAAGCAGCAAACTATGGATAGTTACAAAAACAAAAATTCTCCTCGGCTCGAGTAAACTGAAACCACGCTTGTTTTGAAGCTAATCTAGAAACACACAGTGAAGATCACAACGACGAAATTTACATCTCATTTCTGAAATAAGGCAGCAATTCAGAAAGGCAATAAACGTCCACTGTAAAGCCTAAGGTCTTCACTTTATTGCCACGAGTTACGACGCAGATACGATTTGAAGACTACATTAAACAAAGCATCTAATTTTAGATTTTTGATTCAAGTGAAAAAGCATCAGAAAGAAATGAATTTGATTATAAGAACTGCTATTAATTAAACATATTTCCTACCACGTCTCGCTCCGCATCGGCACGTTTAGCGAACTTTCTATGCAAACTCGCTGTGGATTCTATCAAAGAAGACGAATTGGAAGAGGCGTGGTTGGGAGGGTTGGATTCGCGATCTGACGATGATTTGATCACGTCAACATGACCACGTGTCGAACACAATGAGAGATCGCCCGGATCATGATGGGTTGACCCGTGTGGTTCGGGCCAAATCAACGCCGTTTTGCTCGGATCCACTTCACCAGCGAGAACCGGATCACGCAACGACTTATCGTCTTTCGGCAACACCGCTGACTCGTTAGATCCAGTTTGGGTTTCTGCACTATCGTCCACAGTAGTTGCGGTAGTCACCGTGACTTCGTCAGCCGGCGGCGCAGCCGGGACAAGGGTTTCCTCATCTGTTAGAATATAGGCATTGGCGTTGACAAGGTCAACATTGGTAGCAGCCATTCGACCGACGGATGAGACCAAATCGTACTGAGTATTCTATATTTGAACACAGAGACAGGACCGGTACAAGATGACAATAAAAATTTCAAAATAAAGTGATTAACCGTACCCCATCAACGTTCAACATAACACTGTAAATTCGCGGAATCAAGATAACTTCGGTAGAAAAGGTCATGTGGCATGACAGGTGCAACCTGTGATTAAAGCAGTCATCAAAACAACAAATTTCGGAACATTCGGAACAATAACTTTTTTTCTTAAGCTTATATGAGAATTACCAATTTCACGCATCGATATTCATCCTGATTCCATGACGTTATTTTCACTAAAAGCAAATTAGCCTTAAACTAAATAAAACCAAATTACCTGTAGATAGATAATTTTTCCCTAGTGTCGTATGAGAGTTGATAGATTTTGTTGACATAACTCAATCGTGTTCTATACATTCAGCTCGACCCGAGCTATATTCTAGCTGTGGGTATGATCAGTCAGGCTTATCCAGTACAGCATAACTTCAATCGATCTCTGGATTAACCAGCCAAAGTTTCAATCTCACACCAGGAATTCGAATGGTAAAAAATCGCTGCCCTTTGTGGAGATGGGCCTGAGACTAGACAGGTCTCACAGTCTCGGAGACCAAAATGAGCCGAAACTGGCAAGTTATTGTGCAGCGGAAAACATGGTTGAAGTCCGAGACCGAAATTGGAGGTAAGTGAATTAAAACACCAGAAGAGAATAAATAGGCATACAGAACCGAACAGATATCGCAAATCCCAAACTAATCAAAACAACAAAGCATACTACAAAAATATCTGCACAAGGGAGAGATTGGTGTTACTCACCAGCATTGCATCTCGGGCGTCTCTGTGCCCCTTGGACTCAGCGATATCCAAGGGAGTCATTTCAAACTTGTTCTGTAGGTGCGCATTTGCTCCAAATCGCATCAGCATTTGGACCACGTGAGCGTGACCTCTTTCCGCTGCCCAGTGAAGTGCAGTCATTCGAAGCATGTCCTTGGCACTGATGTCTGCCCCGTTACGCAGCAACAGTTCAACAATGTCTGCATGACCTTCTTGGGCAGCCAAGTGCAATGGAGTGCGATCCACCTTGGTTCGAGCATCTCGACTAATTCCTGCTCGAAGCAAGGCTTCACATGAGCTTAAGTGGCCATTCATCGCCGCAAAATGGAGGGGAGATATTCCGAGCTGTTAGGAAAACGATAGTGATCGATAAAATGAGGCCTATCCATAAAGAAAACAGATCAATAGAAACAGCTGAAAAAGGCTTTCCAGCTTTTGATTTTTAGATTAACGATGTTCCAGCATCGAAATCCCGCCGACTACCTCGACAATGAATCCCGGATGCGCAACCAATGTCGGAAATCCAAAGAATGAAAAGCTAATATGACTCAATGAATGTAAAAATTTGTGCTCGCCGCTTTGAGATCTTGAACGCCAAGCTCAACGGTGAGTACTCTATGAAGAGCTTTTATGTGTAGTGAATTCTAACTTCTTTATCTTTTCTCCGTCATCGTTTTCTTCTGAGACAATGGTTTTCATGGGATTGGGACTGTAAACAGCTATATATATAGAACGATAATGAAACGTTTACAATCAAACTGCCCAGCTCGACGGATAAATCAATACCATGATATATTTATATATAACTCCAGAAAATGCCCCTTGAAAAATGCCGGGGTCCTGTCAACCTTGCACCACACAGTAGAACGCAGTACGTAGGTCAGACGGCTGGCATCCAGTTCGGCACATAGTTCTTTAAGGACAATCTGGATCTGCAAGAAAACATCGCCACAACTTGGAAATAATCAGTCTAAGGGAGAAATATTTGGAAGGCTATTGGAATATCAAAAGTAGGAATATACGCGTGTACCACTACCGAAACGTTATCTGGCCACAGAACTAATTTGGGAATAGGGATCCAGCTGTACGAGCATGATGAAAAATAAGTATCTACCTCGGAGGGAAGTGATTGCGCGAAGAAAGGAAATCACCAGAAACGGAAACTGATATACTGGTAAGGATCAACTTATCTACCAAGACGATAACTCATGGCTCCATCGAGCGGCAATCGTTAATGGAATACAGCCAGATAAGACCTTCCATGGCCACCTAGGCCATATGAAAGCACATGAAACTAGTTAAAGATTAAGACAGTGCTAGTGGGAAAGTATCAGACGATTAGAGTTTGAAAATGTCCTGACAAAAGTTTAAGACACGTTATGCCTTAAGAACAATTGGGCTACTGGTGGCGCTAGCGGCGGAAATGCACGACATTGATTTTAGCGTCATCGATTTTCGCACGGTAGGTTCTAATCATATTTCTTTTCACTTGGATTCCCACAATTATCATGTGAATGGATGTCACCGGCATCGGCTACTTTAGGGGAGTCATTTTTGGAGCACGGCAGTAAACCGATGGAAACGTTTTAGTTCTGTACACGGTAGTACAAATAAGAAAGAGCATGAACATAAACCTCCGAGTTGAAGCCCAGGAGGTCATTCAGTTCGGCTTAGCTCAGTTTTTACAACCACTGACCTTGCAAAAGTGTGCTCTGGTTTTGGTTCCTAAGACACAACACCAACTACTCAAAAGAGTAATATGAGAAATATTGAGATCGACCGCAAAGTAGTAAGCCGAAGAACTACGCATAAGAAGAAAGATTTCGAATGCGAGAAGGTCACGGAATGTGTAAAGGTCTCGTGTCATCAGAACCATGCGAAAAACGAGAATAATGGGAATTAGACGGGAAAAAGATGTTTGTGTATGCTTCAACACACCTTTCAGCTCTCCCAGACTTCTGTTCTATGTCACCGACTGTCCGTCGCCATCCGTGATTCTCGTTTAGGCTGTTAGACAACTCGGCCAACCAGCCCAGAGGAGAACCTGTTTATCAGAGTGCAACGCTAGCCTATGTGTGGTCAAACACGAAACGTGAAGCAGCAGTATTGCTCCAGACAAGTCCACAACTATTTGATCGGTTTATGTGCCTCTTCTGATAAGCCATGCTGGATTGACAGAGCACGAGAAGGAACACTGGCTCTACTTAGGTGGCCAGCGACATTCGCCTCGTCACAGTGCCACTAGCAACCTCATGGTGGATTTTAGAAGGAACGTTTTTCACCAGATTTGGGCTAACAGGCGATTAATCCATTTGACCACTGTTGGCTGATCTTTCGCTACCCGCTCATTTACCTTCCGAGTAGACCATGCCGTGAGGTAGTACATAAAACCAAAGCAAATCAATGCAGAGTTGGTGGCTATAAAAACTGAACTGCACCGGTGTCACATGGAAAAGGAAAAATCGGATACGTCTGCACCTACCCAGTCTGTAGTGAATGGGGCTCCATTGTTCATTAGACTTTTGACCTCCTCCACGTCCCCATTTTTGGCTGCATCAAGCAAACGCTTGCCAAGATCCACTAAGGAAAACGCATGGGAAACATGAGAAAACAATCTTGGGTCATTGTGGGGTATTGGTATTATATACTGATTCATTTCCTCTAGGTATCTTTTCACATAGCCGATGGAGGGCAGGAATAGAACACCCGGGATCCTCCGGTTTTAGCGTCGCACCCGGACGCAAGTAAAGTAAGCTGGTGTACTGGGAAAGCAATCTTCAAAGAGGAAGTATAACCGGTCTGCAAAATACAAGCAAAAAGGCAACATGAATCGAAGCGGCTTAGGCATATCAAGTAGCATCAGATTTTCAGAAAGAAAAACCTTTTAAAAGATAGAAATCCATATCTAGCGATTGTTTAGGAAACTTCGTTGACTTCAGATAACTATGACACTGAAATGAACATGAGTGATTACAACGCAACTCGGAATGACTCCAGAAACAGTATAACTAGAAGCACTGTTTTGCAGCGTGATAGCCATCTTAGCTCCAACACTGATTTTCTATACTGAGGATGATTTTCCTTCTAGCAGCATTAGAAATGGCAAATTCAATCGAAAGGCTCCTGACGACCGAAAAGTTACGCCTGTCGCACTAGTGATACAGTTAAAAACACCACCTTTCGTCGTCTCCAGTGAAGTACGGCAAGGCTGTTCTATATCCCCATTTCTATTCAACTTTGTCATATAGGATGTTCTACAGAATGCTGTCTGGTCTTTTAAACGTTGAAGTTGAACTCTTCCCAAGGAACAGAGTTCTTGACTTAGAGTATGCCAATGATACCGCCTTGCCGAGTGACAATGCACAGACAATTTAACACGTGTTAGACCACTTGGAGATTGTGGTGTCTAGGTACGGCATGTGCTTTGCAACTTCAAAATCCAAGGTATTTATTCAGGACTGGCAGGAGTCTGTGCTTGCACTCACCGTTTGTGGTGACCGGTTGGAACTAGTCAATAGCTTCAAATACATTGGGAACCTGACCACATCCGGCAGAGGTGTTGAAGAAGAAGTCACATTAAGAATCGCGAAAGACAGGAGCGTTTGCGAGCCTGCGACACCTGTGGCGCCGCCATGATATCCGAATCCCTCTCAAGAGAATGCAGTACAATGCCCCAGTTTGTAATGCCCTTTACGGTTGACAGACATGGCCTATTCGTGTTGAGGATGCCCGGTGAAATTCTCTTTTCAACCACCCATGTTTCCGAATTACTACTCGTGTTCGATGGGAACATCGGGTGGGCAACGATGAGGTGCGTCGTCGTGCCTTGGGTGCAAACAGTCGTCCTCTGACTGAGATAATCATTCTACGTTGCCTTCGGTGGCTTGCACACGCATTACGTATGCCAGCTCATCGTCTACCTTTTCGTGCTCTTCGTGCATGTGCTCAGCAAGGCTGGAAGAAGCGACGCGGTGATTTGGCTATTACGTAGAGGTATGGAAAAGTTAGCTTCGGCTTCGACCTCGGTTGGTGCTTCTCACCTTCGTGATTGGGACCCAAGAGATTAGGATTGTTATTGGCTGGGGGCGCTGAGAGATAAGGCTCAAAACTCGTCATCCTTAAATCAACACCAAAAACAACAAAAAATCACAAAATGTTTACGGTGAAAACAAAAAACAGCTGGTTTGACGTTGTTTGTAGTTAATATTATTTTTCCCACTTATCCACTAAATGTACAATTCCGTTTATATGTTACTGCTCTGGCACCATACCTGTTTTCAAGCCGGTGTATTATATATATTTATTTATTTATATACCACACCTGACCTAAAGAGATCTTATGTGGTTGTATGCCACTCCCAAGGTCAAGGTTGGTGGACCCACTCCCGAGTAGTGGACCCTTGTGGCTATGGAACATGTCCCTTCCACTGCATCATCATGCAGCAAGCACGTCATAAAAAAGGAATTGATCAGACAGAACAGCTGCATTTGTGGGATGTTCTCGCCAACTTAGTCTGTAGCTTAACGATCTTTTTTCATTGTCTTCTTTATCGATCGATGTTGGAAAAAATGATCTGAGACCGCACAATAGCACTGTACTAATACTGGAAGAAAAATGTCCATATATTTTTAAACCGATTTTTTTAAGACATGCCTGAGGCATGCGCGTAGTAAAGTGGGCATGTGCCATAGCTACTAGGGTGGAAGAACCGGCAACCATGGCTCCTAAACTTGGAGTCGCACAGGGCTGCCGGAAGACAACGAACTACCGTCTCCGTACTAAAGGGAGGACTAAATTATACATCGTTCCGAGGAGCAAGCCTGTATTTCGTCCCTAAATATCTATCCCTTACTTCGCTACCCCTCAGCATGATGCCAAGGTAGATCATCTGGGGCAATTACCAGTACTAAGAAAAGTTACCTATTCCTCATGGTCGCTCCGATCGCAGTTGTGAAGAAAGAAAGCAACATCGTTTGCGTCTGTAATTTCTCAAATGGTTTGAATGAGGCCGTTCAGACACGGCATCCAGTACCAGTCCTAGAACACCTGCTTGCCAAACTGAATGGGAGATGAGTCTTCTTCAACCTTCACAGTTTAGAGATCTACCCGCAGCTGGAAGTGGAAGGACCATGCAAACAGCTAATGGTAATCAAATCCCATAGAGACTTGTATCGGTATAACAGAATTCCGTTCGGAGTTAAGGGTGTACAAGCTGTTTCAACAAATTATGGGCAAAACGTTCAGTGATCTGTATTATGCCATGGCATCCATGGACGACATCAGTGTTGTTAGTGCTTCAGGAGACGAAAATATCAAGCATCTAGAAGTCTTCTGTCGTACTCAATCATACGATTTCCACTTCCAAATGGGAAAAAGCATGTTTCTGTTACCGCGTATCAACTGTCTCGGCACCATAATAAACAAGAATAGTTGAAGGCCAGATACAAATAAAATAGCAGCACTCCAAAATTACCTTCTCTGTGTAACAAACCGACATTACAGTGTTTCTTGTGTACGATTTATTAATATAATAGCTTCGTACTAAATATACAGTCGTTACGTGGTCCGTTGAACAATCTTCTTAGGGTAGCCAAGTGGTTCTGGATGCCAGAATACCTAGATGCATTTGAAAAAAATGTCCTCACGTCTGGTCTTGACATACCACAATCCCCAGCTGCCCACCATAGTCGTAGACGGCGAAGTTGAACTACCTCCAGAGAATAGGGATTTCGAGTTGGAGTACCGATTGTATCGGTTCGTTGAGCGACCGTGTCCAGGCCACTTTTGAGTGGTTTGACGACTGGGCTATCCAGGTACGTGAGCTTTGTGCCTTTAAAGGGCAGGATACCTATTCAAGATTAGAGGGGGCTTATGTTCGCTCTTGCTCTCTGTGGTTGTTAGAGGCAGTCAACGGTTTAGCCTACCGCCGGAGTTTACCCACAACTGGTAACTGCGTCGGGAAGACCACATCGGTCCAGTTCAGTTTGCACAACCATTAATGTTGCAATGGTGCTCTGATTTTGGTTGCTACCTCACAACACCATCTGTTCGAGGAAAACAAAGAGGAATGGTGAAGATCGACTGCAAATAGTAAGTTGAGGAACAATAGAGAAGACTGATTTCGAATACAAGAACATAACTAACTAGCACATTAAGCCATATCCCCTACTGCCTCCAACTAGCACTGTGGGAGTCTCGTGAATTCCAACTCGGAAGCTTAACTGTGCAAGCCAGTCTACTGGTTAAATCGCGCATACCCTTTTACCATGTCATCGAGTGGCCCCCTTTAACCATCTTCGAACCATTAACTGCCTCGAAGAACAACGTACTATTTAGACAGTCGTTCTGTGCGCGTTCGCAAAACATGTTCGGATCACCTTAACCTATTCTGATTCAGTGCCTGTTCTAAAGGCTGAACCCTAGGGCCCAACACCTTATACCTAATCTCTCAGTTGCTGACAAAATCCTTTCACCATATTCTACCAATGCTACGAAGACAACGGTGTTCACACACCGACAATCTTCGCATATATACTCTTAAGGGCCAAGTTTCTGAGCCGTAGAGCAATACCGACCTTACTGCAGCTGCGTATTTTGGATCTTTGACCGATAATCGGATGTCACAGTGAAGCCACAGATGCCTCAACTTAGTGAATGCCGATCCGGTCTTCCACATGCGTCAAAACACCCCACTCAATAGTGCTGGCAAGCCGTTTGGATGCAACGATTACTAATTTAATTCCTCTGAGGCCTTCATGTGAGGACATATCATCCTGTAAATCGGCACAATCATCGATTCACATCCAGATCTTAGAAAGCTGTCGTCTTGCCCAGACTGATTTCATGAATTTTGCTAACTCGAATGTCAACACTTTCTCATCGCCCCTGAAGGAGAACAACAGTCCATATGGTTCAGCTGCCTAATCTTTTTAAGGAAACCTGCCTACCTGTGGACCTCCAATTCAGATAGAAGGCTGGTACCCGCATTGGTTCACTTGTAGGCATAAGTGGAAGGTCTACTATGGCCGTAGGCCAACTAAACTGCTCCCTAAAGTGTTCTACCAAACGTGCCATCCGAGGCTCCTGAGTCAATCAGTATGCTATCAGATTCTTTAATTAACGAGCTCACATCAGGCTTGACTGGACCAGTATTCCAAATCAGTCGGTTAAGGTTGCGGCTATTTACGACAGCTACGGCCTTTCCATTTCCTTACACTTTCCTAGCCACCACTACTCCCACCCTCAGCAGCTTGGTTAGCTAACGTCTTAGGGGTCTACGCGTCTTATCGGATGTTGAATCCGAGAGGTACGGATCTTCGAACATCCAACAGTCGAGGACATCGACTGTTTATATGGTCTTGACAGCGTGGAGCCCTGTGTGGCAGTTGCCGCTGAATGCGGGACTTTTCAGTATTCTGTCGAATCCTGGGCATTTTGTTGAGATGAAAACCGCATTGGTAGCTCTTATTGAAACTGAAGTCGGCGATTATCATCTGCAATCAGCTGTGCTGGACGTGTGGTGTTCGTGCTGATATGATCATGAAGATCGCATCTAGAGTTGCAAAAGCTAGAGCGGCTTTCGCAAACCTGTGACAGAGGTGGCACCGCCGTGGCATCCGGCATTCTCTCAAAGGAAGTATACACAATGCCACAGATCATATTACATCAACTTACGGCTTCCAAATATCTGCCCCTCGTTGGAAGTGCTCAGCATTTTTGTGTTCGACCACAGATTTTTCCGAGGCACTCACTGAGTCCGATAGGAACATTACGTGAGTGATGACGAGGTGCGCCGTCGTGTGTCCAGTGTATGCGACACTCTGTTGACTGGGGAAATCGTTTTCCATCGTCTTTGGCGGGTTGGACAAGTTTTATTACCTCCTGTTCTTTATGCCCGTGCCCGGTAAGAGTGAAAAAAGCAATGCGACAATTAAGCTATGACTCGAGAAGAATGTATGAAAGTTAGTTTTGGTTTGCAATCGGCTACTGCTTTCCACCTTCCTGATGAGAACAGATGACAACTTTCGCTGATTAGTGACGCTGAGAGATATGGTTTGGATTTGGAGTTGGTGAGGCCAATGCTGCATATCCCGCTTGTGCCCCCCGAAAACCAATACAGAAACGTTAAAATAATCGCAAACTGTGTGAGGTAGAAATCATAAAAAGCACTGTTTTCCCGTTCACTGTCTCACCCTGCTATGCCCAAATTTTACATAATTTTCGTTGCGAACGGCTTAATGTTAATAACAGCATTGTTGGGAGAAGTTGCAAGTAGCTGAATCACAAGATGTACCAATAACGCGGTGAAACCAGAAGTTTACAATAAATAACAATACATGGCGTATCGGTTTTTCGATACACTCCTTACGTCGTTTGGTCCTGAAATCTAATAATTTTGCACAATTTTGCTTAAAATTTTCTCCTCTAGCAACATGCTTATTTTTGAACCGGCATGGCTTGGCATGCTTATATCATTGTATAACACTTTTTGCGATCGTATTTCAACTACTCATGAGCAGCTGAAGTCCGTCCGCAGACATTGAGACGCCAGCCTCGATAGGCCAACCTAACCTGATCGTCATTAATAAAGGAATACTTATGGAATCCGACAGTCGTTTCTGATCGTCTTGGCATCGTATCTCTAGACGATATGACTGTGAGACAAAGCTCTGGATAATTTTCATCACAAAGATGCATGTAGACGCATGTAGTGGAAATCCCTTTAAGATGCATCGGTCGCAATCGAAAAGCCAGGCATGCTTAGAACTAATATCAGAGAATGACAAACCTTACAAAGCGAAGTGACTCCTGAATTATGGTATGAACTTCATTTTTACAGATAATTGTAGCACCATCAGGTACCATTACACTGACGAGAAGTGCACCAATGCGAGAATTATTGATAAACTGCTCATGTCAAAGGGCACGATCATCATTATCATCGTTCAGCGCTAAACAACAAGGCAAGCCTCACTGACCGCAACCTTCCCCCAAGGCCACATGTTCCTATAAAGAGAATGAATATCCTAGGGGAACAGGGATTAGACCTACGTAGGTGGGAGAAAAAAGGATACCGCTGCAGCCAAGACACGGAACACAGTCTAACTGTACGAACGCACGTGTTTTCAATCATTCTGATTCGATAGAAAATGACAATACGATCGCCACTGTTCACGGTTCACTGCCATATCCTTCAGTGTCTCCAGCCGGCAAGTCGATGAGTCTTTCGGACCCCAACCACGAAGGCATGAGACACCTATTTTACCTAATTTCGCTGTACATTTTCTCATTCCACGTTGCCACGTCATCTGTTGGCCTCCACATGGCTTCTTCCACTCCTTAGGAGGAACACAAAATAGGGCACGGTATGGTAGACAAATGATCGACATATGCAACACATGACCCAAACAACGTAGCTTACTAAGCTTCATAAGCTAAAATATTCTCAGAACCGGAACCAAATACTGGTTCCCTAATTTCCATATAATTCACTCGGTCATTCCATCCAACCAAGAACATAACGTGTGGGAGATGTTTGTCGGCCAAAGGTTTTCGATCACCGATGTCTACGTAGTATGGCCAGGACTGGATGGAGTGACCGGGTGAGTAATGTGGAGTTCAGGAATCTACTACTATGTGTTAGCTCTCAGAATATCCTGTTTCATCGTATGAAACTTAGTAGACTACGCTGGTTAGGTAACGTGTTGCGTATGACGAACATTCGTCTACCACATCGTGCCCTATTTTGTGCTCCTCCCAAAGAATGGAGGAAGGCATATGGAGGTCAACGGATGACGATGCTAAGTGGAATGAGAAAATGTACAGCCAACTTGAGTAAAGTAGGTGTCTCTCGTCTTAGAGGTTGGGGTCCGAAAAACCCGTCAAGTAGTTAGCTGGAGACACTGAAGGACATGGCAGTGAATCGCGATCGCATCGTCATTTTCTGTCGAATCAAAATGATTGAAAACAAGTGCGTTTGTACAGTTAGACTGTGTTCCGTGTCTTAGCTGCAGCGGCATCTTATTTTCCCCCACCTACGTAGGTCCACTCTCTGTTCCCTTAGGATATTCATCCTCGTCATAGAAACGTGTAACCTTGAGGGAAAGGTTGCGGTCAGTGAGGCTTGCCTTGTTGTCCAAAGCTTAACGTTCATGATAATGACTAGTGAAATTACATAAATATCGGTAATCGAAAACCTCCAACCGACGAACATCTTCCACATGCATACTCCGTGTCTCGCAACCAGGCAGCTTAACTGAACGCACTGCGGCACGGCACATACGAACATTCAACTTCAGTGAAATATCAGGCCGACGCCACAGGCGCCTCAGTCCAGCGTCAGCCGCTCGAGCTTTCGATATACGCGTGTTTACCTCCACTGGCGAGCTACTATCACTCGACACGCAGATAGCAAGGTAAATGAAACGGCTCACGATCGTTAGGTTCTCTCAACCCAGTACCAAGTTCGGCACTACTGTCGTCCAGTCTTGCAACAACACTTTGCACTTTGGAGATGCAAAGCACATGCCGAATCGAGCTGTAAATCTCAAGAGTCTGTCCATTGAATGCACATGGCCCCCATATACGAATAGGCAAGCGGCGTCATCTGCGTAATCCAGGACACAGCTTCTCACCATTTGCCAGTTCGACCTCTGACTAGTGGTGACCTCCTAAAGCATCCTCCATCACGTTCATGAAGAAGCCCTACAAGAATGGAGAAGTGGAACACTCATGTCAAACGCCACTAGCCGTTTTGAATGAACTTGATAATTCACCGTATACTCTCACGCGACCACAGGTGCGCAATTACAATGCTCGCAGCAGATCCACGAACTTCGCTGGCAAACCCTTCCGATGCGGGGCACTGAATAGCGCTATCTTAATCACTGAGTCGAACGCACCTTTCAAGCTGAGAAAAACTATAGTCGTAGGGCGGCGGTGTGTGACACACTTCGAGCAACTGCCGGAGAGTAAATATCTGGTTAGCGCAACCCCAGCCTGAACCCAATCAGGCCTATCGTTTGCTGATGTTACTCTCACGAACTGAGGTCAACCGCCGCACCATTACCGATGCTAGGACCTTGGTAACCATCGAAATCAAACTAATCCCACGACGATCGCTACAGTCACTTCGCGTGCCCTTCTTGATAATGAGTGTAATTAGCGACTCACTCCACGATAATGGGATGCACTCCTCGTTCCAAATAGCATGAAGCAAGGAGGTGAGTGCTTTTAGCAGCGCTTTTTCATCCGCTTTAAAAGAACAGAGAGCGGGTGAGGGCCTCGGGGCCGGCGGCTTTTCCCCTCTTCAGAAGTTGAACATTCGACTCTACTTCCACTTCCGTTGGGAGGTCAAGAGACACTTCGGACTAACTACCTTAGCGTGCAGTCAACAAATCCTCGAAGTGCTCAGCCAAACAGTCCAGTCTTTGTTGTCCACTATAGGTGAACTAGATGAGCTCTACCAAACACGACTTCACTAACTGAAGTTTGCAGCCCACCGGTGACGCGTCTGAGCCTAAACAGCTTCTGGCTGTTACCTGATGCGGTTGCTAATATTATGTATTCGGCTACCTTAACCCGCCACTTTTCACGGTCCTTATTAAGGCTTATCGTTAATTGATGCTGCAGCTGTCAACGCATCTTACTTACCTCCTTGCAGTTAGGGGGCCGGCGTTTGTTCTATTGGGCCCAGCTACCCTTGCGAAATTCAGTGTTTTTGATGGATGCTAGATCTAAAACTACAGTTGAAACCTGCTGTCAAATGCATCGTGTTTGATCTGTTCCCAGTGCCCGTCTACATTACTGCTCGTCGAGGTTCTTAGTTCATCGGATAGTTCTCCATAGCTATAGCAAACCACCAAATCAGACAGACATTCAACGGCCAATAGAGTTTGTAACTTGCATCGATGGCCGCTGAACTGCAGCAAAAGTGGCATTAGAACGAACATAATTCGATTCGACGTAGGCCGACCAGTACGATCTAGAAATCTGAATAGAACCGCACCATCAGTAACATACCACGATATAGTCGTCGAGTTACATCGCTAACAGTGTCGCGATTTCGTGCTAGACAGAAATAAATAATTGTCCACACAAAATCAGAGAAACCCGTCCGTTGTCTCTTCGTTGAGCGGGCAAGGCGCAGCCCCCACCTAAACAGGCTTTCGATGCCCTCAGTTTTCCAACATGCGGATTAAGATCACCTGCTACCGCTAAAATGTCAGGGCCTTTTCTCTCCCGAAAAAGAGTGACAAGGTCATCATAAAACTCATCTTTTTGCATGTCAGCGCCGCGATTTGTTGGGGCGTATGCCGAGATGAGAAATAAATTGCGCCTAACACAGCCAACTTTCCGGACGTCGACATATCTCTGCAGTGTCCCCATCACCACTGTCATGCATGCGGAAGACGTAACCTTCTAGAGCCACAATCCAGAACCGAAAACATCAAGCAATGGTCTGAATATTGGGGTCTTTCCAGTAACGACGGTAAATGCGTCCGCATGACCCTAGGCAGAGGAGATCAATATAGTTTCTCCACCAACGGGGTTGCTAGGGTTGACCGTCACAAAGTACTAGGTTTTTGGCTATACACTAGTCTTTCTTTCTCCCATCGCCATCAACTTATTAACAAGGCGCCGTTCCGCGTTCCAAACCTGATCCGCAGGACTTGCACGCGTATACTAATTGTCAACCCATGGTCTACGGAACTTTTACTCGGCTCCTCCTGGATTACGGGAACAGATCGTGCACACTGGTCTTGTTAGAGATCGGGGAGCACTGGAAAAGCTTATAGGGTCTCTATCTCTTCCGTTTCCTAAAGCTCAACCTCTACACCCTTGATTCGAGACACCCGGAGTGATATTCTGGTGTATCATCCCTTCTCACCGGGGCAAGCAGAGTAACGCCTTGACCTCTGTCTTCCCCCGTCAGTAAAGCTACAGAAAGGTTTTCAAACCGGGGCTTGGGATATCCCTTAGAGTCAGTTTCTTCATCCACAGGGTGGTATTCGTGTGGAGTGCGCCCTGACGAAATCGTAATATTAGCGACCAAACCAATTTTTAGGAAAAACTGGGCATCCAGCTGTCTACCGGACCAATCCCCTCTAGATGCAGGCCAAACCATCAGAGAACAATTATAGCTTTCTCCATTTAGCGATTAGCTGTCTATCTAGTTCGGCAGTCACTATTGCAACCCCACCCAACGCCACAGAGCAGATACCGTCCCTCTCAAGGATTCTCTCGCTTCGTCTTGGTGCTCTTTTATCCAGATTCAAAGGAAAGCTCACATGCTCAGGACAAAAAGGCTAATTGGCCTCGAACCTGAGCATTACTTCAGGACTTCGGACGCACGTGACATCCCAGTATTCGCTAGTTTAACGGATTATTGCGGACATTAACGATCATATACTTTTATCAGACCAAAAGCCACACCAGACCAGGGGGAAAATCTTTAAACAACTCATGCCATACAGGTATTCACCTTCTTTTCTGAGTTGCGTCATTCTCCAGAGCCTATTTCATACTGACCATGAAACACGAGGGAATGTTTGAGTGGACCACGTCAACAGCATTATAAAAAGCATGGTTGACCATGAATTTGCCCCTTACATATAGAACACCTCAAGCAAACGGAGACACTTACGCGACCAAGAACTCCCCGGCCAACAGCCAGCAAAGCCACGAGAGGTCATGCGACCTTCGGGGTGACCGAAGGTCAGCTCAGTTCGGTTCCAGTTCCAGTTAGATCACAGGACTATACAGGACCATAGAGGACTATAACTGGTGAGCCAGGTTTTTGCACCGACAGCACCTTGGGTCAGACGACGCTTTGGCATTAGTTTCCATGGGACTAATTTTGGCCGACACAGTTCGAGTATCCAAAATTCCCCCGATGGTATGCACTCGGTTCAGTTGGCACAGAACAAAAGCAGCTTGGCGACCAAACGAGATCTCGGAATACTCCCAGTGATATGCACTAAAATTGGCACCCACTATCACAGTTGAATCCTTTTACGAGTTTCAGTTCAGCCCAACTGATTCAGAACGGCCAAACGCGCATCCAGAGATTTTCCGAGGGTATGCACAAAAACTGGCATCCACTTCTACGAGCGTTATCCTTTTTGCATCTTCCTTAGTATTCCGGAAGTCCTTTTCCGCTTCAGAGGAATGAGAGAAAAGTCATCTTACCTGCAAGTCGTTTATGTGGAGTGTCCAACTGGCCCTGAGCAACCGCCAATAGCTCCGCCCATCTGTTACATTTATTTCATAAACTTGCGTAAACTAACACCTCTTGGACCCCACGCTATGCGTTAGCGGCAGACGTTGGCTGGGTGATGTTTTCAACTGCCCACGGTCTCGGCGATTCTTGAGTCTCTATACATCTCAGGTGATTTCCTTCGTTAAAGCATGCCTCCGGGCGAGGTACCCGAGTAAAAGCCGTGCTTTTTGTGGCTTTTCCTATAACTGCATCGCGGTTTCATTCTCCTCCTCATCTTTTTCAACCCCTTTAACGGCGGACTCCGAATGTGATATCCTCCGAGCCAAGTCATGGCTCATGCGTTCACATGAACAAACTGGACCCTTACGTCTGTTGTCGTTTCTATGCAACGCAGTTTTCGTTGCCTTTTTGACTAGCCCACAGTCGTTTCCCAGAATTCCGCTGTGTACAGTTATGTCTTCTTCCACTGCTTACATGGTTAATGCCTGTGCACTATCAAAATTTGGCCCTGTTGCTCATGTATGTTCCGTCATCATATTTTGATGGCGCCTCTGGGTGTGCTTTTCAAGAAATAAACTTATTATTCATTACTTACAGTCAAAAGTTTGGGTGGCTTAAACGCGCGAGAGAGAGAATAACCTCCATAAGAGGGAACATGACAAAATACTTAGAAAGGAAGAAAAACTCAATTAATAAAATATCCTGGGACGTGTAAACTGAACTTCTCCTATTAAATAGGGCAATTTAACTGGCCGAGGAGGGTAGGAAAGAAACAAACACGATAGAATGTTGACCTACATGAGAAAGCAAACTATGGCCTAATGTCCAATGCCATCTTGTGACCGTGTTCACCGACACTGAGCTCAGATTTTATCGTGCAAGTTATGTGGAACAGGATGGAGTTTTGTTAAGTTTTCAGAAATGGAAAACTTAGTCAAAAGCGCGCTCTTCTTAGCTGTGGATGTTTCTCGTTTGAAGGACTTGGGTGATGCATAGATAACCATTTGTAGAAGCTTCAGAATCTGACTGAATTTGTATGCAGTAAATGTTAATGGAATTTTTGTTCCAAAGCTTGGAATAAACAAAAATTGTGGCCTTATTGAGAGTTTGGCGATGTCTGCATAGATGGCTATTTACCTGTGATGAAGAAGGCGGGGAGTAACAGAGGAAAGCGTGCGTGAAACGTTGGAAAATGGACCCTGATTCGCCTGCTTTTGTGAGACACCGTTTGCAAAACTGCGATTAGCCTTGTGCTCAGCACCTAGAATGTCTGCCAAATACAACCAGGGAAGCGAAACAGTCCATGCTGCGCAGACATCAGCGACATCATCCGGAAGGCATTATCTCATATCTATCAGGATCATAAAAGCCAGCAATGGCGCACGAAAGCAAAGTTTTGCAAGACCTTGTCTGAGGAGAGGAGTTATTATACCATGTAAAGAGAAATGCTTGCTGTAATAACTTTTGCTAAGAAGTTCAGAAACCATGCCACCGGACTTCGATCCCGCTTTCATATTGACGACTAAGCACTCATGATTGCGGATCTGCAAAGAACCACAAAAACTTAGTACCCGAAAGCGAACACCCTGTTCATGTGGTAGCTAGAGAAGTGCGGACTGAAGGATAGATTGTACACGATGTCTAAAGGAGATCCTATGTCCGTCGTCCCGCAAACTTGGGCGATGCATTTTCCATAACCTAGAGATATTAAGGCTTTCACTAAACTAATTGCAAACGCTTGCTGTGGACCAGCAATCAAGTACCAGATTAAAACAGAAGATAGAGAGCCGGTAAGTAGACTTTAATCAACTAATCAATTGTTGATACAGTTGAAATCGAGAAGATAATCAAAGCGTGAATGTTTATCAAAACGACGAATCTAGATACGACGGAGAATGGCACTCACACAGTACTTGCAATTCGTAACACTGCTACGTCTCGTAGAAGATGAATCGCAGCATCACAAGCTGAACCCACAGCTGTACCCAGTATCACCAATCAGAGCTTCATGGGCAAACTAAAGCGCTGCCAGTCTAGCTTCCTGCTGCAGATTCTGGTTTGCAACACGTTCATGTGGCCGTAGTATTTCCGCTGATACCGTCCAGCGGATGCAATTATTTGCCCACTTGTGTCGATGTTTTCACAACGGCGGAGCCTTCGTCGAACGCCACTAGCTAGACCGAAGTCCAAGCCTACCTAGAAAGCTGGGTAGCCACAAAGCTGGTAGTTTTCTGACTATGCTGACTGAGTGGCCAGGTTAGCGCGTTGTTGGTATAGTTTTCATCTACAACTTTTTCCAGTGTTGTATCTGTTTGTTGCTCGATTTTGGTTTTCAAGCGAATGCTTCAGTCGAAATGACTTGGCGACCGAAGCCCACAGATGAGAATGAGAGACCGGATTCGTTCTTTTGTTAGAGCACCAGGTTTGGACCGCCTGTACTCACGATTAACGATCCCTGCATGTCGCCAAGTCGGCAGTAACACGATCAATAGGTATCAGAAATTGATATAGATTGCTAAACAACGAGACTGCACCTTGACGTGGTGTGACGGATTGTGTGCATTTATGATGCAACTACCTATACTGGATGGATTATCTCAAGCTGAAGATCCAGCCGTGCATGGAAGGTCAATGGGCAAAGGCCTAACGAAGTAGCCTCCCGGTCCTCACGGTCGGAGGTTGATCTGAGCTGCGAACTCTGTCAAAAATATTTGGGGATGAACAACTGATCCAACTAGATGTGAAGTTCCAGGCTAATTTTTAGTCGAAGCCGCAAATGTGAGCCAGATTTGAAGGCTGAACAATGCTCTTTGTAATTTAGATTCGTCGACCAACCCACCACATTATGCGTGAATTGCCTCTGAATGCTTTCAATGGAAATCCTGTCTGATATGGACGTGCTGGACTATATGAAAGCGCCATCCCCAAGGAGTGTTCGGACGCGTTTTTGTAAATGCACACTCAAGGGGTGATGCCATTGCTTCTCAGAGCGGTATCTGACAGATGAAGAGTAAGACGGGAAAACTCGCAACCCGAAGGCAGACGATTGCATGGTGTACTTTGCTGTTCTATATATAACCAGGTCAGTCCATGCTATTTGAGATATACTGCCCCAGCTAGGCCAAATGGGTAACTACAGACATACGAGTGTCGAACGGTGAAAATAGGACGATGTGAGACCAGATGCCCATGCAGACGTACCATTTCGCTGTTCTTATAGTGTTCTGTACAAAACGGCAAGCAGTACACAAGTCGATCATTGCTTCAAGGGAGGGTCTACCCAATCCTCTTGAAATTGTAATTGAAATTCAAGGTAGTACAAATGGAAAAAGTAGCACAAATATGATCCACTCGCGTTTAATGGCATTTACACTGGAACATTCGCTCAGACAGGTGCTCTGGAATTTGGGATTTCTTTTCTTTTCGAGTTATTTATGGGTTGTGGGAATTTGGGCACCGCTGTTAGGCGAGCAAACATCGCAGAAAAGTACCTACCATGGTCTCACATGAGGTTGAGATGATTCCGTAGCACACGACGATTATCGGATAGCACCACAACTGAAATAAGACATGGGTCGCATTTAACGGCTCGGGTGAATCCGCAGATTGCATCTGTATGCTCTTTATTTGTGTGACATTCAGCAGCTGGATACCTCCAGAGCACAATACCACATTCATGTGAAAGTGAAAATAGATTCGCGCACTTTTATGCTTGAAACATTACCGTCACAAGTTAATCACGGAACAGTTTTTAGTAGGAGATAGGGAATTACCACGGCACGAATTCCAACGGGGATTGTTGCAACCAGCGTTTGTTTTTGAGGAAGCTTTGCCCATGGCCGTAGGCAGGCCATTCACAAGAATGGGTCCCAACCACAAATCAATGTAAGGTTATCGACTGAAATAAACATCATCAGTATAATTATTAAAACAAAAGTGCCGACTTGATAAGTTGCTGACTGTTATTTGTTTCAGCCAGAAAAAAGTGGGTGTGAAAAATATCTCGTACAAATTGAGCGTGCCTCCGCAATGCGAGTGCCCCTGGCTGGTGGCCGTTCAGCAACTTTAGGATCGACCATTTCGGATCCCTGTGGGTAAGGTTCAGGAAACAAACTTGAAATGTTACAGATGCACAGGAGTCTCCAGCTATTCTCGAGCCGCAAAATTTTAAATTGCGCACTCGGTGGGCACGGCTTCTTTTTTGCAAGCAGTGCAGCGTTTCAATAACAGAGAAGTCCAAACTCTGAAGATATACTCTGAAAATGGCTCAAAGTTACTTGGAGCAAATAAAGAACTTTCACTTTGGAATCATGGCCTGAAGTAGGGCACGCAGAAAAATAAAACCGCGACGTTCGGCATCCAGTTCCACTTTTGCCCCCGTAAGTCTGCCAACGAGGTGAGGTATAGGAACATTTGTTGAGATCCGTTAGAAAGATAATGTTTTCATTGATTAATCAACAAAACTCGACGATAAAAGTTTTGAGTGCAGTGCTAATCAAGGTGAAAAGAAGGCTAACCAACTGACCACTACGGCCGATTTCTTTCAACGATATCATACATTTGGCTTTGGCCCCTAATGACCTTTTAGTAATAAAATCTAACAATGGTATCATGAATCCAGTTTACCTTAGCGGGATATTTCTGCATGAGTAGAAGCAAGGCAATTACAAAACCAAGATCTTTTAGAGGCTTCAGTTTCAAGAATACATACCAACCCTGCAAGTCATGGGAAAATGGATATTTTAGAAGGGCCGTTAAGGGCGGGTGGCGTGGTGGTGGTCTCCAACGGAAACGTCCACGTAGGTTTGTGGCCATTTATTATCGTGGAGCAAGTGATTGCCAGTACGATGGGCTTCTGAGAGAGGTTGACGCTGAACGGCAAAAGGAATGCTGGCTCGCGATGTGCTCTGCATAGGCCTCTTGGAAGATTAGAAGAAGCGGATGATACGACAGGTTACGAAAGTGAGTGATGGGTGCATTTGAAAGGCCGGGAATAGGTTAGGTGTAATTTCTGCATGCATATTTGACTACGTTTTCACTTACCGCGTCATGTTAACCAAACGCCCAAAGACGTGTGCCATTGCGAGACCGATCACAGCTCAACCCCAATATGACATTAAACGATAAATCGCAATAATTCCTTCAATACCTGTTCGCTCCTGAGGTTTGTTTTGGTACATTTCTTCTAAAACAGCGGCATCCAACAGCATGCCGATGAATCATGAGACAGCTGCAATACAATATATTCTGGAGCACGCATGCTGTCGGTCAGTATTTCGGCTATCTCATGGTAATCATTTGTGAGCCACACGACATATTGTTTTATTTTTCACCTATGGCTATTTACTCACACAAGGGTAGATCCACATTCTCACCTACACATACCGCTTCACTTCTGTGACGTCCATTTCCGCGATTCCACTTACTCTGCTTGCATTCTGAACGAGCTGCACCTAGTCACCCTGACGATCGTACAGCCAGCTTTACAAAATTGATGAAGGAGAAACAGATTCAATGAACGGCATATGATAGAGAAGTCTGCAAGCAGCTGTCATAAGAGCAGTGCAGTGACAGCAGGGATTGGGTATGTGGTGATGAACCTATGAACAATTTGCAACGCATGACGTTCTTGGTTCAGAGGATTTTGGTAGGTCCTGTAGCACCTGGCCAAGGAATGCCTTGAAGAACTCCATTTATATCAGACTTCGTGAAAACACAGCAATAAAAGTGACTTCGATGCCTTTTGTGCATGCGTTTGTTTGCTTGTACACTGCCGGACTTCGTTACCCAGTATTGTAGAATTTGCCCACGAGTTGTTTTTCTTTTGGGATTAGACTTTGACCACGCACTGTAATAGTAACGTTGGATGTCATTCCGTCCACCGTTAAATTTCCCAACAACTCTTTAGTCATTGAAAATACACATTCCCCTCAGTTAGCTGCTGTTTTTAACTGGGCCTCTGTGCGCAATTACTGATTGTGAAGGGACTCTCAATCCGTCCGTAGTGCACTCTGCTCTGTCTCCGGGTGCCATTGCAAGATATGATCCGTTTAAGAAGGCAACACGTAGGAGTCCCTTGCCGCACGCCCTAGAGCTTTGCAAATTCCATCATGAGATGTTTTGACATTTAACCAACCCATGCTGTTCCCTATACTGGATGTACTTTGCCTATCCGTCTTCTCCCGAATAGATGACGTGTGTATCTGCCCAAGGCCTTCTCTGTGTCACTATTTCCCTTTATTTGGCCAAAGTGACTGTTGGAAATGCGCGTCTATGATTCGATAAAATCCGACATTCCCAAAAAATGTTCCTCCTTTCTCTTGTTAAACTGCATCTGTTTCTTCTACTCAGCGCCTCTGTGGGTCCAACAGCAGACAGCAAATTGTCCATTTGAGGAGTGTTAAGCTCTAGGATCAGGTTGGTATAGCAACTTACTCAGTGATATAAAGCAGTTTTGCATCTTTAGTGCTGAGATGTCACCTCTCGTGTGCTTTTTTTCAGGGTGGAAAAAGTCAGTCATGCTTCAGTCTGTGCTAAGTGGCTGGTGAAGCAACGTTTTCAATACCTCATGTGCCCCATATACCAATCCTCCACATCTGAAACTTTGCATGCTTCCAACGCCTCCCGCATTCGGCGGTGGCTTTAATGCATCAGATAAAAGAGGCACTGTCGTGGGCCGTTTACCCTGGACATTGCTTTTCTCGCAGTGTGAAAAACTGGTAATAAATTTCCGGCTGTCTTATAACGGCCAGCAAGGAGACCCTTGAGAAATGCAAATGGGTTGGGACATTTTAACTTGAGTTAAGCTGAGCTGAGTTTTGGCGACAGCTGCATATGAACTAACCAATTTGGATTGATTATCCTGTCCATCATATTCAGTTTTCTGACTAAACACTAGTCTATTCAATTCTAACTTGGGCTGGAATTTGGCTACGCTTGATCCACACCCATCAGCATCCTTAAAAGCCTCATGGTTGCAGCTAGTACGTTATGCAGCACTGATCTAACTAATCTATCTGGCAATAAAAATACACAGACAGAAACCGAATTCACAACTTGACAAATTACCTTCTGAGCAGTTCCCTATAATGTTGACCCTTTTCTTGGGATTTGTATACTTATCTCGTCCAAACTGATCAGTTTCAGTGCGGTAGGGATTTATGCAGATTATCTGAATAACATAGATCTAAAACGATGCGGAAGGCAAATCAAAACAGGACTGATGAAAAGGCTTGTGTGGTACAGGAATTGACAATTGCGAAATTGTGCGAATAATGCAAAACACATATGCATGGCTGGAGCAGTTTCTATCGGAGGCAGGAAGGCACTTACCTCAAAAGCCACGCAGAAAATAGAGTGAAGTCTCCGGAAGGGCGAGAAAAACAAGCTGTAACAAGCACGGTACTCGGATTTTGAGCGTAAATGGTCAGACAGGCATTTGCTTTAGTCAGCACTAGGGATTATTGAATGAATGAGGAATTTTCAAGATGACTTGTCACTTCTGATGACCGTGGGGTTCGTGCGAATCGCGAAAATGCTACAGAAGTATTCTCTTGCCAGTGGCATCAAAAATGATGACTATAGGAGGAAGCTGCCGTATGCGCAAACCACTCAATTGAGACTAACGCGTTCAACGGAATATCGTCTGCTACAATATATGGGGAGAATTAGAGCCGCTGGAGAGATCGAGGAACCCATGGTTGCCGCGGCTAGGTGTAACCCATTGGAATGTTAGAATGAGCTATCGAACGCGGCGCAGCAGTTATGGGAACCATCTAATTCTCGATAGTTGTTCTGCTAGAAAGCTGCTGCATGCACCGCTTGCAAGTAACTCATTCGCCTTCTGTATTAGAAACTCTGGGGGTCATTGGCGGCAACCTACACTGACCTAAAAGTAAAAGATAAGTATGGTATGCAATTTTTCTCTGCCATCATGTTCGCCTGGCAGCGGAAAATAGCAACTTTAGGTGAATCGGCCAATATAAGCGCTTCAACTGAAAGGCGGGAGAGCTATATTCAAGCGAGAAGCTGAAAATGCGTAGAGACCTGCAGCAACAGCCAGTTCATTCACGCACTAGGGTATTAGGAGAAATACGATTATTTTAGTGAAGTGCGCCGTTTATTTTTTTTGGAATAGCGAGTGAGAAAAATGCAACATCCGATCAGACATACCGGCTCCATACGAAAACGCCTTCTCTACATGCTGATGAGTCCTGTCAGCCGTGGTTAAGAGGGTTTACCTGCATCTCGGGTTCAATTTTCCCTTCGACCTAATAGCTTCTCGGCCTCACTCGGATTCTATCATTTACTTCCCAACTTTTTCAATAAACAAGTCTAAAATATTACCTGCCTTCAATGAAAAGTGCCCTGTTTAGTAATTGCCCTCATTTGAGAAGAACTTACGACAACAGCGCTTAGTTAATCCCATGGTGGAAAGACTTCCCTGACGTCCAAAATCAGGCCCAGCGTGGCCATCGAGATCGTGACCTGAATTATCCCCACTGGTTGCCTATCGTCTTCAGTTACATGGTTCCATTTCCATTGTTCGACTCCTGTCGTAAACAGTCTAGACATGCTGAACATCCGAACATTTCGTTTACACTGTCTCGTTCATTCAATGCTTACTGTTTAACCTGTCGTCCGCAATATTTTTCTCCATTTCAAGTTCTTGCTTCCTGGTTAACATCCTGCGCAGCTGCGCAAAGCAGTTTGTCCATAAATGCCCGTAAAAAGCAAACTATGTTGCATGAGAACGATTTGTAATTTAGCGCTAAACTAGCCGCCAGCAACCTGGAGATGCTTGTGGCTGTGAGGCGCAAGTGGGATGGTTAATGTTAGGCCGATGTCGAAAAGGCAAGTGCCGTCCCCAATATGTAGAGGCTCCAAGCACTTGAATCGCCTGGAGTATTAGTTGAGGCACGTTTGCAGTGCCAAGTGCAGGAATGAATGAAGTCTGTCACCGATTCTCAGCTTGATTTGACTTTCTACCTTTAGGATAAAGTCTCAAAACCTCTAAGCAACGCATAGCCGGAATCGACGAGGGAACCAGGGGGAAAATATATTGCCCAGCTGACACTACGGTACAATTTGCGAGCCACAAACCATGCACATATTGATCATCTATTTGACAGTGATCTGCAATCGTCATCCAGCCAAAATGCAGGAGAATATCTTTGAAGAGCTCTCGAGGCAAAGGAATAACTGGGCGTGCCTATTATTTGATTAAAGGAAATACGGTGGCTTCTACACACATGGTCAGGCCTACCAAACAGTTTCCTGAGGGCGACAACAAAAACAGCAAACTGAACGCCGATGGTGGACCACCATGGGCGATGTTGCGAAAATAGACTACACTGAAACAGACTGCCCCAAATCGCAGTTGCTACTGACTACATCGATTACCCGAATAGTGAGGTTAACAGTACAGCGCGAAAACAAAACAAAGAGAGGTAAATGTGTGGCTCAGAAAATAAACGACAACAATAATCAGTGTTGATGCAAGGAAGATCGGCAAAAGTCGTTCAATGTCGGAATAATAAATTCAAAAAAACATGCTTGGTAACTTTCGATCAATTACGATGTCCTTTAGACTAAAAAATTCCTCCAAGTTGCAAGTAGGCAACAAATGCGGTTTGCCGAGGCTCTCGAAACACCGGAGTTCACGAGGCTTGCAGCAGCACGTCCGTTATTTCCGCTCTGTTATAGCATAAGAGGACGCAGAGCAGCACGCTTGCATACATCCGGTGTTTATCTGGAACCTTCCAGTAAACACAATATTCGTTTATCCTTGCACTAAATGCTTGCAGCTGTGCGGATGAAATTATTTGAACTAAACCATCGACATCAACCTGGCAATTTTCTGTCATCCCTCTGGCCTTGGGTAGTTGTTTCTGTGACTGTTAGGGCCATGCGACCGTTTTTTAAAATTGCGCTTTTAACTCAATCACTTATGTCTAGATTAAAGTGTTGGTAGGTAGCCTTTTATACACTGCCGCCAGAAGGTCGCCAAGGTGTTTATCTGCTTTCAACGGCGAGCGATTACCTTCGGCACCCCAATTACAGGTAATCTGTTTCTGTTCCTAGGCCAAAGCAGGCCGTTTGGCGTCCGTAGCGGCTGGTCCTCTGCGTTGGAGGTCACTTGCAATACCGTAGGACCGGTTTCCTCAACGCGGATCTTGAATTGCTTTTGCATGTCCTTAACCACGGTGACCGCTGGTGCGTCACTCGTACTCTGCAAGATCGCAACGCTGAAAACCCAAAAACTCGACCGCCACAGTGAAAAACGGCGGCTTAATATGAAACCCCAATATACTACAAGCATTCAGCATCTTCGAGGCAAGGAGCACGTTGCGCATGTTTTGACGAAAAACGTTTCCCCGAAAGGAAATAAGTGGCTGGGCAATCACTGCGAACCGTCAGACGGCCTACGTGGTTCAAAAGGAGAAACACGTCAGGCAAATCAATTCACGGTTATTCAACTAATTTTCTTTCATGATTTCTCTCGGCGACGCAAATGAGGTTATCTCAAGAATGCATCGGTTTCAGGATGGTTCCCGAATTTGTTAAGAAAATCCGACACGAAATCACCGAAGCCCGATGATGCTGGAAGAGCAACACAATCAGACCAGGTCCATGTCGGTAACCAAGATATTGTTTGAACCAGGCACTTTTAGTTAGGTGAAGGTCTTGCGTGATTTTGACGTTGTCCGGTATGACGTGAGAATGTCTAACCCGGAGAGTGTGAAAAGTACAGCAGGAGAAAAGGAAGAAAACAAAGGGGTTGCGTTTGCTGATGGGCACGAAGAACGTAAAAATAAGAAAAAACGATATCTAACGGCGAAATATGATCGCAAAACACGACAAAAAATTAATGAAAAGATTCGTATTGAGAATTTCATGTTCGAAGAACTTCGAAAGCTTTACAGAACTGAGGTAAAGCAGTCGTAATATACGTTGAATGAGAAAGGTTGATGATTATGACTGCGATATTGACATTGATGAGTTAGATAGTCTGAAGAGCGACGAAGAACGATCGGCGTTACTGAAAGTGAGACTACAAATTCCTCATCCAATATTTTAACAGAAGAAGCTTGAATCCTGTCCAGCAACAGAATCTGAAGTTGCGGTAAGTTTGTGTTTACTAATAACGTTGAGAATGTCTGAAAATCATTTGCCGTAGTTCTACGCCAGTCACGATGTGTCTTATTATAGTAAAATTCAGCGGTTACTGTTGGTTTGTTGCGTCTTTGGATATAACTGCTGTTAGTACCGAACCGCTATAGCCGTTTTGTTTAGCTAGCCCAGAGAACGATATTCCGTCTCGGTGCTTGCGGATAGCTTCGCCATTTACTTGTGCAGCATAATAGCCGAGGACAGTGAGTGTGTGATGACAGTCCTTTCTCCGCACCTTGTTAACAAAGAAATGCTTACACGTCTGCAAACCCAGGCCACTGGGCCGTAAAATGATCTCCTGTTTTGCAACTATATTTTTGCAAATATATAATACAATCCTCAGAGAGGCATTCTACGGTATTATATTATGTGGACTTTTGCGTCCGCATTTCAGCCACAAAGAATGCATTTGCTGCTTTATCAAAGCGAAAAACAAATACCTCGAAGCAAGAGAGATTGTGTAGATAGTCAGTCATTGGCTGTTCCTGATTGGTGAGAATTCGGGCTAGGTAGGGAACGGTCAATTTCCCATAGAAATTCGTGCAAAAGGGTATGGACCGTGAAGTAGAACGTGATATGGTACATAAAAATAAATGCATAACACAGCTTAGTTCAGAGTTCTTTCTGTGGTACGCAACATGCACCGCTACTAATTGACAAACCAAGACAAAAGGTTTTTGGGTCTTTCTTTAGTAACCGAGAAAAACTGACAGGCGAGCAATGGAGGAGAATAGGAAAAGTGCATCGGTGAACAAACAGGGAATGTGTTTTGTTTACCATGAAAAAGCTGCATTATTTTTGTAGTAGATGATAATATTTCAAGGTACTTTACATAATTAGATTTGTGAGATGGTCATCTACAGCTTTTATCAATGGCAATTCCTTGATAATTGACAATCTGCCTTAGTGAGTGGCTTTATGTTGGCGAAAAAACGATCGGCAGTGTAACCAGACCAAGAACAAACAAACAAACATTTGGCACATTTTGACAGATTAAGACCTAAGCCAGATCGGACGGGAAAACAAGTATGCAAGATAAGCTGTTAGAAAGATTAGGAAAATCGTCATTTTCTGGTGCAAACTAACAGGGAGCAACCTCATCTAAGAATTTTAACAATTGATCAGGGAAATTGGCATGCAGATTGCTAATGTATGCTGTAAACAAATAAAAGGAACTGACTGGATCTAGCAGCCAATAATGTCACTATTTGTTATGCCTTACGAGCTGCGTGGCCCACTGTGAATGCGACTTGGGGATCACTTTTCCCACATAAACTATTTTTTTAATCTTCTTAGCTAGTGCACGATCTTCTGAGATGTTCAGGGTTGCATACTTCTATATGAACAACTTACAAAACTGTTTGTGGTTCTTCACGTGGAACAAATGTTAAAAATCTCATCTTCGTTAGACAGTCTTCCACCCTGACCTTCAGCCATAGTAGGTGTATAACGTAAACATACGTACAGTCTCAGGAATGACAGAAATAGAACATTTGTGAGTACTAAAAGTTAGGGGATGCAACGAGAGTGGTATATTATCCATATTTATGTAATTCTCTAAAAACCAAATAATTTCTACATTGGTACATTAATTCTCATATAACAAGAACTAGAGGACAATTGGAAATGCCGTACTTTCTCTGCTAAAGAACTATCAATTTGCTACTCATATGGCTTACAAATTTCTATTAATTGTATCCTGTATACCAAAACATCGCTTGAACGATGTAATTTGCTTTCATGATAGGAAGTTACAACACAGTATGCTTTAAAGATGGGTGGAGGGAAGGTTGTGAATCCCGAAATGGCAAACTCTGTCTTTGCTGATCCCACTTGTTTTCGATTTATTCTCTTCCGGGCGTCACTTTGAACTTTCTTTTATCGACCATGTAATTTTTGGATTGTTTTGCGAACTGCATCTGGGAGGTTGCAGCCAGGTGAAAGTGCGTGCCAGTAATAGGGGTGCGCGGCTATGTGGAGCTTTTGTATGCCTCATCCACTTCAATGGCGTGGAAGCAAACACTTGCTGTCCCTAAACTTTCGTATTTTGTTCACAAGGAAATCGTAACTGGAAGGTCTTTTTATTCAAGAGTGTCTCCTACCATAGTCTTAAGCAAAATTGTTTTTTCAATTCCTATTTTAGTTTAAAATCCTTTAACCTTTTTTTGGGCATTTACCGTTGCAATTTTTGACCCTGAAGCAGATGGAATACTACCTCTTGAACATTCATTATATCAGACTATTAACTGACCCATTAGGCTATGCGAATCTCGTAACTGCAGTGGATTTACTGTCTGTTGGCTATGATGGACATTTAGAGATTGTAATTTATTCGGTTTCTATTTGAATCTCACTCCCATCAAAAATGACTTGCCATTGATATCGATATGGGCGGTTTAGATGTTGAATATGATTGCCAACAATATCCACCTGTTATTCAGACGATCGTAGTTGTTTTGATAGTGCAGTTAAAATTACCACATAAGGAGAGTTAAATTTTTGGGACTGACGTAAGAGCTCGAAGAGCACTGGGAATCGGCTGACCTGTTGGGATGCTTGCAAAAAGCTTTAAACGCCGATAAGGTAATCCAACTTCCCACGTTGTTGCGTTTCTCCGTCAGTTGCGAAGCGACCGAACCTCCTGATGAAGACTGGTTTGTCAATACCGATGGGAGGTTTCACTCGGTGTATTGTTGCTTTTCTGGTTTGTTTGCTGTTTTTTATAGCTTCGGAATGAGATCTCATTGAGATGCCTTCAACCATCATATCTAATGAAATCACGCCCCAATATACCTCGGGGTTTTAACGAACCCGATAGTTGCCTACAGATATTATTTTGGGATGTTTCCATATCGACAGCATGATGCACTTGGATCTTGCGCAACCAGAAATGCATGTGATTTAGGTTAAATGGACAATTTAAATGGGCAAGGTTAGGTCATAACTGAATTTGAAGGCCCAAAAAACAACAACAGAATGCCAGCATACAACCGAATCTTTAATGTCCAGTTTTGTACAAGTACCCAAGTTGTATTTTTCAAGACCAGAATGCAAACACATCCCACGTCCAAACACACGGTAAAATGTCTCACAGTGTTTGTGAAATTACGCGTAGGTCACTTGGAAAATCTCGTAAAACTGTCCTAAATTCTCAACATTGTTCAAACACTAGACAAAATCCCCATCCGTCTCGTAGTTCCAAAAGAGACAAACTAGGATGATAAGTTTGGCTAAATATCTTAGGATGTGAATATTCAATAAACAGCCATGCAGTTACCAAAACAAAGAAAACACGAAGCAACTCCTATTAAAATGAAGACTGAAGATGTTGCCAGCAAATACAGTTGAGAGATTTGTGGTCCTGATTGATATGTACCGTACGCACTTCATTAAAAGAAGTGGTGCTTTTTACTATTTTTTGGGCAAAAAGAGAAGACTTACGGCACCAACAGAATTTTCTCCATCCAAAACTCCGGCAGTAGGTGGACTTACAAATACGTGTGTTGTAAAGTATCGTTATTATCACTGACTAAATATAAACTATATTTTCGTTGTCGACAGTAAAATATATAATAGCTAATCATTCAGTTATCATGATGTTTGCTATCGAGGGAGGACGTCCTCATCTGATTTCCCCTTGCGTAGTTGACAAATGACCGCGAACGCTTCGCCAAGGTTTCATTGTCAATAACCAAGCAGTCACTGTAACTTCATTATTAAAGAATGCTACAAAATAACGGATGTTGCTGATAGTCCTATGGTCTTTGAAACCATTCACAAACGCAATCTATGCAAGGCAGTGTTTATCGACATAATACTTTCCCGAGGGGGATGCTCTGTTAAAGTCTCCAAGGTAGTCAAGAGGGCATCTCATCTTTGACATCTTTCGGCGTTAAATAGCAGAGAAGGTCCTGCCTAACGCTTCCGTTTTTTAAGAATGCATGCTGAAACAGAGATACAGTGGGTCTGCATGGATGGAAAAAGATAAATATCTTGTATTAGCCAACACAAAATGCACAATCCAACCCTAAAAACGTACATTTTTCAAATGCTGATTCGACAGGAGAAAATAACATGGTTTTCACTGTGCGCAGCCTGCTGTTGTATCATTCAGCCAATTTAGCCCGCTGGTTGTGAGACCCTTTGGGTTTCAGTTAGGGGGACCTAATTTAGTTAAGTTCACTGCAAATTTTCTTACTACACAGTCGTGCCACCTGTTGAGATCCACTTGACGTTTTTCATTCCATGAGAGTAACGGGTAATAGAAAATGATACGATTAACAAGCGTTTGCTATGCGCAGCACGTAACTCAACCAAAGAATTCTGCTGAACGTGAAACGCTTCGATGTAATATTCTCAGAACCAAAAATTAATACTAAACTCTTAACCTACAAATTACTCAATCTGTTGTTCCTTCCAGTTACAGAAATATTATACGAATATCAATGATGGGAAATCCCCAAACCACGAATACTTTCGGGACGTAAACTCCATGTTTCGCAAAAGTACAGCAGAATAAAACGCACTGCAGCACAATACACATGACCTTTCAATTTCAGTGAAGTATCCATTCGGCGCCGCAAGTGCTTCTGTTTAGCCTTGAATATGCGCATTCTCACCACTACCACTGTTCCAACACAGTTCATCACCCAGCTTCCGAGGTTGGTGAAACAAGCGGCACTCGTTAGTTTCTTTCTATCCAGTATCAAACTCAGAACTACTGTCATCTAGTCTTGCGGGAGCGCTCTGCACTTTGGAGATGCAAATTGCATACCAATTAGAGCTACAACATTTTCCAGTCTGTCTAATGCATGTCGCGCATGCTTTGCAGACTGAAACAAGCACGTAAGATCGTCGCCATAAATAAGATCTTTGTTCCGCCGTTTGGCTGTTGCATTCTGAAGACCTTTTAAAGCATTCTTCATTACCTCTTGGATGTTGAGTGTCGTCAAGAATAGAGATAAAACATCCTTGTTGAATACTGCTCGTTGCACCCTATGAATTTGATAATTTACCCTATAACCTTACGCGACCGTACGTGTATGAGTACAGTGCGCGCAGGTTTACACTATTTCTGGGTATGTCCTGCTGTGAAGATTACTGAATAGTGCTATTAAGTACACTAAATCAAGGTCGTCTTTCAAGTCGATAAAAATTACTATTTTTGGACGTCGGTTTGCGTGTGTTCCGCCTAGTCTGCTGGCAAATAGCAAAAATTGTGTCATCCATTGGCGACCTGGGAAAAATCTGGCCTACTGTTCTCGAGCGTTATCTTTATAAATCGGTATCAGAGGGTGCAGCATAATCACCATCGGAATTAATCTGATTCTATAATGACTGTTTCTGACGCTGCATTGTCACTTCTTGACAATGGCTACAATCAACTATAACAAAAACATTGCGTTCCAAATGCCACGGAGAAAGATGATAAGTGTTTTTATCAATGATTTTGCAGTTCGAAAAGAGCTGAGTGAAGTTACCCAGGACCGGTCACTTTTCCCGCTTCAGTAGTTCAGTGTCCAAATGTGCTTCCAGTCCCGTTGAAGGGAGCTAAATGACATATCCCAAGGATTTACAATTGTTGGCACTGGATTATCTGCACTGGCGCGCAACCAGCTAAGCTGCTCATTGAAGTATCCAGAACCATGGTCGTTACTCTGCTGCTTCCGAGAATAGCCTCTCCATTTCTATTCCATATCCTTTCACCAATTGGAAGTCGCCTAAACAGTCTTTGCTTGTTACCTGAATTATCTGCGTTTTCCATTTCTTCGGCTATCTTAACCCATCAATTTTCCCGGCCCTTATTAGGGGATATCGTCACTGGACGTTGCAGATGACGACGTATCAGTTGGGAGGCTGACATTTACACTCCATCAGATTCAGCGACCCCTGAGGAATGAATTCTCTTTGATGGACTGTGGGTTTAGGGTTGCAAGCGAAGCCTATTGCTAAGTGCATCCCCTGGTTGAATTGGTTCCAGTGTTCACCCTTGTTGCCGATCGTTGGGGTCCTTAGCTCATCTGAGACTTTTTGCTCATAACTGTAGCTAGCAGCAAAATCAGACGTGTTTTCTATGGTTAAATGGGTTCGCGGTTTGCCCCAGTGGCCTTGGGCTTCAATAAAAATGGCACTGAAGCTAACCTATGGTCCGATTCTGCGTATATGTACTAATGTATGTATATGTACGACTTAAGCTTGTGAAGTGAACCTCGCTAACGGTAGCTTGCTGCGATATAATCGATCTGATATAGGGCACTATGTCTCTGTACGATGGGAAGTGAATAGCAAGGTATAACGTCCGTCTAAAGAAGCTTCTGATGCGCTGAGTTTTTTGACCCGTGTGTCAAAATCACTCGCGATCAATATTACACCATATTGTTTGGTTCTGTGAACGCGAACGATTTTTTAGTGCTACAGACCCATGGGACGAGGCGACAGACAAGCTAAGTCTAATACGGCCATTCTTTTAAATCCAACCCAGCCACGGAGTCTTATGGTACATAACGGTTAACTGGGATCCAGTGTGAAAAGGGAATCTCATGAGCCGGACCTCAGCAATTGAGAAGGCCACAAGCAGTAACTAGTAGCTTAAGACTTGGAAATACAAAGATATACTGGCTCAAACAAGCGCAATAGATTTTATTTACTCACACTACCTCAATGAAGCAAAAATTTGGATGATATTAACATAATGCAGATATTTGCCATTAATTGCTATATTTCGTTCGAATTCCCTTATACGATGCATCTTAGTTATATACGTTGCAACACGATTGGGGCCGTTAACAAGGAATTATAAAACGAAGCTATTGTTTACCCATCGGCCTTAAAAACCAAAAGTTCTCTATGAGATGCTGGAAAACTGACTGGAAAACAGCAACTGGAAAATTGAAAAATATTTGGATTTCTTGTGACGTTTTGCTGATACCTTAATAGCCTTAAAGCACCAAAAATAATCAAATTAAAAAGGACTTTTTCTGGGTGGTTTGCGAGACGATTTGGTGCCAAGACCCATAAAACTAGATCAAAAATACCACAATTAACCAATCGTAGTGGGTTATTTGTGGACAGATTTGAAAAATTGCTAATCAGTGGTTGCCAGGCGAGTACGGCCGTGGTGTTTGTGTGTGAAGGTCACGGGTTCAAACCTTCTCGTCGCTGGTCAAGTTCCTCTCTCGTTAGCCCTCTGTTAGCCACGGCTCCCTCCCTAAAATTATGTGCGCTGTCATTTCATTATTAAAGGGGATAAATGATAAAAGACAGGAAGGATAGAACCTTTGCGGCTGCTTTGACGCATGAAAAAACATGGGAAGCAGCCAGCGGGACTTCAGGTGTCCAATAACTTACACTACCTCTGCCCACCTTGGAGCCCTTGTTGAGACCGTCGATAAGAAAACAGAAACACTATCCGAAGGTCTATGAAGCGGCCCTCGCGGAGGTTAAAGTAATCACTGCTGCAATAAATGCGACAGTGCTCGCCTTGGTCGGGGCACTCAGGTCACCTTCTCGTGGTCGTAAACACCGCCACTATCCATCAGGGAGCCTTGCTACAGTGGATATACGATGAACAACGAAGCTATGAGTTCGGTTCTCGCATCGTCCCACAGAGAGCTACTCATCTCTGAATCCAAGTGGGGCACTGTACTTTACACTACGTTATGGCTCCCTCCAATCAAGGAAATGCCAAAGTCGGTGCGTTACAGCGACAAACTATACTGAGTAGCTGTCTACTCCTTATGGTTGACATGCATGAGTAAGTTTGAAAGAAGCAGGATTTCTTTCTTCATCTTATATGTCGTTAGAATTTCTTAGCCGCGGAAGTTCAGACTATCATAGTGGGTCTAAATGTTTTTTTACCATTCTGTCTTTTTAGGCGACTCCTGGCGACAGCTTTTTGCTGGCTATGTCGCTAGGTCAACTGTGAATGATATCTTGGTTAACTTCATTCTCTATGACTTAACGAGTACACGAGTATATGATTTCCATAGGGTGAAAACTAACTGACCTCGGGTTATTATTAAGTGCCTAATTCAGGCCAATAATAATAAAACTTTTTCACAGTATTTCCTCTGACCCTTGCCGGTCAATAACCATATCATAGTTACTCAAAATTGTTTTGATGACAATCAATTGAAATACATTAACATATCTAAAGCCCCGATAACGCGAGTGGCATTTCTGCGTAATGTGTTTACCGCGGTCCGCAATAGGAAGTTATTTGTTACGTTATTATGAAAGTGACCATGAAACTGACGTGTAAGTGTTTTACAGTATTTTTCACCTAGAATCGCTCAGATGGCTTCAAAAGTTTCTTACAGTTGTCAGTCGTTGGTTGAATGAGTCAAATCAGATTAGTAGCGTGACAAGTCACTTCAACTTTAGCATATCTCCACTAATTGTATCGTATTTCCTGTCACCAATTTGTTTCCCGTCACTGTCGGTTAAAAGGATAAGTGGATTGAAGATGTATGCATATGTGTATTTAATCAAAAATATTGTGTGTATGACTGCGTCTCGTTTAGTTTAGTTCGTGCAACTATTAGTCTTGTGTGCTCTTCCTCAGAATATCAAGTCGCTGTACCAAGTAACCCTGGAAGATAAATCCTATAGTCATAAGTCAACAGAAATATGCAGAAGCAAAAACATTTCAGATTCTTTAAAATTATTGTTTTTTATTACAGAAAATGACTAACAGTAAGATGGGTAAACTCCGCGATCAAAAGACAATAAGGGGATGTGCGTGTGTCTGTTTGGAGAACATGTAAGTGAGATTCAGTCTGTTAACTCTGAATTTTAGAAAAAGGAAGATTGCAAGTTATTGGAAAAATAAAAAAATAGAAAGGGAAATCCAAAGATTTGCAATCCGGAGATGAAAAGACGACCAAAATGAAGACGTCTGACATTTGGAGGTGAAAGCCCGACAGAGGCGGATGGCCGCCGGAATACGAGAAAGAGTCGCAAACAAAAGCAGCGATTCTAATTTTTAAGAAATGTTAATGAAGCCACTGCCCAATGGTGAACAAATGGCTGAAATTATGAGTTCAGAGAAGGATCAATGATAGACCGAGTGTCCTTTTACTGAGCCCGATCAAAGAGAAAAAAACGGCAGAAAGGCTTCGCCGCCCACCCGACCGCAGTAATTAATTTCCGGGCCAGATTGGGCTGTGTGTAAACGCAGAAAAAGGACGGGTATGTTTAACGTCAGGATAGTAATAGTAATATGAATTTGCGTATAACACAGGAGGCAGGTGTTGGCACAAATGGCGATCAACAAAGATAAGGATTTTGGAAAAGCTCAGTACTGAGAGTGATTCAGTAGAAAAAAAGAAATCGAGTTGAAATTCTGAGAAGAATGAGCTACGGGGTTGAGTGAGATAGAAAGGGCGAGAAGTATTGGGAATATTAAAAACATAGTTAGTAAGGCCCTATGCAGAAATCCATCTTGGTTCGAAATCCAGTGATGCGCTGAATACAGTCTGATCTCGATCGATGTAGGTGTCGGACTAAAGAATAGTTTAACAAGAAAAAATATAACGGAGGGTAGTATTATCTAAAAAAACATTAAAGATGATTGGAGGTTGATGTACGATCAATAATAATATAATAATTATAACAATGGCAAAACATGTGTAAGTATGGAACCTTGGGAAACATCAGCAGAGCTATTGGGACTTAACCCCAACCACTTTACCTGAGGTTGTTTGTCTGTCAAGCGATTATGACGTCCACGATACAGTAGCCGAATGAAGCCCAGACGAGGACATTTTGGACAGCAGTCCTTCGTGCTAGAGTCGGTTGAAGGCTCTAGAGACGTCCAACGAGGCCAACTGAATTTCCCCACAGTTATTCATCGCAGCCTAGTAGATCGCCCATAGGGTGATAGGATTAAAATTCATATTAACAGTCATTCAAAAGACTTTCTTGTCCAGGAAGGAGACAAGTGTATGGGGATAACCGTTTTGAAAATTTCCGAAGGTACGGGAGTAATGGTAATAGCACGGTAGTCGTTGGGGTCAAAAATGTCTGCAAGTTTTTAGAAAGGAGAAATAATTACATTCTTCCACGAGAGCGAAGAGGATTTTGATTGAGTGGGGAAAAGAAATGACGGCTCAATGCAGGAGGGGCTCACTACGGGGCACATATTTTTGGGCGATGGCTGGGAAAGCTTCCGGAGTGGCAGGTTTAAAAACATTCAGATTGGTAAGAATTTGGCATATCTTTCTGGTAAGCGAAACAGGAAGAACAACATAGTTTGGAATACGAGATGAGGGCAGAGAAGTAGGCTTAACAGACAGGCTGGGGGTTTTAGACAAACCGGGATGCAAAGTCCCCATGGATTCCAGACGGAGCCGAGAGAATTGCCAATAGGAGGAAATTTGAACGTGTAAAAATTACGGAATACCGCTATTCGAAGGAACCAGAATGATCGGGTAGCGATTTCGGGTAAAGCTGGTGGCTCATCTTCGTGAATTCACCATCATCTTTCAGCGTTAAACAGCAAAGCAAACCTCACTGAACGCTGCCTTTCCCCAGAGTTACACGTTTACATAAAAAGAGCGGATTTCCAACGGGAACAGGGAGTGGACCTACACAGGCGGGAAAAGATAAGATTCTGCTGCAGCCAACACACGGAACACAGTCTAACTGTACAAACGCACGTGTTTTCAATCATTCTGATTCGATAAAAAATGACAGCACGATCGCCACTGTTCACGGTTCACTGCCATATCCTTCAGTGTCTCCAGCAAGCAAGTCGACGAGTCTTTCGGACCCCAACCACGAAGACGTGAGGCGCCTAATTTACCTAATTTCGCTGTACATTTTCTCATCCCACGTTGCCAAGTCATCCGCTGACCTCCACACAGCTTCTTCCACTTAGTGAGAGGAATGCAAAATAGGGCAGACGAGTGTTCGTCATACGCAACACGTGACCCAACCAGCGTAGTCTACTAAGTTTCATACGCTGAAACAAGCTATTCTCAGAAGTGGCACCCAATTCCAGATTCTTAACCTCAATATTACTCACCCGGTCACTCCATCCAATCCTAGCCATACTACGTAAACATCGGTTGCCGAAAACCTCCAACCGANCGAACATCGCCCAAACGCATACTCCACGTCTCTCAACCGTACAACAGAACTGAACGCACTGCAGCACAGTACACACGACCTTTCAACTTCAGTCAAATATCAGGCCGACGTCACAAGTGCTTCAATCCAGCATAAGCTGCTCGAGTCTTGGATATACGTGTATTTACCTCCATTGCGGAGCTACCATCGTTGGACACGCAGCTACCAAGGTAGGTGAAACGGTCCACAATCGTCACTTTCTCTTCATCCAGTATCAAGTTCGGCGCTGCTGTCGTCCAGTCCTCTAATAGTACTTTGCACTTTGAAGATGCAAAGCACATGCCGAACCGAGAAACCGATCTCGACAGTTTATCTAGTGCCCGTTGTGCATGGTCCGCAGACTCAAACAGGCACACGACGTCGTCTGCGCAATCTAAGTCACATCGCTTCCCTCCACTTCCCAGTTCGACTCCTACATCCCAAAGACCTCCAAAAGCATCGTCCATCACCTCGTCCATGACAAAGTTGAACAAGAATGAAGAGATGGGACACCCTTGTCAAACGCCGCTAGTTGTTTCGAATGAACGTGACAGTTCACCGCATACCCTAACGCGACCATAGGTATGCGAGTACAATGCTTGCAACAGGTTCACAAACTTAGTTGGCATATCCTTCCGATGGAGAGCACTGGGTAGTGCTGGTCGATCCACGGAGTCGAAAGCACCTTTCAAGTCGAGGAAGACTACGATCGTAGGGCACTGGTGCGCGTGGCGCGTTTCGAGTATCTGTCGAAGAGTGAATATTTGGTCGATTTAACCTCGACCTGGCCGAAATCCGGCCTGTTGTTCGCGGATATTGCTCTCGCGAATCCGTGTCAAACGGCGAAGCATTATCGAAGCTAACACCTTAGTAACTATCGGAATTAAACTAATCCCACGATGATTGCTGCAGTCACTGCGTGTGCCCTTCCTGATGATGGGTTTAATCAGTGACTCACCCCACGATAGCGGGATACGCTCCTCGTTCCAAATATCACGAATCAAGGAGGTAAGTGATTTCACCAGCACTTCTCCACCCAATTTGAAAAGAACCGGGGGAATGCCGTCGGAACTGGCAGCTTTTCCCCTCTTCAGAAGTTGAATATTCGACTCCACTTCCACTTCCGTTGGGGGATCAAATGACACCTCCCAAGGATTCACAGCTCCAGGCGTCGGACTAGATACGATAGCGTATGGCCAGCTAAATTGATCCTTGAAATGCTGTGCCCAACGGTCCAGTCTTTCCTGTCTACCATGGATGAGCTCTCCATTCCTATCGCACACGACTTCACTAACCGAAGTTCGCCGCCTACCGCTGTCGCGTATGAGCTTAAACAGTTTTTGACTGTTACCTGAAGCGGACGCCACTTCCATCTCTTCAGCTAACTTAACCCACCAGCTTTCGCGGTCATTCCTAAGGCTTATGGTCAACTGACGCTGTAACTGCCGACACACCTTATTCATTTCCTTGCAGTTAGGCAGCTCGCGTTTTTGCTCTCTTAGAATTAGCGACGCTTGAGAGATCCAGTGTTTTTGATGAACACTAGATCTGGGACCGCAGGCGAAATTTGCTGCCACATGCATCGCCTGCTTAATTTGATCCCACTGATCGTCTACATTTCAATTGATCGCAGTTCTTAGTTCCTCGGATAGCTTTTGTTCATAGTTGCTGCGAACAGCCGAATCAGACAGACGTTCGACAGCCAATCGGGTTTGTGGCCTGCGTCGATAGAGCTGTAGCAAAACTCATACTGCAACTGACACATTGTCCGATTTGACGTACATGGTCCATTACGATCCACAGTTCTGGATAGAACCGCGCCAACGGCAGCTATTTGTGATATGGTCAATCTGACCCAAAGTACCTGTCGAGCTAGAGCGTCATGTCGCTGTGCGTCGCGAACTGTGTCGGAAATTCCTACCAGATAGAAATAAATGATTGTCTGCACAGAATTGGAGAACTTTCTCCCCATTGACTGTTCGCTGAGCAGGCAAGGCGCACCGCCTACCTAAACAGGACTCCAGTGCACTAAGTTTTCCAACTTGTGCAATAAAATCACCTGCTACCACTACAATGTCAGAGCGTTTGCTCTTCCGAACAAGAGTGACGAGGTTGTTGTAAAATTCGTCTTTCTCCATATCAGTGCTGCAGTCTGTTGGAGCGTATGCCGAGATAACAAATAAACTACGCTTAACACTACTATCCTTTCGGACGCCGACTGATCTCTGCAGTCTCATGGCACACGAGCGACTGTTGACTGGGATCCAGTCTAGAAGGCCTGCTTCAGCCTTCTCACTTAAGACTATTCCTACCCGGCATTAACCCACAGCTTGAGCTGCTTCGTCTCCTGAAGTACGAAGAAAATATCTGGACGAGACGTACGGCGCAGTAAGCTGAATTACTCTACTCGAATCCTCAATTTGTGTTTCTCTCACATAGTAGACATCAATCGAAAGTGAGTCCACTGTCAGAGCCAAACACGCCTGTTGGCCAGCCGGCATTGAATTGCGCACACCGAACGAACCCAGATTCAAAGTTTGACGAGGCTTGAGAAAATGTGAGCTAACAGACTGAAAACCACCTACTACACTACTTGACAATAAACCGTTGCGAGTATCGGGCGTGTTACCAATGCAGATAAACGGGTAGGCAGAAGGGGCAAACAGATTGGGTTGTGGACAGAAGAGACAGGTTGAATAAAAGAGAGGGAACTCTGAGCAGTAGCATACTTATCACTACCCACCCCACTTGCGCTCGATGCAATGGGCAGCGCGGTCCTGATTATTCTGCGCGACGGCCGATGCAGTATGGAATTCTTTGTAGGCTTGTAACTCACGGGGATTGATGGACGGGTACTGCTAGGGAGCCCAGTCGCTAAGCAGAAGAGCGATTAGGGTTCTCAATAAAAGCCTTTTGTTCTTTGGCTCTCTGCATGCTGAGTAGTGAACATTTGTTCTTAGCTTGCACAGTTTGTTTGGGTGAATCGTACCACCCATGGTAGGTAGTTCTTCAGGCGGCGAACACGGTTGTAAATTTGGCTAAAGCAACCAGGGGACCGTGGTTTGCCGACCTTGGAGAGATGTGGAGTGTGGAGATGCCTGCCTTGAAACACATTCTCAGCGAAATTAGAAGCAGATACAGAAGCATCAGATAAATAGAACAATTTTTCCAGAAGGTAAGAAAAGCCATCTCGGTCACTGAAGTGATAATGTATGTATTTGGAATTCGAGCAATCCCGCGTACTCTATTATAAAGTTTGAACACAAGCAGCGTGCAATTTATTGCAGTGTACCGGTATTCCATCCACTCATTTTTTTACGATATCAAAACAGAAATACAATAGGAATGAGTAGTTAGTAACACAGTCATTCATGTGTATCACATCCGCTACACACTGAATGTTCCTCTTGATGTCTGTTAGCTTTCTCTGTCACTATGCACAATCTTATAGATCTTCGAACTGCGAGGTCTTCAGTGGCATTTGATTCTGCCGGGACTACTTTTGGTTCTGGTTTACTTCTACTACCTAAAATGATGGTGTTAGTGGGTGAAGCAACACTAGAAATATATTCACGCTGACCTAATACGTTGAACTGCACCAGCCCTATATGTCTTCTGTGGCTTGACAGTCAAGTATTGCGGTCACTGCCCCGAAATACACGACAAACTAGAACGTAAACATCGGAACTTAGCTAATCGGACTTGATGTTTGCCCGTAGCACAGTGGTTAGCATAACGGTTTTGCAGCAAGAAGTAATCAGCAGCACAATCAAGTTCAACGAATGCGTGCAGATTAACGGAATGAGTAGCGCTTTAGATAGTACGCAGACAGCTTTCTGCTAGTCTGTTAAGTTGGGATTGACGGGGCGCAGCGCACAAATGACGACAACCAAGTCCTTTCAACTTAAAATTGAGAAGTTTAGCGGAAAAATGAGTGCAATTGTCAGTAACAACTCCAAGGGATTCAGTTTTTTTACTGAATATCTGAGGCAAACCATTTATTTCAACTCAGATGTAGGCGAGGTTGTCCAAAATACTTCTTGGCTTCGTGAAAAACCATCAACAACCGCCAGTGCATTAAGTTTACCCAAGAAGGGACCGCAGTAATCCACATGTACACAAATACACTAGGATTATGAAGAGCTAGTAACACAGTCAGTCATGAATATCACACCAGGTTAGACGGAAAATCGACATTAGGGAAAGGGTTGAGGAAATAGATGCAAGAATTAGACCAAGACTGTACATGCGGTCGTCAGACCGATCGGTTATGCATATACGGAGGCCAACCAAAGTTGCCGACTGCCGCAGAAGCTTCGGCTTCACGTCCCATGGCCGAAGTGTCCGGTAACTGGTTTTGGACTTTGACGTTTGTTGAAGTCAGTGTCTGAATGTTTAAGAGTAACATTTCAACGCTCAGGGGATCATTGTTTCTGGCGGATCGGTAAACGGTACAAAATAGTCTTTGAAAGGAGGGAACAGTATCTTCAACCACATAAATTAGAAGAGTCGGTTGGGGTGGTCAAGAAATGCCGGTCGGGAGTGGGTGACAGATGGACAGATCTAGAGGCGCAGACATCAGCTTTATAGAGTAAGGAAGAATGTGGCCTGTATTAAGGAAGTTGACGGTAGCTTGCGTCTGACAAGAGGAAGGTTTGTCTTTTCCCCGAAACGAAGTCAACAAGAGAGGAAGACTAGAGAAAGTGTTGTACCGATTCGGTCCACCAATGTTAGGGGGAAAACGGAGAGTTTCATGGACGACTTGTGAGTGAGCGCACTGTTCGTTTTTGCTACTGAATGATGAAAACAGGAAAGAATTGTTTTTTACTTACCTGAGACCTGTGGAAGACACCTAGCTCGATTGACGACCTGGACTACCACCCGGTGAGCTGTAACTGACCAAATACAACAACTCATCCATTTTGCAAAATTCTCCCGTTCCACAAGCAAGATTCGGCCAGGGGTCACTCCAGTTTCGCAAAAGCGTTTTGCTTTTCGAAGATGCAAAACACATTGCCAACCTAGTTAAAATGTCATCCAGACAGTTGACTAACGCTTGCAATTTGCCTGAGTCTTCACTTACGAACAAGACATCGTCCGCTTATTCGATGTCAGATAGTTTATTGTCCGAAGTAGTATCCGTACCGATATTCTGGTGTAAGTGTATGACTATTTCCTTAGTCAGTTCAGGTCGAAAATTGAAGAGAAACAATACGGCAAAGCAGTTCTGACGAACATCGCTTATTTCGGTGAACTTGGGTGTAGGATTGCTTTAGGCATGGGTAAGGCTGGGTAAGGGTAAGGCTGTTTGCACTTAGTCATTGGAAAAGATTAATGGATTTCTTTGCAAAATCCTTCGGTGTCGAGCAGAATCGGATAATTGTTCAATCGATCAGATCGAATGACACGTTCAAATCAAGAAAGGCGGAAATCTTGGATCTGTAGAATTTGTGCCTAAGTTTTAAATGTTCTAAGAAAATAACTATTATGAAGGCTACGTCGACCGTTTCGGAAGTTATTTTGTTCATACAGATTGAATGCGACTATGATTCATTTGTGTGTGAGCCAATCATTCTCCCATAGGTCACCTATTTTGAACAGCGACCGATAACTTCCTACTTACCTTTCACATTACTCCGTCAACCAATTAGCAGCAAACATGTGATCCATTCCAACGAATAATATTCGTCCATGACGTTTTACAATCAACGTCCACACGTGGGTGTTTTCGTTTGTCCATGGGGTATAGGATGATGGTTGTTACCCTGATCTGAAGGCAATTCCGCATTTGTTCTTGAATACGTTGACCGGGGATGATTAAGTGAACTGAACTTCTGGTACTCCCTAGAAATGTGGTCAGGTTCGATTTCCAGATACTGCGGCCACTTAGCTCATAGACTGCCATTCGCCACTTCCCGACACGTTTCCACACCTGGCCTACTAGGATCTGGTGTGGTTCCTTGGCACTCGGATTTTCAGGGGAACGGTTGCCGGACCCTCCGCTGTATCAGGCCTCTTCTACACTACACTCATGCATGAACCATCTAACAAATAAATAATTTTTTTATTGGGTATCGGGCGACCGAAGAGTTATCGATGAAGGATAAGCTGATTGTCTTAGGCTCACATACATCATTATCCTCTAGCGTTAAACCACAGGGCAACCTACATCGACCATCGCTTCTCTTGTCATGTTGCACGTTGCTATAGGAGAATGCATATGCAAGGTTGACAGAAAGTCAACCTATTGTGGTAAGAAAATTAAAAAAAAACACTATTAGTCAACACACGGAATACACAGTCTAAAAGAACAAGAGCCTTTTTTTTCAATCATTGTGACTCGTCAGAAAATGAAAACACGATCTTCACTGTTCACTGTTCGCTACCATATCTTTCGGTATTTTCACTCCACTGGTTGACAGATCTTTTGGGCTCAAACGATGAAGACTTGAGACACCTAATTTAGCGAAGTACGCCACGAATTTTCTCATTTCACGCTGGTACGTCATTTGTTGATCTCCACGCGGTCTCTTTTGCGTGTGTTTGCCGATAGGCAAAACGTGACCCAACCAAGGAAATGTACTAAACTAGATACTCTATGATGGTGCATACTCTGAGTCAGTACCATTCCTAGCTTCCCAATCCTTACGTTGCTTACAAGATAATTCCATTGGATCCTCGTGACACTGCGCATATGTTGGTGATCAAAAACCCAAGTTAACAGTAAGCAAAAAGTTAGGCACAAAGTTAGACACCCTCTGGAATTCTTAGGCTGTTACCTCGAAAGTGTCAGATTTTGAGTTCTTGATTTTGGGAAATCAACCAAAGTAATCAGGCCCAATCGCTATGGTATCTGGCAGTTGTGGTTGCAATTGGATTTGTCACCGATTTCCTATCCGAATATCTTTTCTTAAATTAGAAAACCTAAACACCTGGTGCTGATCGACCCATTTAAGCTTAGTAGTATGCATAATAATGAACAGTGGAAAAACCAGGAATTTTTACCATTCACTTATACCCGGCTAAGTCTAGTAAAGATGAAAATTTCAACCAATTTTTCCAGTCTGAATCAGTTTTCGATTCACTCGATCGCGCACAATTGTGTCAGACTCATTCGCATTCGCTTACACTTAGTGGAGACAAATCGATACGTACAACTTGGACTGGAGGGGTCGTCTCTCCTCGGGTCATCAATTTGATTGAGATCGCCATTGAGTTTGGATGAATAGCGGGTATCCGACTTAGATTTAGTCAAGCATACGTTGTTGGTGATTACATGAACTATTCCGGCGCATTTTGAAGACAGCGCGAAAATTGCCGAACATTCGTTCAGTAGTATTTTCCCCCCATACCAAGCGAGTCAACGATTTTCTTGTTTGTTCGATCCGGCTTAAACTTTTCAATAAAATTGCATTTATATATATATATATATATATTATTTTAGAGTTGAGAAGGCGTACACTGAGTTAATACGTTTATCGTGACGGTTCGATCCGTACTAGGACTCGTTGTCAAGCGTGAATGAGTGATTGAATGGGATCGCTAGTTCCGTTCGGTTTTGTGCACTGTCCGTCTGTTTGTCTCTCTATTCTGCATCGGGGTTTTGTTAAGATGACTTAATGTTTGTCAACCGCGACATGCCGACTGAACGAGTTATTCGAGTGGAGGGCTTCAAGAATATATATTTCGAGCAAACATTAAGAGCAGGTTAATGATGCTCTGCACGCAGCTGGAGGCTCACACTCTGGTCGCAAAAGATGAACATGTTTGACTTTGATCGCTCTTTCTGATGCCCGCAGATCCGGTCTTCCGGGGACCAAATCGCATGCGATGCCTAAGCTCTTGCGCATTCAGTTGACCAGGAGTCTAGGAAATAATCGTATGTCGTGGTGGATATGAAAATGTAAGGGATTGGGGAAGGTTTTGGCCACGGACAACGACCGCAGTGTTTTACCGGTTGACTAGAAGTACTGGTCTGCGAAAACCGGGTGCAAGTCGGTTGATTAAGGAACTCTGGTCCACTCTCGAGAATATCGTTTGCAGCGTTGGACAGATGTTTAGGTAGCAGTTTATTTGGACTAGTTTCACAATAGACTCACATATTATGCGTGCAAATGGAACATTCTAGATAGACATTCTTCCTCTGTCAGAAACAAATGTCTTCACTGGACGGACAGGCTATCTTGTCCTTGTTCAGAGACGATAATTAGGCCTTACTTAGTATTGGAGCTGATTAACGACCTTGGGAAACAAACAAATTCCTAAATCCTGTTATAAATAGGTGGTTGATCGATTTATACGAATGCTGATAGAATGCGCTATGGAAACCTGAATGAAATTAATTTGGTAATTAATGCTGCCAAGTTGTTCACGGACATCATCCTCAACTGATTATATGGTGCTCATAAAGTACGTATGCGTGAGAATCGGCCCGGTTCCCAACGGACGCTGATTTCCACCATATTTTCCCCATACCACATGTATTAAGCACAGACTTGACTGCCGTAGACCCAGTTTTTTTTGCTCAAATTGGAAACGGCTCTAGTCTCCGTCAGTTGTATAGTTATCTAGTTGTGGCCGTCACTGACGGATGTTCTCGAGAGTACCATTTGCTTCTTGCAGTGAGTGAATGTAAATTGCTTGAACCGAGCGCAGGCTTGTGACGGTCCTACGTCGGAGTTTACTACAAAATGGTTTCTGTATTCAATCGTTTCTGTTCATCTTTTCATTTGCATGCTAATTTCATAACGGATAATATTTCAGATAATAAACTATCTAACGTTGTTTCGTTTCTGGGTGAAGACTCAGATAGTTTGGCAAGTATTTATCAACCGTATAAATTATATTTTGACTGCCTGTCTATGTTTGGAATGTGCTTTGCACCTGCGATTTGTGAATTGGCGTTACTGGTTTGGATTGCCCTAAAATCGGACTTTGTTCATGGGGCGGGAAGATTGGGACGAAATGGATGAGCTTATCTTTTCGGGCAGTTTCACCTAAACATGTGATTGTATGTGAAATGGTATCTTCACTCATAGAGAGGGCTCGATTTGTCTTTACCAGTTTCAGACATCTCTGGCGTGGCAAAGCATCCGCTTTATCGATGGATGGTCAGATTCGCACTACAGCGGTAAAGTTGTCCTTGTAATTCGGCCACTGGGGAAGGAAGATAGTCAGCTATTCCCGGTGTTTGGACGTGGTATCTTTTTGTCACCCTTCGAAAGTAACTGAATGAATTACCTTAGAGACTGGGAGATGGAAGATTGTTTATTCGGTTGCAAAGTTCAGTCGAATGAGCCGACAGTCAGTCGGAAATGTTTAGGTGTTCGCGGTATGCATTTTTACCTATTCGAAAATCCGACTTACTCGGATTTCGATAATCGAGGCAGACAGGCCATGACAAAATCGGCGAAGTGCCCCGAGATGGTGTAGCTTTGTTACCGCATTAATGAGCAGAATAACCTCCGAAAGGACTGGTTGGATTTTCTAGGCGTTTGGCTAAATGCCGCCGTTCTTAATATTTCTTGTGATTTGCTACCATAGCGTTTTTGAGGTGGAATCCAAAACAGCAACATGATTTCAGGGTTGGTGGTTGTGAAAGGTCTCAGCTGCTGATTATCAATGCAAGTTATCCATCAGAAGCCAGTTCGACTGTGGTCTGGTGCTAATACGTGTTAGCTGCAATACCCGTCACGCTCATGAATTGTGATATCTATCAGTGTCTTCGTATTTAGGACTGTAGCAAAGAATGCAACGCAAACGCATCGATTTTTTCGCTGCCTTCCTTAAGCTGACTGTTATCAAAGCGAAGACATTTCATTGGGTGCACGCTGCGTAGTCTAAAAAATCCAACAGCTTTTTCTTCTATCAACGTTTAGTTATGAAGTAACCCTAAGAACTTGGCATAAATCTTTAAATCATTCACTCAGCTAAACAAGGTCGGTTCAGTCCAAACCAAGTTCTTTGTTAAGCAAACAATAAGCGACACAGAATTTGACTTTACTCTTTTAGGGCGAAAACGTCAGCCCTAGACCGAGTAAAACCGGAGTGAACCACGAACGAAACGCCAAAGTTCCGATGATTATAAGGTTGCTGGCAGTCCGACGTATTCGGCCCGACCCGTGGCACGGTTTAGTGGACGTTAAGAAAGACTAATCAATCCAGGGTAAAGCGTCGGCTAATGTATACACTTAGGTGAGTAAAAAGCAAGCATAAACCACAACCATACGAAAAAACAGATAAACGGGGTGATGAATTTAGGTCCTATGCGTGTACCGCGCGTTCCAGTCGCCGCGTGGAACCCATGAATGGAAATTCATATGACTTTCACAGAATCTGATTCTGTATGGAAGTTACTAGGACAAAATTGTCACCACGTTTTTCAACTATCGGGCAAAAGCTTTGTACCAAATATTGACTAATCCCGTGAACCTTCTGGCCTCACGTGACTCGTTTGCGCGAGTGCCTGTAGTGACTGCCTCGTGTTATTTTGGTTAACTACTATGGCAGACAAATCAATGCCATAGACCATCCCTCTGCCACATTTGATGGCCAATGCGTACCGACAGGAATCCAATCGTTGAATAGCCCATAATCGTGTTTCGGTGCCAGGTTTCCCGAATTCACAATTTCATCGCTTCGCATTCCCGTGTGGGCCCTAATTAGTTTTGACCAAACGAGAAGTTGATGAATTCGTAGTTTTCTTACGGCAGCCAACGTTACTTTCGTTATCCGCCTCGGTGGGCGAACGTAAAGCCACCTAGTCGGAATATGGCAAACCATATTAAGTTTCAAGTTGGCGATTTAATTTAGATTCATTTCTGTTTCACTCTGTAATACGAACTTGAGATGAATCGATCTTGCATACGATAAATCGAGTTTTCTTATATGCCAATAATTTGGTAACAAATTACTTTTGTAGCAAAATCGAAAGAAGCGAAGAGTGTACTTAAAGAAGCAGTCTAATATTTCAACTCACGAAGAGCGAAGCTCTTTGTTGTACCGGTTTCTATTCGAAATGCAGTGTTAATCGTTGTCCGTGGTGTGCATTGTTCGGAAATGGGGGCCAATTGTGGTGTAAATCAATCATGCAGCATTCGGATTTGGGATTCCCCTTCCTTCCATTCCTCCCACGAAGTGGAAGAACACAAATGGGAGTCAGTAGATGACGTGGCATTAGAAAATGTATAAAAACGAAACTAAATAAAGCAGATGCCTCACTTCGTGGTTGCGGTCCGAGAGATCCCACAACATTTTGGATGGGAACGTTGAAAGATATTGCAACAAACGCCTAACAACGCCAATCTTACTGTCACCTTCTGTCGAATCGCGGTGATTGAAAAAATTTTCGTTTGTACAGTTAGACTGTGTATTTCATGTTTTGATTACTGTTGCGCTTTTATTTTCTTGACTCACTCCCTATCCGCCTTGCGTGTATATTATTCCTATATTAAGGTGTAAAATGCTATTTCCAGGTACACTTCCCGAGTTCGTTAAAATAGTCTGTCCAGTCATCTTGGGAGTGTTACCGGGAGCCGTTGAACTGGTGAGGTAGAGTGAATGCTTAAACAAACGATCCGGTTAATAACGGGAAACTAGGAGGGAATTCGAAACGCATCATGCAAAACGTAAGCCTTTTTATTATTGTCATCGTAAGTGCAGATCAAGACACGTCGTAGTTGGTTTTTTTTAACACCAGGATATTTTTCCGAGGGGTGACATATGGCGTGTCCATCTTTTGTGATCAACGGGGGAACTGTTCGAACATAGTACTTCCAGTTAATGTTCTCTGAAGCAAAGCACAAGGGTAAATTTGGGTTATTCATTTTAAAGTTGAGTATGGGGGACCGTCGCGTAAAATAGTAAGTGACGAACAAGCTCGTTTTCAGTTATTCGCAATGATGCCAATAAAAAACATATTATATGATTTACTAGAAATTAGTGCGGGATGATAGGCTACAGTTCTAGTAGTCAAAATGTATCTGCTGTTGTGTTTGTGTGTGTTATGCATTGGCATGATTACGAATAACTGAAAACGAGCTTGTTCGTCACGTGTTGTTTCCCAATGTACTCTGTGGGATTATTCAGAAAACAGTATGTGTGAATTGCTTGATAGACCGTGGCCCAAAGCTCATATTATCAGCCTATTCAGTGATCATGTGAAAATCGTACAGAGGCGCAGAGGAACTGCCCATGATGAAGAGAAACACGAATGAGAGTGCTCTGTAAAAAGCCTTGTGCGAATGCAGACTTATGCGGGACACGGATCCAAAATTGTGTCAACTGCGTGTTTCCAGAAACATAACTGGACAGCACATGTATGTCACCTGACTGAATTCCGCTCTCAGCGAGCATCCTGTCATACATCACGTGTCGACAAACGTGATTGCGTGATAGCCTGGCATTTGTCCATCAGCTGGTGACTGGACAAAATGCATAAGGTTGGAAACTGGATAGATGAAACGAACACAGTGCAAATTGGCTAACAGGGAAAACGTTTCTGTGCTCTAAGGTTGTCAGGACAACGTAGCAAAGATTCCAGATGCCAAGTGTTTTGTTCTATGTAGGATTTATAGTGCCAAAACGCAACGCTATCTTCGGAGATCATGTCTCGCGCATGTCCCTGGATCGACTCCTTCGATGTGCACTCTTGACCAAAGCAGGTAATTGCTGGTAGATGAGCCAGGGTTGTCAGTCCAGGACCTGACAGAAGAGCATGAAAACTCTAACCGGTGAACTGTCCCGGGAAAGTCCAGTTCTATTATCGCGCTGCGGTCCCCGAGATCCCAGAAAAAAGCATTTGAAACGTTAATGGATGTAGCTGCACCACAGCCACTGGGGTTTTTGAATTCGAAATTTTTCCCGTTCTCTGTAGTTCTTCAATCTTAAGATTGCTGATATTTTTCCACACTTATTCGATACAACGAGGTACCGGGCGAATGCCGGAGGCTAATGGTTGTACAAACTAAAATGCTTTGGTGACTTTGACTAGCTCTCTCCTAGACAGCAAGAAGTCAGAAGATGGCAGAACACTGTCTCCGAGCTAAACTTAGTAGTCGTAGACTTCCCGAGTTATTCAGGCTGGAGAAATTCTGACTGGTTGCTTCAGCATTCTCTAAAGCTTAGATACGTCTTCCGATTTCTTGCCGCTCAATGAAGCTTGGGCTTTTCGAACTGTATGACTACCGTCATACGGACGGACGTGCACAACGGCAATTTTAAGTCAGCTAAATTTAATTGCATTGAGTTCAGCACGAGAATTTGGAAAGAAAAACGATTAAGAAAATGAACCCAGTATGACGTTACTATACCAACATGCCCTCAGAAGAAACGAACAGTTAGGTGGATTTTGATATTCTGTTTGCCGTTCGACTGTGAACGTGGGTTTTCAGAAAGTTTTATTTCGAATCAAGCGTACGGTGATGTACGATGCACCAAGACGTCAGGATCAAACTGACGACCTTCAGTTTGGGGTGTAGATGCTTCACCACTGTGCTAACATAGACATCGTTCTCGATCGAGCAATGCAGTGTTTCACAGTGACCATTCCAATGACGCATAGCTACCAGCCCACATTTGGTAGCTAGCTCAGCCTCAAACCGTGGCGTCAACATTTGGATAAGTAGTGAGTGGATGGATAATCTAATCTGCGTATTTTCTAATAACTTTTGTCCAGAATAATATAGAAAATTCTTCAAACAACGGATGCATTGATTAAGAATCTCGAAGTCTTGGTTGTCAGAGAAAAAACTGCACATTTGAAAGAAGGACAGAATTCTTTGTCAGAACACTATTATTGCTTCAAGGAGTGTATGGGTTTGAGACTGAGAATCAATAAATTTCTGCCAACAATAATTAGATTTGCGATGTCTGATTGCAAATGCTTAATTAACGATGACACACCGATTTCTTTTACCGCAAACATCCCCGGGACCAAGCAGATTTGTTTCCTTTTCACAGATGTTCACTTTTGGGAGGAGATTCCAATGATGAAATCAGATTGTGAGCCTGTTTGCTAGGAGGGAGTAACAACTGGTCGGAAGTATACATCAGGGTGAGGAACATCGTATTCGAGAGTCGTCCTATAAATGTGAATCGATGACACGAGACTTGAACTAACTTCGTATCACAACTCGCTGAGTGCTACTCACTTGTCAGACGGGTTGTCTGTGTCCACATGACCTTAGATTTGTACTTTTAGTTTTATATCATCCGGCAACAGAAACGATGAGATTATCTAACCAGTTCTTCCATCTCTTATGCGCGGACAGTTTGTCTCTTTGTTTGGATAACCAAATTACAGAATGGAAGGTCGTCTATCTGAAAATTGCCAGCCTATGAGCTTTATTCCTTTCGAATAGAGGCGACTGAATTCTTTCCGAGACACAATTAGCCGTTTGCAGCCGCACTTTCTAGAATTTGGCTTATTTTATTCACCACTTGGAAGTGTGAAGCACTTAAGCAAACAGTTTGGGCACATGTGACATGACTGGTCCCAGCAACTGGCCAAAAGAAACAGATCAAACTAAGTTAGTATTTTATGGAAAACAGGAAATGAAATATCTGTGATGAATGTCTCCGGGCTGCGTACAAGTTTTCAAGCTTCTTCCGGTTTATTTGCTCCGTTGATGAACTGTACAACATTTTTTCCCTATTATATTAAATCAATTGTTTGTCTGGAGATGAGAAAATGGAAAACCACTGTACAGAAATCTGAAACGGACTGCATGCGAGTCTCATCAAAATCTGGATTCCGAATTTTGTTTGCTTTTTGGCTGAATGTTGCTAACAAAAGAAAATGGCCATAACTCCGCGACCGCAGCCGCAAGTGCTTCTCATGATACACTGTGACCGACTTTACAAGGTTCCGTCGGAAAAAACGAGAGTAAAACTCTAGCTAGAAAGTAAGCCAGAAGCAATCAAGATACAAGTTTGGGAAATTATAATCTGCCCGCATCGTTCCCACATCGAGTGTTTTGTTTTTTGCGTGAAATATGTTTGCGTGGTTAATGCAAAGGAATGAAAATTGTCATTTGAGATCGATGTAAAGACAAATCACTCGGGTCTATGATCATGCAATCTGAATTTTGTTACCTAACGTGAAAAAAACTAAATGTCGCAGCGAAATTGACTGAGATAAAGTCAGTTTCAGCGCTCCTACATGTTTTCACTCTGATCATTAGTGCTAACTAATATTAATCATAAGAATCACGAATCAGCCAGCTGATCTTGCTCGGAACACTGATCGATGGAAAGCATCACGAGCCAAGTGATCGAGTCCACTCAATTCAACGGTTGGTTTCTCATCATGGGATGAAATATGGGCAAAGTTGTTGTTTGGAAATGGGAGAACGGACGCGAAGCAAAAAGAAAAAGTCGAACTCGTTCTAAATACTTCTTGTAAAGAACATTGTGGTCTAACCAAACCTCCTAAATGTGATGGATGCACGGGAAGTGCCGTATTAGCGGGTTCCGTATATAACGTAAACAGTTATCGTTTCTTTTAATAGCCTTGAAGTCTTTACCGCAGTGTTAATAACTTTGGTCTAATTCCATTCTGTTATACATGTGTTTTGTACAAATCTGAGCACAGGTCCTGTGCCATCGGAAGAACGAAAACAATGAGTGAGAATGAAGAAAGTTTAGGAACCAAGGTGTATAGTTTGCCGTATATGGTAGCCTCTCTATCATCCACCTATGCATAATCAATTATCCATCGGGGTTCTTGATTCATCTGTGGGTTGCGCACTACCCGTTTGCCTAAGCTGAAATACACGGTTGACCTAGGGAACCCTATCTTTGGCCTTTGACGAAGTGGGCGGTCACGTAACCCATTGGGGACCAGTGACTGACTGCTCAGTTCATACGCCTTTCAGATGGGGCTAGACATCCTAGGTGCACAGTGCATACCTCCGTGATATCTTATATACATCACGACGGAGACATAATCATCGATGTATAGTGTTCAAGGAATAGGTGTACAAGTGGAAATGATTGGTTCACTTTATTCTGAATAAAATAATCGGGAAACCGAGGAATAAGGCTTACGAAACTGATCATTTGAATAATCTCTGCTACAAACATTTCGATCCTCGCGGATATTTACATCATTCGAGTATTCATTATACTGTCGAGGATTCACAAATCTGAACCGAACGATGTTCGGCCTGTATCGAAAAGTCAAGGCGCCATGTGATGAATTTAGGTATGCAATTGCTCAAAAGTCAGTTATACAGC
>LUCM01005306.1:15518-198348 GCA_008360955.1 Fasciolopsis buskii | reverse complement strand
TGAATTGTTGCCAGTTTATTTTCACCGTTTCTTGAAAAATTGATGTGAATTCCAGTTCCCATCATTGAATCGCATAAAGTTTTGACGTTTAGGGTGCTAACTTGTTCATCTTCAGTCGAGATGACGCTGTCAATTCACTCGCTGTGTAATCTTTGGACAATTGTTGGGTTACACTGGGTTTTCAATTATCTGCTTTCTGTTGATCGTGACGGAACAACAATCATAGTGTTGGCCTGATTGTCAGTTGGTCAGTGTCAGCTTACTCTGTTTATACTTGTTTATACGAAATGTCGGAGTATAATTACTGTGCTCACATTCCGTTTGTGGTTAAGTAAAAAAGGCTAAGGTAAAAGGCTGTTACTTCCGTTTAATCTCCTCTCTTACCGGATTACAGATGTTTATCACCAATTTGCTTCAACGGCTTCAAGCGAATCCTTCAGATACAACGCACAAAATCAACAATAGCCCGCGGGCCTAAACAACCTTTATCCGGCGAAAGTCTGTTTTGTGCCTAACAGACCTATCTACACAATTTGCCCGTTGATAGACTAATGAGTTGTAGCGCAGACTTTCCTAACCCGGATTTACCACAACCTATGATGAGAATAATCTCCACTTGTCCCCCTCTGACTTTTCCCCTCTCGATTTCACCTCCACACTCATTTTTGTTTATTGTGCATTAGACTACTAATCTTCTTCCCATCAAAAATTGTACAGTGCGCACTCATTCGTGTCTCCATCCCAAAGTCTCTTTGGTGTTCTGGAATCTTTGTTGCCTCTTCACTCTCTCCAATAATATTAGCCAATCAAACATGTGTCGAAATTTCTATCTATCAATTTAGTCTAATCACTTTCCGTCATGCCACCAACCATTGTACACGCTTAGTAGTTCTCACGTTTTGTCATGTAGTCATTTTGTCCGACAATCAGTGTCTCGGCGCCCGTTTTGTCCGCCTCGGAATGTTCAATCCTATTTGAATTCGCATGTGTTTGATCTATTTGGAGACAAACCACCAGATCTGGCCATCAATTTCTGCGCTTATATTATTATTTAATTCATTATATGTTCAGATTAATTCTTCGCGTTTGTCCCATAGTTTCGTTTGTATACTCTCACAATGACAGAAACAAAGGATCCTTGTCATGACTGTCGCTATTGTGTATGATCACCGCTCCTCGTGATGTTGACAACAGCTCTACCCAAAGTGGATGCATTAGTGCTGAACGGGAACACTGTGACGAGAAGTTGAAAAAACGGTGTAGATAAACTAAATAGGCAAGTGAATTGCGAGAAATGTGCACGTTATTATAAGTTGTATGCATGTGATGGGAGGAACAACGTACCTCCTTAGCGATTCGGATGCGTTTTTCGCAATTATTACCGACTTGCCCGATGTGTGTATCCCACCCGTCGCGACTGCTAATTGGTTTGATCATTCACGTGCCCTCCCAAGGAGTTGAATGAGATCATGATAAAGTCGTGTACGACTCACGAACGTAAGCGCACAGGATCATGTCAGCTGCATCGTACGAACCAGTAACGCATGTGCGCAGAGAACTCGGACGTGCGAGCAATTGATATAAGGATGCGGCTCTGTCGGATTATTAGAGGTGACCGGCAAACGAGAACATTTCAGATTAGTTCACACAGCCAGTTATGCTCGTACTGATGTGTTCTGGAATCGGTTACGGCTGCACTTCGCTACTTAGTCTTGAACACTGGGTTGCGAAGCAAAAATTTGATGGTCTTAAATTCCACTTCAAAGAATATACCCATGTGGTCCGGCGCCCATCGTCATGTTTATACTATTTATATACATGCATGGCTCAGCCCAACTAACAAAGAATTATCAACGAATCACAGTTGTCGTTCTTCAGTGGACTCTTCCACGAAGAGCTTCCATACACACTTCTGACGCCACAAATTCGATTCTGGTGAGAAATATCGATCAATTCGAAGTGTATAAGTAGAAGAATGTTTGGACAAGAGAATGTCGGGTACGCATACCTGACGAGCGACAATAACCGCGAAGCCGGTCGCGCGCTCCCGATCAAATTTTGTTCGCTCATCCAGATACTAATTACCACATATGTGTATATGGTTGCATGCTGGTAAACAGTTCTATAACATGTACGGAAAAAATCAGTTAGTACCATTACGACTGAATTGATGGTAGACTGTTGTCAGAACAAGGCTATTCCAAGGTTGTAATTCAATGGGAAACGGCTTAAAAATGTACCGTGTGGGGTAAGGGAAGACTGCTGGTCTGCATTTGTGGTTCTTTGTGAATAGGGCAGCTTGAATTTCGATCTGTTTGACAAAGGAATTGGATATTATTCCGTATTAGGTGAGTTGTGGGGTTTGTCTTTCGTAAAAATAAGTGAATGGTAATTACAAACTTATTTAAGACCTACCGCAACATGTGGACAGTGTTTTGATACGTCTATGCAAAAAAGACGAGTGCCGTTATTCCGAGATCGGCGAGGTTGACAGGGAAACAATCGCGAAGTGGAAACAAACCCTGCACAAGACGTAAAATTTACCTTTGTGACAAATCTGTGGGAGTCTCCTGTGAGCCTCAGCCTTGAAGTGTGTCACTCAACTTAGTCGCGTTAGTCGAGTGGCTTTGACTTGCGTTAGCTTTGACCTCATGGATAGATTGTCTCGATACATTTGCAAACCATTGACAACTTCAAAGGATAATGTTTCTTGAATTAGGCTAGTTGTGGGCTTGGTCTAGAACTCATATACAATCAAATGTGACCCGCGCATGCTAACAGAAAGCGTTACAAGGCTCCCACATCACTTGGAAAACCATTAGCAGCGGTTTCGCAACATGTCTTGACTTAGTACAACTGGACAGCTCTCCACCTGAACGGGTGCAAGTGCTCGAATCCGCAAGGTAGGAAAGAGAAAATCCTGTGAGCTGGAGCTCAGTAGGTGAAGACGGTCAGCGTGACAAGCCTACTAGATGGGAGTACAAGGTCTTGCACTGCACTCGAAATAAAATTGAAATGTCAGCGTTGTACTTCATTTTGTTCGCATCAAGCGTCAGGCTATAGGAGCTGGTTGCCACCAAAGTGTCTAGCTGCAGGCGTGCATGGTCGCGAATCCATCGGGGATTAGTTTTGAGTCAACGCTTATCATTTAACTTAATCGTAAAGTGTTCATTTTTTTGAAGGGGGGGGGAAGTGTAAGCATGACCTCCGATGGCCTATGCGAGACGAAGATTTCGTTGTACTGAATTCCGGCTTCAATCACAACATGAATGATACAACTCGGGGAAGGTGAAATCAAAGGTATATATAAGTAGTGAGTAGTATCTGGATGAGTGAACAAAATTTGCTCGGGAGCGCGCGACCGGCTTCGCGGTTATTGTCGCTCGTCAGGTATGCGTACCCGACATTCTCTTGTCCAAACATTCTTCTACTTGTACACTTCGAATTGATCGATATTTCTCACCAGAATCAAATTTGTGGCGTTAGAAGTGTGCATGGAAGCCGTTCGTGGAAGAGTCCACTGAAGAACGACAACTGTGATTCGTTGATAATTCTTTGTCGGTTGGGCTGAGCCAACCTTAGGAACGAGGGCAGAATGCCCAGAATATGCAAATGTACTTATAAAAGTTGTAAGTTATATCTGGAGGAGTGTACTTGTTGAAAATTGTTGTACGAAAAACGACTGTTTGAAGAAAAATAGTGAAACTTTCTGAAATCAATTCGCGTGAGTGCATGTCTTTTTATAGAACACGTAGTTTGCCCACAATTATCCGATAGCTTATAGGTTTCGCCACCGTTGTTATTCGTATTTCATAATTTCTTTTGTACGAAGCAGATGTGGAACTTCACTGTGGTACAAATTTCGGAAAATTTTGTTGAGAAAAAACTATCTTATTAAATTACAACCTAGGAGCGGCCAGTGGTTAAAAACAATGTGTTGCCTCGAATAAGATGCTAGCGGAGAGCATTTTTCTACTCCGTTCCCTCGAGTCGCACTTTTATCCTCATCCTCCTCGTTGATACTATCTCCTCTCTAAATAAATAATTATTTATATATATCTATAAAAAGAGCAAGGGGGGCATGATTCCCGAACTCCTTCACTCGAACAAATCGTCCAATCGACATTTCGAAGTTGATAAATATTGCAGTGTCCTAAAATTATCCACGGAAAGCCAGACAACGCATCAAAACAAACGGAACTAGCATTCCCATTCAGTCATTCATTCGTCTGTAGCAATGAGTCCTTGTTTGGCTCGAAGTGTACGTCTTCTGACCTCTACAATTAGCATGTATGTCTACATACTCCCACAAGTATAAATACTAAATCATAGGTCAGTTACATGTGGCGATATGTTTGCATCAACTACAGTGAATCAGAAGATTAAACATCAAGGTCATCCAATCAGCTTTGTTGATCTTAATGCATTGCATGCCTTCTAGCAGTTCATTTGGATTTGAGATCCCGTACGTTGGCAAAGACAATCACCTCTTGGTTAATCTGTTATCAGATGACTGTCAAATTCGTGAGCACACCACTCCATGACATCGAATATTGATGTGAAATGTTCAGCTTTTGGAATATCGAGGCTCTTTGTTGCGTCGAGCCACACAACGGCCCTGATCATAAATCCTACAGCAATATTGCGCAACGCAAATTCGAAAATATCGAAGTTCAGTTAGCCGGCACTTGTCAACACAATTCAGTCAACTTTTGGGCAAAGAATCGTTTAGGCCTGGTTATCGATCTACCCTGGCCTTAACCTGAATAACCTACTTCCGCTCTTTGCTTTGCTTCTTTGAGAAATGCAAGATAATTCTCACCTTACCTCAATCTATTACGATTGTATCAATTTACCGTCTATATGTTGTCATGTTCTAAGTTGGCCACGGAAACTAGAGATCATCCCGCGTCATACGGTCCTACTGCTGTTCGGATAGATCAAAGAATTTGACCTCAGTGCCATAGAAACTGGATGATAAGTACCTATACTTACGGTCCGTTAGAGCAATCAAACGCAGTCTTACGTATGTGAGGAATTTGGGGATGATATTGGTCCGGAATGCAGCAGGTCTGACTCGTATCCCTAGGGATAGTCACGAATATTGTGAAAAATACCTCGTCTAGTTGCATGGAGTTCCGTGAAAGACTGGTGCACCGTTCGGGGATAGGTTAATAACGTTCTGGTAATTCAAACAACCGTCACACATTTGGGAAAATGTCATGGACTGTTGCCTCGGATGGTGGAATGATAACGTACTGAGACAATTATGCTCTTCACAGGCCCTGAAACGAAGTTATACATCCGAAAACCCGGGATTGAACACCGCACTAGCAAACAATTTTTAAGCCTAAAACACCAACAGTTTAATTACAATTAAGGAGCATGACAACATTTCAGGTCAGTTTTAACCATGTTAGCAACCATCCTTAAAATCACAAGACCTGATCTCATTTAGGAAACGTACCCGAGGTGAATGATTCTTAATCAGACACTTTAGCTGAAGTTTGTAGTCCAGTGAATTCGATAGATTTCAAACCTGAACTGAAAGTTGACGCTGACTCTAAAATCAAATGTTCTCTGACCCATCTGATCGTGTTTTTTTCTATTAAATATGGTCCACTTGTGGGTGGTCGTAGTACAGTTCATTCCCTAAGGGGAAAAAGTCGGTCGCTATCAAAAAAATTAAAGTAAAATCAAGAATGTAGCACCTGATTAAGACAACGTCAACATAAGGTTACCTCGTTTCCTGGTGATTTAGGATACTGAGTGCATATTTCATTGGGCCTAAAAGTCGATCCGCTTGCGTGCACATCACGTTCATTTTCATTTGCACTTATTTCCTCCCGGAGGGATAACAGCTTCAGAATTATAGTGCCTCGCTTCAGCCCATGTTTTGGTTAACACGTAAACTTGGACCAAGCAACTCCATAAAATTCTTAATGATTAAAGAAGTTCTCTCGCATGACTTTTTCTTTTTTTTAATTTACTTGGTGGTCGTATGCCCTGGTTCTTGTAATCGAAAATGCCCCTTTTTAATTTGTCATACATAGCAATCAACGATTTGATGTTTCATATGGAATGGGGGCCCTACAGAATGGCTTTCATGTGGTACCAACGCTCAGCTTTCCACAAAAAGAACCGAAGGCGAGATACTATTTCTATCAATATTTCTACTACTACTACTACTACTACTACTACTATTACCTTCATAATCACTGTCATTGCTGTTGCTATTGAAACGACTTATTCTCTGGATAGTAATTGACAATTACGGGTTGAACCCTACACCAACCATGGCGTACACAAAGTGACGCAGTTCGACTGAACTCGCTTCAGACACCGAATGAGTAAACATGGTANTACTACTACTACTACTACTACTACTACTACTACTACTACTACTACTACTACTACTACTACTACTACTACTACTACTACTACTACCATCATAATCGCTATTATTACTGTTACTATTGAAACGACTTATTCTCTGGATAGTAACTGACGATTACGAGTTGAACCCATGGCGTACACAAGGTGGCACAGTTCGACTGAACTCGCTTCAGACACCGAATGAGTAAACATGGTAGCGACAAGGTGCCAAAAGTGGAGTATGAAAGTTCCGAACTTGAGGGAATTTCGCTTTGATGAGTCACTTTGATTGTTATCAAGCACAATAATAGTTCTTTAGTGTGTTATTATTCATGTGTAACTTGCAATGTGTAATCGATAGCTGAATAACTTCCATGCCTCGACAATATACTAGTTGACCACCGTTCATGTAATAAACAGCAGTATTCATTATTTAGGTTGTGTAAATGAGGGAAATCAGAGACATACGGCAAGTAAAACCAAAAGTACAAGAAAGGAGACGTGCAAAAAGCGTTTTGTCGGGAAATCTCCTCAGACATAACAGCAAAGAAAGATTTGTGCACCTATTCGCTTTCAACAACCGAATTGCTATGGCCTAAGCCGTTCACAGACACAACTCGAACGATCCATTGGCCTGAATTCTTTGCGTAGCCAGGGTGATCGGGACGTTGAACATCAACTCCGATATTATTTGCCAGAAAAGACAAGAGCAAACATCATCTTCTGTTGTGGAAACATAACACTATCAACTTATCATTATCTCGCTGGGAGTCAGTCAATTCCATCCATGCTTTTCTATTTCTAACTCCATTGAAATTACCCAAGTCGAACAGACTCGCCATTTCTCGTTTAATGAACAAGAAAAATTGTTTACTATTTTTCCCGTTGATCAATAATTAGTCCTCGCAACAATTTTACCTTCTCTTGAACCCGTTTTGCTCAGCCTGTCAATTGACATAATCTGTTTCACGTGGCTACAACCGTGATGACCTTTGACCAAGTCAATAGACATGGCAGCTTATTATCCACTAAAATTACAATTATTTTGTCCTGTGAAAACTTTCGTCCAAATTTTTCTCTGGTTGGTCTAATGTTCTGGATCACTGACGGTGGAAGGGAAGCTTAAATTGTCTATACATCTAACCCCGATTTTCAAGGAGTAGATTTCATTGGTCGATCATCGATCGCTAAAATAGTTGAGCCGTTACTCCTGTCATAAATAAAATTAATGATATTATTGGTGCAGCCTAGTACAGATCAAAGTAGATCCTTTAGGGTGCATTCGTTTGCCGTGTAATCGAGGCAATGGCTGACTAATATTAGCAACTTTGAGTACGGGTCGAATAGAACAAATATCAATCCGGGGAAACTCTCAAATTTGATCTTCATTCACACTCCATTTGGACTATTTAGATCCTAACGAATTGGTGAATAGAATGAACAGATTTGCACAGGCCGTTTTGTTCCATCTCGCATTAGACCCGATTGCTCTGTCGTTCCAGTCGAGACTACAAATGAAGAGAACTCAGTTCCAATCCCCATTATAGAACAGGGGGGGGGGTGGAGAATCTGACGAGAACGGTTCATCACTAATTGGATCTGGAGGGGGGAGGCAAGGCAAACTAGACAATCCTAATTATCATTTTCCGTTTTTTTTGAGCAGCATCGAAAGTTTTAGAATTCACAGGTGTAGCGTAGTAGATTGAAAGCTGGCTAGCTTTGTTTGATCGTGAATCACTTTGTTTTGAACGCATGAGCTGGTGGGAAATATCTGAACAGTTGATTTAAAAAATATCATGGACAAGTTATCAAAATGTCAACTCCCTTTGAGGTAGGATTAGGTAATAATCGTTTTCTGTTGGTTTGTTGAACATTATCAAACCACTAGGGGTTTGCGAAAGAACGTAAACCACTCAAGGTCGTTTTTGGTTTGCCAACACAAGATCACCTCCTACTGACCACGTTCCGGCCATCGCGATAAACAAACCAACATTATCTTCTAACTAGGTGTACTCAGAGTAGCATGCATTTTCCAGAAACAATACATAATACAGTCGATAAACAAGTAGTTCTACTCATTTAAAATGATTTCGGTGATTGATTAGTTAGAGTCTCAGTATCGACCTGATCCAGTGGGACGTAAGATTTGGTCCCCGCAAATCCACAGATTTTCCTGGTTAGTCAAAAGTAAACAACATCAAAAACAGCAGCTGTCAATCAACCAACAACGTTGGCGTAGTGATTGTTGTCTGAGAGAATGCACATTCCGAGAGAAAAGGCGCATGACTTGTGCTCAGACATTTTGACGGCAGTTCTGCTATTATGTTCCGTACAGATTCCTATTGCAATCTAGAATAGATTATTGGTACAGCCAATCTATCCGCAAAGTTAGGACAAATTATGCTGATTACCTCGAATTTTTAAGGTGATCACCAGACGAATAAGTTCGTGACGTTTCCAAGCAAAGGTCATAGATTTGAATCCTTTCACGTGCGGTCAACGTCCCTCTTTTGGGAGCCATTAAATGGCCGCGTTTCCTTTCCTGAAAATGATGTACACTGTTGGCTCGTTAGTGAAGGGAGTAAGGAAGAAGACTAGGGTGATAACTTGTACTACAAATCGACGAAGCCTTTAGTGTACAAAAGGCGTATGACAAAACTCCGGTTTTTAGAATGCCTTTTGGAAGTCACTATGTTGACGGAATGACGTAGTTTTTAGGTATACGCTTGATGGACTAACTGTAAGGCAAATTGTTTTTCCTTTTGGTTAGTTTAAACTAGCTTCGAGCCTGTTTGTAATAATGTTCTAGGTGGTTTCAGCCCAAAGCTGCCATGATGAGTTTATGTGAAAATCACGTGAAGGCCGTGCGACGTGCTTACACAAAAGCCAGTCATAATCATGCCAGGACATGAATGTAACGTTCGAACATTCCTCAAATCCTATTGGCCCAGAAATATCCCCCAGCCAGGATTCCTCGTGTTTCGTGTGTAACCGCGTGATTTGTAAATAAAAACAGTGTCTCCTAGCGTCCATGGACTTCTAGTTGTGTTAAGATGCAATGTTTGGACCGTAGTCATCTCAGTAGGTGCCAACAGTCCCCATTAAGATCTGATTTTCCCTGGCACTATTCCGTATTACTGTTTCAAGTATCCATAGCACAGCCGCTGTCATCCCGGTGCTAATTCGACTTACATTTTCAGAAACAGTATCTAAACCATAATCACTTTTAGTCCGGTTCAAATCAGGAATGTTAACTCGTCTGGCTAACCATCTCTCCAGTTCTACAAATTTGTCACATTTAATATATGATGAAGGATGTTAGGCCGCATTGTGAAACCGTGAGCACAGGCCAGCCCAAATTACCCAAGGTAAGGTGTTCGGAATGGCCAAATGAACACTTTGTCAACAATGCTAAATAAAATTTGGTCTTCTGTGTTTGGTTTATTTTTGGAACATCTGACCGGAACGAATACATATTTGCAGAATAGATCAAACGAAATTTCAACCTGGCGCTCTGTGGTCTTCAAGAGTGACGCTAGTGTCAAATGCTAACAATAATCGCTGATTCAAGTTTCTTAAATTCGAGTTTGTAATCTGAGTTAAACCTGACATCGGAAAACTCGAACCTGGTCTCTCAGTCTGAAAGATAAACCCGAGAGTCAGTGTTGCTGCACACTGAGGTGTTCCGCTTGTCATACACGGTTTATCATGCCATTTTTACACCTCTTAATGAGGACATGGTTGTATACCCAATTTTTTTTACACAAAAGCAGTGGCTGGCTAATGGTTAGGAGACTGGTTAGGAGAGACTTCAAACCTATATCAATCAGGTCCAATCCCTACCATTTGGATCTGTTGACCATAATCAGTCACGCTATTTGCAGATCAACTATAAACTGACCTTAAATTGAGTAATTGTTTTTGCTTGATGAACGTATTCTAAAAGCATGGGCTTCTTTGTCAGAAAAATCGAAAATTAGTAGTAGGAAAAAGCAGGAGACATTTTATCAATTTGTGTGTTCACAGAAGGGATTGGAGATTTGCTTGGAATAGTCTTAGGTGAGATTCTACCACCCCAGTGGTCCATTTACTTTTCAGCCGATAAAGCTAAAAAATATGGACAAAGATTTCCAGTTTCCTGAATTTTGTTCATTGAGTGTGGTTGTGTTCAGCGGGTATGTGAACCAATCTTTTTGTGTCAGTCAGGCAAACCAACTTTGTCGGATCTTCCCTTCAAAGTTTGATAAGTTTCGGTCGGAATCCATTAGCTCATGACCGTAACCAAGGTCATTTCGATTGGACTTTCGGAGACGGACACACAATGATTTCCGAGAACAGCAGCTATTTGTTGTAAGCACACAGATCTACTGGGAACTCGATAGACATAGTTCTATCCGGCCATTGAACACTTTTCAGTTCATTTTCTCCTATTGTACAAGGACACTAAATGGGAACATAAAATTACCCATAGCGACCGCCCATGCGTATGTGATATGGATCTAACGAGAAGTGGCTGGATAGGAACGACTTTGACCGTCAGAGTAAGGTCATCTGATCATGGAAGGTAAAGACCTGCTGGTATTCGAGAACACTGTGCTCAGAACGCAGAACACGATGAATTGTCATAGATCAAAAAAAGGACACTAATTCATTTGGCCAGCGAAAAATCATTCCTTTACGTATTACACCAACCCAAATTATATCAAAGCCAGCAGACTAAAATGGCTTTTCAATCGCAGGTTTAAAGTTGCTTAAACTTATTTTTACTATATATTGCCAGTGATGTGCAGCGAAATTTCCAGTGTAAGGAATTATAAATCAGCGTCAACATGAATGTTAAATTCAAGGTCATTTTTACGCTCCGCATTAAACCGTCACAGCGTTTCCATGATAAGGTGGTGTCAATTTTTCTCGATACCTTAGTGCAAGAAATGCAAGCCACATTGTGAACAAGTGCGAAATTTCAAATGTTTTGATTATGCTTGCTTTCGAGAGACTGAAATCGACACTTTGATGACCATTCATGAAGGAAATTTAATGGCACTATAGTTTGGCGACCAATTACCAAATTAAAGAACGGAAGGGATTGCTTCTGATATCATTTACGACACGTTGTAGGTATTGAAGATGAACCAATCACGTGTGCGTGCTGATTTCATTGCAGATTCAAGTTTTCCTGGATTCCAGTTCGTTGGTCTGTCAGTTATGCCGTTGAATGTTTGATGCGCCAAGTCTCGAGAAAATGCTAATTGTTACGAATATGTTTTCATTTGATTTCGTAACATCAGCTAAAACGTAGCATTTTTCATCCCATTTGATGAGGTGGTTTGCAAGTAGGCACAAACTATTCGGATAATGAACTCAAGCCAGAAACACTCCGATACGTGTGATATAAGAGGTTATAGTTTGAATAATCCTTACATATATGGTGTGGAAAACTGGTTATTCAACAAAGTATTGCATCGCGTCATGTGTCGCTCTGGGTTTACCAACATTTGAGGCAGAAAACCGTTTGATATTATCTATTTGTAGATCAACTTGTGAGATCATCTTGGATTCCAAGGGATAAGTTGAAATATTCTGTCCTAAGGGACCATGCGATTTTGTTTTAGATCATAAGAACAGAGATTTTGCGGTTTCTGAAAATACTTCCTGCTGGTTTACACAAAATACGAGTTCTATAACCAGGCTATGCAGTATTCGTGGTAATGACTGGGATTCGGACGTCTTTGATCAACTATAATCGTCATCCCTTTGATCCCAAACAGGAAGGGTAGAATCACCAACCCAAGTCTGCTTCAAGGCGGTCCAGTGACCCAGCAGAAATCCCAGGTTTCACTACACGATGACTCAGACCGCAAATTATTAAGCAAGCAGGACACAGAATTTTGAATAACTATCAGTTCTCAGTTACTTTATTAGGCAGAGGCAGTTCTGGTATCCCAGACAGCTCGTTTCGAAAAGTTGACAGGCAAGTCGGGTCAAATAGTTCATTTCATTCTTACGGACGCTTCCAACTCTCAACGAAGCACATGGACAGCTGATGCAGACTAGCACGTGGTTCGAACCAGAGTGCCTCAGTGAGACCGGCAGTGGTGGGACCAACCACGGTATTTGTTGGTAATTTCTAGGTGACCAATCTGATCGGCGTTGAATTCAATTTATTTGCACTCGGAAGTCAACAAAACTATTTTACTGATATTTCAAGTTACCCTGTTTTGCACGATTGCTTTTGTACCAAAAAGTTGAATTTCGCAAACATCAACTTACAATACGTGACTGGTCATTGAGCTTGGCTTAAAATCTAGTTATCGCGACCGCTAGCTCTAACGACGTAAGTCGATCGTCTTGATTCTAGTTCAATCCTACCCTGTTTAATCAAACGAAACCGACCAGACGTTCGCTGTCCGATCAACATGACTGTTCCTCCTTTGTTTATAATCATACAATTTATACAACTCCCTTCAGATTAAAACTGACTGGCCGACTTCCCCTATCTCATTGTTTATTTTGTGGTCATCTCAAACGTCACTCCGTTTGCTTTGGGGCGTGCCACAAAATCCAGATCGGTTTTTCTTTGTTCCAAAGTTGGGGCGAATGTTTGGTTTCCCATCAAGTTTTCCGACAAGTAGTTGCTCAGATTCTTAGCTCGTGTGTCATACACTTCAATCCGAATGAGTTTGTCGGCCATTCCTTTATCCAATACATAATTCGGTCTCACTGTCGCATGATTTATCGTACCAAGACAAATCAGCTTTTCAGTTTTGGCACAAATTCTTAGCCTTTCATCTAAACGAGAACTCCGATTTTCGAACCGTTAGTTGCTAATGCAGGCAAATCATCGTAACGAAACAAAACTTGTCATCATTGTCATGTATTTTGGACTTTTGTAAAAAATGAATGCAAAAAAGTTAGCTACTTCTAAGGTGAATTTGTGAAGATTTATTTTTTGCATTCGTTTTCAAAGACACGAATGTGGGAAACTGAGATTCTTGCTGTGCATGTGACTCAAAAAAAACTAGAAGAACAGAAAAATAGTGACAACAACAACGACAACAACAACGGATTGCACTTCGGTCAAACTCATGATGAAGTCTGAAACTAATCGTACTTAATCCAATTGAACGGATGATGGAAAATGGCGAAGTTGAAACGATGAGAAATTTCGTCACAGGGTAATTTTTGATGGAAATATTTCAATGAACAATAGACTGCTTTCTCCTCTATTCGATTGAACTAACTGATTGACTCAGTTGGTGGAAATTTTTCAGATGGTCGACTTTTGTTCATGCGAAATACTCCTTGGACAGTGACGAAGAATGTCAGCGTCCATCAGCGTTCCAAGTGAGAGGCGTTTAAGTCAACAATTTGCTGACAGCCTCCGTCCAGACTAATCAGAAATATCAATTTAAGTTCGTTTCTATGTCGCCCTCCATGATTAAAACCAGTAACCGACAGATTTGAGTGGAGACACAACAAATGTCTCGTTAATTTCAACCGGATGTTCCCACCAAGTCAGGTCTTCTCCACATTGTCAAGTAATTGTGAACCATATATGGGAGAAGAATATCCAATTTCAGAAATGTCGGTTTGTGTTAATCTTATATGGCTTTTGGATCGTTGAACCCCGAAAACTGTTCGTCCTACGGTGTTGTTCTATCTTTGAAAAGAATTCCATGGACAATATTTATGGGAGATCGGGATAGGGTATTCGATGAGACGTTGAAGATTTTCCGGGAATATGCTCTTGGGGGGGAGGGGGAGAGCACTGAAAAATATGGTTGCCATTGGTTACCTACAAGTCATTTAATTTCACAGTATTGCAGTATTACAAGCAGCTATTTGAAAAGACGGACGAGCTAGATGTTGTGCTTTTGTATACCTTTTTTTATCTTTTATCTTTTACTTCCTTTATCAATAAAGGAAGGGGGCCTTGGCCAACAAAGGGCTACGAAGTGGGGAAGTTGATCGGCGGTGGCAGGATTCCAGCCCGCGACCTTCACATCCAAACGCCAGGACCTTAGCCGTTTGGCTGCTGCCAGCCAATGGAGACTATTAATGTTTTCATTTTATTTTTCGGCTGTGTGCATAGAACAACCAAAAAATTGCATTTCCAATTCGTCACCACTGGGAGAATGGATACGAATTTGGGATTTGAGCACTCAGTGTGATAACGAGTGTAGTGCACATCAGAATCCAAATCCCTTCTATTAGGTGGGAATTTTGCTGTCCAAACTAACTTTCCAATGCATGATAAATTGGTCAGTATCGTACACTCCGGAAGAACCCCTTATTATTCCTGTCTACATCGTTCATTTCGGAAGCAAAAGACTAGCAATTGACTGATTGAGGAGATATAACAAAATGACAAAGCTATTCAACTCTTCACGGTTAGGTTACCGGGTTGATAATATTAGGAAACATGAGCTGAAAAACGCCTATTTTGTCAAAGCACCAATGGAACAATTGGTGAGGGAAAGAAAATTACTCGTTGTGAACATGTTCGAAAAAAACGGAAGTATTTTTTTTGGCAGTCTAACAACAAATTCTGGATGATTGCGAATGTTACTGCGATCAAAAACGTGATACGCATTCTGAACATGCGCAAGCACAGATCGAGTGCCAAAAAATGGATAGCTTATTTACACCCATGAGAGACATTGTGGTGTCGTGATTCGATTAGACTCAAGAACACTGACCAAATCCGTTATTTGATCGGTCTGTTAATCAGCAGGTTGCGGGGTGTTTTTGTTTTAAGCTCTATGAAGTCCATTGTTGAACGTGAATCGACGTCGTGGTATTCGCAACCCTACACTTAGTAACCATGCTAATTGCCTTGATGGAAATCGTTCCTTAAGGAGCGTTAGAGTTGTATGGTTTAAAAGCTTATATGCATATTTATTGCTGAAATTGCGAGCGTGGCAAAGTTATCTGACATGTCACGTATTTGGACTGTTCTGATACTGCCATGGGGTTGGCCAGGTTAATTAAATTCTGATTAAAGTAATGTTGGATGACGTATGACAATAAGCCATTTTGGACATGAAAAAAGAATAAAATTCAGTGTCATTGGAAAACTGTAGTCGAACTGTGCAAGTTCGCGGGAGCATGAAAGAATGAGATCTAGGAAGAGGAAGATACAACTGATCCGTATATGATCAGTTGAAATTACCTTGTAACCAACACAACGTATAACTCCGAGTGTGATCCGGAAATCTTTATGCGTGTGACCATTTATCGTGACAAGGTGATGTGGGCTTTGTCCTGAATAGCATATGAACATATGTAACCTATATATTCACAGGCCAATCCCTTTGGATTACAATACAGCAAGTAATACGAGACTGTAATGAATGATATTGTTTGGGAACAAGGAGACTGATACGAAAAGTGCGCCGGATAAATATTGTCTTATATATGAGGAAGAATATCTGTAGCAAAATGACAGCAAATCTCATCCACCTAGTTCGAATAGATAATGGAGAGAATCGGTGAATTAGTTCATTACGAGTAGAAAGGATAGCCAAATGGTCGACGCTAACCGTAAGTGATAGTACAACACTACCGGCTAGTGAAATAAAGAGGTGAAATGGTCGAACAAAGTAGATTTTCTATCGGTTACTATTAGGTGTTTTCATAATGGTTGCTAATGAGAGACAGATCACTTTTAGATCTTCTAGAATTCGCCAGAGGACGAAAGTTGACATCTTGCTGGTCGAATGTCTGATTTTTTTGTCCAGCAGCACATGATCTACTTTGAAATCTTTCTTCCGTCGTTTGCCCAATGCGATAGAGATGGTAGTTTCAGTTGTCTCGTTTGTCATTTACCTCACATGAGTCGTAAAACATGGAAAGTTGGCTAATCAAGCATGAAAATTGTGAGTATGTCTCGATAACGTTTTTCTCAACAGATTCATCTTTCCTATTTGTGATTGGGATAAAATATTGCATGTTTTGTTTTGTGAAATAACAGTCCAGAGTGAAGCACCGGTAAAAACTGTGCACAACAGATCCTCGAATTCATTGACTGACGTGTATTACTGGTTGATTTGTCGATTCTGTACTTTTATATCTCGCCTACTTTATTCTCTTTTTGCGGTTATGCTGACAGGTGTTCGGCGGAATCCTATCAAGAAAGTAAAGGAATCAGTATGTTAGTTACCTGAGCGGCGACATCCAGTCGAATCATGCACGAGAAATTGTAAGGCCTACTCGCGGGGATTCGTTATTTTTATTGTTAGACATGAATCTCTCGTCACGCATTCTCCAAAGCTCCATCTCTATGAGAAAGGCAAACTAGTTCAATTGTCCAAACTACTCCTGCCGACTATCGGTCCTGGTAACCAGGTGATCAAAAATTTATCCTCTCTCCGTCACTCGTTGCTTTTCGGTCGCATGCCATCTACTCGTCTTCTGCCATTATAGTCTATTCACTCCGATTAGAACAGACTCATTTTCAACTATGACACTTTTTTCCCACCCAACTGTAATCTGACTATAATTCAACAAGACTGAAATCATCAGCACTGTGTTTATTCTCAACTTCTCTTGGTAGCTCCGTAAATTGTCCACGTTTTTGGACACCTGAATAAAATAAGATTCGGAAGTAGAGATGTTGTTTAAAACGATTGTTTGGTGTGTGTGTGTGTGTGTGTGTGATGGAATCGGCCAAGGTCCTGCCCCAGTGATCAACATAATATGATGATTATTAGGTTATTGAAATCGTTGGGTCGTCGATTCGGTTACCAAGGGTAAAATTTCTCAAGACCACTTTTATCATTCGAACATTGTTGAGAAACGTTGGCCGCTCTAACGGAACCGCTGGCGAATTACCAGATCAATCACGAAAGCTGTGTTATCAACATTGTAACATTTCCGATAGAGACACGAACGATTTTTAGGCATATTTCTTGCGCAATTTACTCCGCACATCAACGTGAACACTGCATCATCTGAAAAACGGGTAAACTCGCATTCCTCGTGAATAACTCATCACTAGTATTCCAATCACGTCGACCGAAGAATATAAATGTCCATGTTGGTGACGTAAAACTTGAAAAGTTTTAATCATTTAACTACCTAATGTCACTCTCTACTACTTTAGCTTAAGTTCACGCTTTGAACGTCGATTACGAAACCGTTATTATCTTATATGTATTATTGATTCGAACCGGTTGTTGATTGGTTGATTGACCGGTCATTAGTTTGGGAAATTGTACCACAAAAATTGGCGACGATTTGAACAAGATTAAATACATGTCCAATAAGTAATCTGAAATCCTCCAGTCAATTCTGTCACTAACTTTGATCAGAAAGGAAAGCATCTTGAATCATTTCACCCCCGCATAAGAAAAGTGGCCAACACATGAACCTTGGTGCTGCATTAACAGAAATCTCGAGGGTAAAATCGAACTGTAAATTTATTTGTTTCGGGATGTACATGATATCATGAAACTTGAAAGTATATACGGTTTATGCAACATTTAGACGTGAAACCAAGTTGCGTAATTCGGTCACTCTCAATAACGAACGAATAAGATCTACCAATAGGAATCGGCATTTTCTCCTACCCAATCTATACAAACGAAGACAGCGAAAAGACCACAGAAGCTGGGACACAAGTGTGATTTTATTTGGCAACTAATGTGTTTATATACAAAAAAATTTCCTGATTGTTGGAGAACATTGCCTCCAATGACCTTTGAGGAATGTTTAGATTTCAAGACCGCCTGCCACCATGGTTCTCATTGGCCGGTTGTCAAGGCAGTCTGTACCGAAGCTGTACCGGATTTTATCATGTGACTTGCAAGTAGACTCATCACCTTAAAAACCAGCAATCATTTCTATCTCCAGTCGACGGTCTTCGCATGTATCTGTTGCTGATCAGTAAACGTCGTCGCTCTTCAGCCGGGACAACCAAATATCATCCTATTAATGATAACTTCTACATCTATGACCGTCGTTTAGTTCATCGGATTCCCGAATCATCGCCTGACTGTTCCGTCGTGACTGTTGGGTTTCGAACCAAGGCTACTAGAGTCACTTCGTCGTAAAACGCGAAGCACTCACATTGATTGGTTGGTACCACTCACAACATGATTCACTTGGTTAATGTTTGCGTTTTAGTCTTCCACTCCTGACATTAGTCAAGTCCAGCCAAGTCAGTAGTTATTTCATGATCCAAACCCTCTAAACCGTGTGTGTGTGTGTGTGTGTGTGTGTGGACAATTTCAACTGTGGAATCAGGTTTACAAACGGATTAATTTTCAGCACTCAAGTCTCGAGAAAAATCTTTCACAGTCATCAAGCAGACAAGCATGGTATGACAAAAAGAATTACGATACATTCGCTTGCGAATGAAAGGTCATTGGAACTTTGAACATGTGGAAGATCCAGCCACAGCCTTTGTAAGTTCGTTATTTAATGGGCTGGTGAGCATCAGAAGGAATTTTGGATGTGCTGCTGTCACACATATCAAAGCGGCGACGTCAAAAAATGCAAATCCGAATGAGATACCACATTCGCAAACGCGTTTTCACAGACCTCCATACCAAATGAATGTTTTGTTTCAGCAAATCATGAAAGACTACTAGAAAGCAGTATAATTGACGGGAAAGTGCGGGCAATCACGAATTTTATGGTGCACCTATGACGTTTGGAGAACGTACGTTGCATGCACTGGCGTGGGTAAACCATAAAATTTTATGTGGGAATATACTTGCCGCTGACAGAAAACTGAGGCAGCCTTTCAGAATGGTTTCGACTTAATTCTCTGGCTAACAATAATAGAAATTATATATTGTGACGTATGTATACGTTCCACCTCAGAGAACTGGGCAAGGACCGATGTCGCTCAATATGTTACAACCGAGGCCTTCAATCACAGAATCAGAGTGCCCCCAACCGCAACCGCGTTATCCGTATACTTACAAGTAATGAATAGAGAGGGAATAAGGTATTGTTATGCAGACACTGAGCATTTGGCAGTGGGACAATGATAGGTAATAGACGGAATACAAAATGAGTCCCGGTGGGGAAGAAGTCATTATCCAGCCTGTATAATCTATGACTAACTTCTGATCTGGATATGAGATCGAGTAACACTGAGCTAACGAATCTGCGGGAAGCATTTTCATACTTCAAGAGTAATATTCTAAACACCTTACGAGTTATGCTTACGGCTTTCGAAAAAGAATTACTTAACTATATAACAGCATCACGTGGATAAAGAGAAGCCATTTATGAATAAACATGTGTATCCCGCATCGTTCCTGATGACAACATGGGACAGGTACAATTTCTGCACTTAAAATATCACAGATCTACTTTAAATGGGATGGTATGTACGGAGAATTATCTTCGGAATAGGCCTTACCTTCGCTTTCACCAGTCTTCACCTAGCTTTCCAGTCTTCAGATAGCCGTAAACTAGTGCTTTGTTTCAGATTTTACTGGCTTAATTACCCGATGTATGCCTGTTCGTTCTTTCCACACAATCGTTTTATGAAGTGCTAAGAAGATTTACCAATCTGCATACGGGCAATTTGAGAATAAAATTAAATTAACCAACAAAAGCGTCATAAAATGTGGAGGGCTTTTGACTGCCAAATGGAGAAAAATGAGTAAGGTTAATACCTGTTTGTAAATGTAACAGGTTCACGAACAAGAACAATTTCCGTTTGACAGTTCTGTATGTTAAACTTTACAATGTGTACCGTACCTTTTTGTCATATGGCTAAAATTCAAAGCGGAACTAATCATATTTTGTTAATGAAAACAAACTGTGAGCATGCTTCATCCATAGTTGGGAAAATGTACATAATTAATCACAACGAGTTTCTGAAGAACGTTTGTGTCAGGTCTGTTGAACTTTCCAATCGAACATGCATAGAGAGTCATCCAAGTTTGAGATTACTGAAGTGGATCCGAAAAACCTATCGGCTCCATGGGTACAGCGTCGCGGGTTAGGTAAATGTTGTAATTATTGATGGATTGAGACGCATTTAGAAAATAATATATGGTATCGATTCACTCGCTGAGCTGGACAATTTGATCGCTAACGCCCCATCACCACCCAAGGTGACAGCATCCATTTAAATGTGTCACCTAGTCTTTACTAGATGTTGACCGGCTGCTCTTGGTGAAGTAGTAGGGTAGAGATGCTGCTCAGTTGCTTCGTTCACCTTTGTTGACACGTTGTGGTCCGTTTCTGCTGGCTTGTGTTTATTGAATCGACAGGTATACGTGGTCCCGACTGACGTGTCTGTTTATGGGTCTCCGAAGAGCGCCAAGTTTCGAGAAATTCTCTCGAATGCTTTGTTCTACTCTGAGCGATGATTCGCACGTTTTTGAAGTTGAACTTGTGACCTTCCTGGTATTCGTGGACTGAAATTAGATAGAGGGAATCGTGCCTTTTTGCAGCCAGTTGGTGATAACGGATCCGTGTCCCGAGCTTATTTCCGGTTTGTCCAGTGTACTGTTTGTCGCAGTTACTACCGTAAAGTTAATATCGCCCATAATATACAATCGTTTCAAGCTGTCATGCTTGTTACGTAGCGTGAACAGCGAAGGGTCAGCATTTCTCGTAACGCGCTACGCAATCCTATCGACATATTGGCTGACGAGACGAGACATGGGGCCTTTTCATATGACCTTGAACCGGAGACGTTAAACTAATTGCGAAAGGCTTAAATTCATATATATTTGTACCACATCCAGTTGCGTGATGAGGTCCTACAACAGTAAAGTACACAACCGCCCGAATGAAAATCAGGAAACGGAGCGATTGAAACGTGAATATTTATGCACGCAAAAGTCTGTGCAATACAATACGATGACAAAATAATTGTGAGGAGCATTACGCCCATAGCAGTTATCTAACTGACTCTGAGGTACAAATGCGCTTCACTCTGCCTTGTTTCTGCATTCTACCAGTCGGTACAGTTGACATTTTAACTTTGGTAAATTCCAAACATTCTCTTTATTTACACTGTAAATTTAACCGGCTCTGAAAGACCGAAATTCAAAGCGGATTTGGTAATTTCGATTCTGAATCTTCAAAAAACAACGATTCACAACTTCCCAAATTGGCACATGGTGCATTGGAAAATCGTTAGTAGAGAAAAAAAACCGTGAACTGATGCACTCTCTATTGATTGCGTAAACATTCAAACGATCGTAAGTGCTAGGGCAATCGAGCAGAAGAGGAAAAAAAGAGTGAACAACTGATGATCGTTGTGAAATGAGAAATCATAAAATCGATTGCAAAACTATTCGAATGAACAGAGCTTCCCGATTGCGTAGTCAGTCACGCACCAGTTATACCGAAACAACGATAAGTCTCAGTTTCAGCCGAATCCTAGTAGATATCGCGATTATTAAGTGATAATTACAAGTTCCTCTCCCATCAGGCAAAAACCTCATCGTTTACTACTGATTTACCTGGAAAGAAAAGTTTCTAAGTACAGTTTAGTCGATTCACTTATGTCTCTGACTACGGCACTATGCAGTTTTATCCTCCATCATTACTACTGAAACGACATGGTACACAATTTTCCGAATGAGAGTGAGGATCGGCCGAGGGCTGCTGGATGGGCAATTTAGTCGATGGTGGAAAGATAAGAACCTATTGTTATGAAGGTGAACACCAGTGATCTTGATCATTGTTTACAATTTCATACATTCATAAAGCAATTACGGTGATTCCTTCGTCAATTCAAATTTTTGTCGTTCCATCACACTGTATTAGGACACAGTTAACGAATCGAAATGATAAAAGAACGAAACATTTATGCCACTTAATGGCTTCAGGCTATCGGTTAACAGCCTCTAGACATAACCTAGGTTCGCAAAAACAAAATTCTTCGCTATTCACAATAACTGACCAAGACACGTGGCTTGCTCGCCTACAGCTTGCCTTGTCCAAAAACGTGAGGTTATTCTAGCCTGGGACGAAGGTGTTAAACAATAGACAAAAGCTAATAAACGATGGAAAGATCTGTAGAAATGTGGAAAAGCGTCACTAATGATCCCAGGTATGGTTTAAGCTGAAACTCAATATCCAATGACCGACTCAATATCAGCCTCCAACTAGTCTCACCGGGGTAAGCGCTCTACCAGAGACAAAAACCATAAAACGTTTTCCTTTTTATCGTAATTTTCGGGGACTTTTGCTGTTTTTCTTGACGATATAGTTCGCTTATTTTCGTTAAATTTTGCTCCAACCTGACAACTCATTCATTTTGTAGGAACAGGCAGACACTTTTCAAGGTCGGAATGGTGAGATGTTCGTACGGATCGCTTACTCATATCTTCGGAAGCTAAAATTCCACCGAAGATATACAGATATTGTGTATAGATTGAGAAAACTTCGCCAAAGTTATCAGAGACAGCGGTTTGAAACAAAGTATAATGCGAAGTAAAATATTCGATTGAATCTGTTCCGCCACAGGTGCGCGAGACATGTACTAACAACAGGGGGGAAGCTAATAGAATTTAATATTTCATCACAATGAACAATCACCTTAATTCGTTACAAGACAGGACTAAGGAATTTGACCATGTTTCTTACAAACTCGATACGTTTGACATCCACTTCGGGGCAGTGTAGATGCGCCAATTTGAGATTAATGAGTAGATCAGAGAACGGTCTCACATGACTCAGATGCGTACGACGCTGCGGTCTTTCCGATAAGCAGAAGGTTCACTCGACTCAAGGTTATGTCCCGAATTTAACTCGTCCATCCGAATTGATTAAAATACAGAGTTTGAGTTCTTGTTTGCATTCGTGTAATGTTTATTTATAAGGAATCCAGGTGATATGCGACGCTGGAGCTTGAGTTACATAAGATTTGTGCAGCGAGTGTTGATTACCGTCAATTCTTCTTAGGTCTTGTGTTTGTCCTAAACAAAAGCTGTTACATTTATTAGGGAAAGAAAAAAGCACTCCTTTGCTTCGATATCGGAGCCTTAAGCGGCACTAAAATAGGGCGTGAAATTCTCTTTCACGCGGCAGAAAAGTGCTTACTGAGAGACATTACTTGATTACACCCTAGTTCGCGATATCTCCATCCAAGTCCTTGAAAATGTCTCCTTACCTTCTACTGAATCGCACCTAGATGGCTTATACAAAAGATTCCAATCTGATTTACGCCTTGTTTATCTGTCTATGCAGAATGTCTGTCCAAGCTGGTGTTAAAAGGCAGTAATTTCTGGATATGAAATAAAATAAAATCATCAATTTCACAATCTCAGAATAAACTCATTCGGAATAAGTATGCTCACAAAGGTACCGGCTCAAACGTTTGCCACTAAAACGAATCATCGGTAAAATTAAATGATAATAAATTTGAACGAATGAGAACTACAAAAGAACTGTGGCCAAACTTTTCTGGGTTACAATATCGATAAGTGCTACCGTTTCAATGATTCACAACCATTTTTCGAACCGAATAATCCCACGGTCTTTTCACTTGTCCGTCTGTGAAGAAACATGGTTGTCAGTCAAATATAAGCAATACATATCGAATCGGAGGGAGGTTGCATTGCAAAATACCCACGTTCGCTTGCTGACAACCCCGGACTTCAGTTGGTTTGTATAAGTGGGCATTAATATCGATTCCCTGTTTCACGAATCGTGGTACGCACAGCCGTACACAAAGTGCAGAGTCACTTTATGCGGAGGCAGAAGGACGTTCCCTTCTACAGCTTGTCAAATTTATGTTCACAATAATCAAACGAGAAAATAATCACCGGGTGAAATCAACCAGAAATGATGTCACTTTTCCACAGATTGACCTGTCACACCAGTCATTCAACTGATATCAGGTCGCTTTTTTATTATTTAGGAGTGAATAATATGCACGGATTTTGAATATTGGTATGTTTTGCAGCTCAGATTGACAGTTTTTAGATTTTTGTGACTACTGAGCTTGACGTTTTCGTCGCAAACGTTCCATCACCAGTATATATGACGTCATCAGTACGTAGGCAGCGACCTATTACTCAGTTGCATTTATAGCAGTGCTGCCCTATCTTTGACCTTTGACTCGGAAGCGTCAATCTCGAAGGTTGTTATGACTCCGGCCTTGCACTGGTAACATTACTAATTTCAACACTGTTACTAATTTTGGCAGTGTGGTTATGAGACTTTAGTTGCCATTGGTGTTGGATATCCCGAGTTTTTAATCTCTCCGCGCTAGTTTCGATATATTTAATACTATTTCCAGTTTGCGATCTAAACTCCAAGCTCAGCACTCACAAATCTTTGAAAATTGTGCACGAATCTCGGCACCTCCCTCACACTTTCATGTACAATCACCTGCTGAGATAAAACGAGAATTACACTTCTGTGTGCGTGTTTAGATTTCTGAGGATTGATTTTTCTCTCGTTCACCTGCGGCCGTGATAATGTATACAGGTCTCATTTTTAAGGTTTGTAAATTGGCGTCATTAACAACGGAATACGAACAAAAATTTTCTTATCAGAATTACGCAACCCAGTAAACATGGACTACTAAAATGCTGCACGATATTTAGAGTCCATTGAACCTATGAAACCAAACACACAATGTGCTCCAACTGAAACGTTGAGAATTTGCATTGTCTTATAGGACAAAAAGTAAAAGACATCTACACTGACATCGATCGGCCAATCATGGATCCGTCCAATTTTCGATTCGTATTCGCTAGGTGCTACTAACTCTGGCGAAAAGTCCAAGTGGGGCAGACACCGAGATTTGTTTATTAGACAAAACCAGTCGTTCGTATTGGTAGTCTCTAATCCGTATTCAGTAGTAGATCATTCTGCATGCTAATTCAACTTACTGTTACGAACTGACGGAATCAGGCAGCTTTTTCCGAATAGTTTATCAATTGGCATAGTCAGTACGACATCGCCGCAGTAGTGTTGACCTTTTAAAGTTCAATGGATACGGCGGTGCTTCATCATCTCTCCTTTTACCATCAAGAAGGTAAACGAGTGCATCCGTTTCGTTTCTGTTCTTCGATTTGTTTACAGTGCACTTCGGTGTACCTCATACAAACCCAAACTGTTCGGAACTAATCTGGGATTATTGCACTAAAACGTATTCAATCATACGAAGATTGTTCTAATGAATGAAAAATTATTCTTTGCTTGATTTAAAATCAGAAAATCTGAACACGAATCACGTTAAACAACTTTCACAGTCTGTAGTGGTAAACCTTGAGAAATATTTGGCACAGATGTACCTTAATCCGAACGAAATTAATAAATCATACTAATGATCCGATCGATTATATAATTAAAAGCAAGAAACGCTATTACTACCCAACAAACATAGACGAAAAAAGTCCCTTTCCCTGTTTCAGTTGTATTCTACACAAAAATAAAAAAATTAAAATGTCGTCTATGATAGCTCAGGAAGAAACATTTGACATCCTTTCGTATGATTCTGTTTTTCACTGAACACTGCGAAAAACATGGTGAAATCGATCCTGTGTCAAAATGTAACGTTAAAATCCACGGAAACATTTGTTTTAGAGGTTGCTGTTTCAATTAGAATGGGTTTAATAACGTTTTTTGTCAGACAATGTGGTATTCGCATAAAGGTCATCCTATCGATGCTTCGAAAGGCTTGTGACATCGTGATACTCGGATTGCCCTGGTATGCTAGAGAAATACGCTCTCAGCAACGTGACGTCAGCAATTTCATTTTAGTGACTGATACACGGATATCTAACAAAACAAACTCTATAAGGTTTTGTGGGATGATCAATTAGTGTTTTCATTTATCTTATCTTGGGCCAATTTGCACTATCATTTTCTACCCAGTTCTGTTTTGACAAAGTCCATGAAAGCAATGAGATCAAAAAATGCCAATAAAAGGTCATTGCATAATTCGCATGTTCAACACCAAGTCATACGTCAAGCAAAGTGTCCCATCGAAATGAGGAACAAAAGACTTTTAAGAGAAGAAAGATGAATGTTTCATGAAAAAAACCGTGAAAATTGTAAACGCCATTTTGTCTAAGACGTGCCGGCCACCCGAAGCGCTAAGCTAACAAAGCCTACACGTGACTGGATAATTTCGATTTTGCAGGTAACATTTCCATGACATAACTGAACATCTATCCCGGCAATGCCGTTTTGAATAATTCCCACGTTATGATCAGGTCTATGCAGTCCCTTAGTATTTCTCTCCGTCAGCACAGGTGATGAACATCGGATAGTTTTTCTAATTCTTTGCTACTATCTGACAATTCGTACCTCTTTTAGTCTTGATTTTGCGTCTACTTTGCATCTGGAATAGAACTTACCCCTCCCCGCTTGCAGTACCTCGGGACGATCGCCCGCGCTTGTAAACGAATCTCCCGCACACCAGATGTGACCTTTAAATACGCGCCACATCGATCGCGTGGAGATCACATCGCTCCGGGTGTTCGCTTTTTTCTATCGAAGTTGGAGAATCTCATCCTGTGTCTGCCAGTTGAACAGCGGCATGCCTCCGAAGCCCGGGATTTGTTGCGGATCTATGAATTAAGGTAATCATCTCCATAAGTTCGTCCAATTATTGATTTGCGTTGAAAAGATCGCCGGGTGATTTGAATATCGTGACAATAGTTCGTAATCAGATAGCTCACTAAAATTTTCTCATTGCTATAGAAATCAAAGCATGTGCATTTGATAAGGTCCAATGCGTGTACAGTTTCCCGTACCTATTGGGATCCCTGGATAGGCTTGGAGAATTGGTATTCTTGAATTGCATGCAATTGTTAGTCACGCACTGCCTGCCAAAAACCTATAAACAGGAAACCATCTAAGTGTTCCACATCCGTACTCTCATTGTCTGGAATCATCGGTGGTGGGCACCTGTCAAGTCCTAATTGACGTAAAGTGGTCCATAGTCGTGAAAGGTCATTGAGAGGATCACGTGCTATTTCATTTGGTGTTGACATACGGGGAACCTCTGAGATTCAACTTGGATAGAATAATTACCACGATGGCTGGAGTGTTCAACTCCCAATCGTTTCATTAGGTTTTACAACGGAGTTCGGGTACCATAAGGCGATACCGTCGATGTATCGAAGCCCGAATAATATAATTGCTTCCTTATTGGTGGACTGAGCATCTGTGTTACGCTTTGCAATATCTTGGTCTTTTTTGCACATATGAGGCATACCTTATATATGTGAAGTTACCTGGCTCAGAAGTGATCGTACTTGATGGGAAGCAAACCTATCATCTAGTATTCGGCAGTTGGCTAAACATAAGATTGTTTTCATTTCAATATCAGTATTTTCATACTATCAGTCTTTAATATGAATCAAACATGCTTTATCCTGTTCTATTCACCATGTCTGTTAAACAGTTAAATCAAAGTCTCTTGCAGTCTGTTAGGTTAAACCCAATGACTTTCTCTATTGTTTCTCAGTGCACGGAGAGCCACCCGTCGGGCAAACAGCTGTTGGTTTGACGTTAGCTAAGGTTTGACGGTTAGCTTCACATTCGCAATTTTTGTTTGAGTTATATGTACATATATATAAGTAGTGAGTAGTATCTGGATGAGTGAACAAAATTTTCCCGAGAGCACATGACCGGTTTCACGGTTATTGTCGCTCGTCAGGTATGCGTACCCGACATTCTCTTGTCCAAACATTCTTCTACTTGTACACTCCGAATTGATTGATATTTCTCACCAGAATCGAATTTGTGGCGTCAGGAGTGTGCGTGTAAGCTGTTGGTCGAAGAGTCCACTGAAGAACCACAACTGTGACTTGTTGATAATTCTTTTTCAGTATATATATATATATAACAAAAGAACTCAATGAAATTGTTTGTGTGATATAACTGAGTTACATAAACTGTGATTACCACTTAGTTGTCTCTTACAATCCTTATCTCAACTAATTCAGCTGATATTCTCTCCTGAGACAACAGGACTGGTCGGTATTTCGAGAAACCTAGCTTTCTCTGCAACTTCAGGTGGTCTGATGCTCATAGTGGTAAGTAAATTCTGAAAAACAATAGCCAATTTCTCAATGTTTCAGACAGGGAGATAAAAAATAAAACAGTCGAACTGGAACGAATTCAACGGCAAGCCTTCAATCCAGTCAAAGAGGGTAGGAAGATCAGTGACACTGGGCGACTCTTTTGAATTCGTTTCGGAAAATTTATTACATTCAAGGGTAGAGAAGTTCATTCTAATCGGCAAATTACTGGTCATCCAATGCGACTGATCACTTATTATTTCCCATTTGAATTCCGTATTACGAATCTTTTGATTGGTTGATTTTAATTCTGTTTACATCCTTGTGAATAAGTCGTTGATTTCTCACATTTTTCTGCAATTTTATTCAAAAAAGACACGGTAAATGTGAAGTTTAGCAAAACAAAACAAAAAACCCGGAAAATTGTTTATTTTCGTCTGGAGACCACAAGCATGTGAATGCTGCGATAAAACAAATTTTAACGAAGAACAACACATCAACGGTGAAGTTCATCCGTGACTGATCACTGAAAGATTGAATTCATAAAAACAAACATGAAAATAAGAAACTATAGGGTAAAAGTGAGAGATTATTGGGTTCATGTGAAAACAAACAGCTGCGGTAAATCTCATTTACCGTCGGTGCATCTCATTGGCTAGTTGGTCATATCAATCGCACATCCTAAATTGGTCACCTGTCTTCTCACTCCAAGTGCGCTGAGAATCAGGCGTCAAAATCCGGGATTTATCGATTTTCGTGCAGCTTAGTTGTCTTGCCCGAATTGCGGAACTATAGGGTGTTTCACCCCATTGTGACGTCCATGGACAAGTGTGCACGATGTACAACTTCGGTCCGCCCCGGTTCGGTCCACAAGGCGTGTGAGAACACACATGGCTAGTGACTGATGTGATCAGTTAGCTAGTGCGATGCTCCAAAGACGAGATTGATTTACCACAGCTGTTTGTTTTCAAAGTGAATTAATCGTTTCACACTTTCATTTTAACGTCCATTACTTTTTTCAGATTCCATCTTGAAATGGTATAGAAGCGGACAAAAAAAGCTTTCGACACCTTCAATGCCGGATCTGGTTTCTAGGTTGAGTGATCGTTTTGGAAGCTTATTTGTGCCTCTTGGCAACAGTTCGAACCGTATTGAACATCCAGTTATCAAGCACGCAGTTAGTTTGGCGATTGTTTGATTTAGTGAATTTATGGATAAATTGGCAGAGTAAAACAGTCTAACTGCTCACCTCCTTCCCCGCCAAAGGCCAAACCAATAGCACGGCTTGAAATGCATTCACAGAGACGAAACACATTAACCACCGAGCTAAACATTTGCGGAGGCATAAATTTGTTACAAGGTCCAGAAGTCATTAAGCAAATGGTAAAATGAACAAACGCATTATTTCGTCAGAGAAGGCGTATTATAAACTCCCAACATCAAAGCAAACAGTAAAACTAAGGATCACTGTGGATTAATGACACCCTCGTAATAAAGGGCGGCACATGGTCTTGAAGTTACACTTTGCTGGGACAAAACCTCACTTTAGATACAAGAAAAGGAAATTACCAAAAAATCCATTTTCGATGCTTCAGTCATAAATGAATGTTGATCGTGCATTAATCAATCCAATGGACTTGGATTAGGTTAGGCGCAGTGAGAGCGATGGATGAGGCTAAACATAAGTGATTAATGTTATAAATCATTGCTCAATCGATTTAGTCAAACCGAAGTGCTTTTCCAGGTGTCAGGACTAATCGTTTTTTGTTAATGAAACAACACTACACATCATTTTCAAGAAGGGTCTCGGGACCAAAAAGACCCGCCAAATGGGGAATATGAACAGAGCTGACGGGATATGAACCCGAGACCTTCAGGATTGAAAAAACATGACGTCGAACGTTTGAACGCCGCCACCCATATCACGGTCATTAACCTGACTGTAGCTGAAACATATTGGAAGGAACGAAAAAAAAAAAAAAACGTGTTCCAATCAAACGGCTATTCCGGTTTCATCATTTAAGTAACGATGCGAAGTCTGCGTTAGAGGGAGCTCGTGACTATGTAAAAAGCTTAAATGTGTCGTTTGTCTCGATCGGGCCGTATGAGGGTTAGCTGTAGGCATTGTTCATTTAATGCACAGAGTGGAGCAAGAAAACCGAACCGGTCTGAAACTGCAGCAAAGCGAAAATCCTTAATCTCTCACCCGAACGTAAATAGGCGCAAATGCTGACTTTGCTTGCTTGTGACACACGGGCTCGACAAAGGCCCAACTGAGTCACGATTGCATTATCAGATGCTAACCGGACAAAGCCTAGTTGAACTCGAAACACCTGAGTGATTTAAGATTTGGTCAGGCTCCTAACGCGATGATCGCAGGTTTTATTTGGTCAGACAAGTGAGTTAGGCTGAACTGGGGCCATGACGACCGCTTACGGACCTGCGAATAAAAGTTGCCGGCCCATTTGAGGCGCGAACTGACCAGATAAGATTAGTTGAGCCCGACATGAATTTTGGACAGTCTCAGCTCATCTTGCCTGGTCCGTTGGCACCCCGCTTTGGCCGAGAGCGCCTAGTCATGGCATAGTAATTTTAAGATGGGATATAAACTATAAGCTTGTATCAAAAGTGCAGAGCCGCTTTGATTCGGGAAAAAGGACAGACCGACGTACCGGTCTGTACTTCGATAAATGACCCACGGGCAACTGCTAGATGGAAATCCGGATCGAAAACCAACCGTTCGCCCTAACTCCTGAACAGAAAGGTGATTTGATTTTCGTGACACCTTCAAAGACGAACGAGGGAGCCGTTTGAAATGAAGACAACAGAAGGGACAGTAAGCTCAGGAACCTGAACAATCGGGTTTATTACCGAAAAAACGGTGTACACTATTTTTTAAGAAACGGGTCGCGGCGAGCAGACGGCTGCCGATGGGGAAAGTTGATCTGTGATGAGAGAACTGGAACTTGTGATCTTCAAGTTTAGACCCCACGATCTTATCGGCCCGACTACTGCCGGCCTACAAAAACTGTTTGATTGTAGTAGCCAACCAGAAACCAATTGGTCAAACCCGATGGATTTGAACAAGAATCAGGACGACCAACGGAAGGCGCAAGAGCTCGCGACGGTGATAACCCGATCAGAAAATAGTAACAAAGTCACATTTAGTTAAAAATGAAAGCCAAAAAACAAGTGGGATCAATTAGAGTAGAACAAATTATTGTTTACCGAAAGTCTAGAGACGTTGTTTTACTGTTTTGCAGGAAAGAAACTTCGGTTGTTCACGATACTCGCAAGTGAGTCTCTTCTGGTGAAGCGAATCCATTGGTAGAGGCGAATGTCCAAACCTGCCAAATTAATCCTTCTCTGGTTTGGAATTCATCTACCCCCTTCCCGGATTCGTGTTGTTTACACGTTCCGTGTTGCTCTCGTACATACGTCACAAGACGGAGGTGCGGCATCGAAGGCCGAAACTTTGTGATGCTGGTTTTTCCCATCAACTTTACTAATTACCAAATGACATGGATTGAGAAGACATGCCCCAGGGTGATTGTTGTCGAAATTTCTGGAATATGAAAGCATTATCCTTGAAGGACAGCATTCACTTAGACCGTGTCATGTGTTTGAAAACTGACCGATTTCGCATCGTAAGGAGGACAATCCGGAGTAAAAAGACTGTCGAACAATGTGGGCTAAGTTCGGCTGAAATCGATTTCTAAATGTGTCACCCAATTGGACAGGAATAAAATGACCTGGTTCGAATCTTTCAAGCCATTCTGATTGCACCATGATTCTGCTGGATGGGAACATAACTGCAATCAGTTGGTAGACACATCCTCATGGTATTGATGAGTCTGGGCTTTTTGTTTTTTTGTCTGTCTGTAAAGAGCTACCAGAATTGGTTGGGAGGTTGCAAAACATCACAGCTTGTGAATATACGTCAAAAAATATTTCATCTCGTCCCGAATTGGTCGTCGGTTTGCGACTAATCTAAGAAAATTGTGTGCACCTGGAACAATCGTTCTATTTTGATTAGCGCATCAATCGACGCAAATCTGTTTTTGCCTTACCATTCTGTAGTATCTTACGCGTTTTGACTTTGTTCCCAAACTGTTCACGATAAACCTATCTGTTCTGCTACATTGTGCATTGATCGACGCGGTGTATTCAACCGTAGTGATTTGATAAAACACTGCATAGAATCGAGTGACATTTTGGTATCGTCGCATTTTTGCTGGCACCTCTTTGTGGCATTTAACCAATACAGACAAGCAGATACCATTTGATGATTATGAACAGAGTGTTCTTACCGTTTGTGTTATATACTACTAACTCAAGCTCATATTAGGATTAGTCATTTTGTATTGAATAACACATTCTAATTAAAAAAAACTATTTACACATTAGTAGTACTACACACATGCTATCGATGAACTATGAAGGTGAAAATTATGTTATGGAAATAACAGATTTTTTTGTTACCTAAATCGATTAGCAACACGAGGGGTTCTGTGAGAACATTCACGCAAGAACCAGTTTGTTGAGTCTACTGTTAGATAAAAAAAGAGTACCAATGAGTGGGGAAAGAAATACGGAAAAGACTTTCGACATCTTGACGTTGCGAGAAAAAAACAAGACAAAAATAAAAGCATGACGCATTGGAATAGTAACGCAATCAGGATGACTAGATGACTGATTACGGGTTAGTCGGAGCAAAGGTGACCATGAGAATTCGAAGAAACAGGATTGTTTGTTTTTTTTAAGATCGAGACACCACAGACCCTAAATCTAGCCACCTTAACCAATTATCTCACTTCTAGCTTCATTCCGCTCACCCTAATCAAACAGGTAAGACTGAATGGCCTCTTGCCGGTCAACACGGTTACCAGTTTATTTGACGTAATAAAACGATTTATGTGTAGCTCGATTCAAATCAGAGTCCACTGGCCGGTTGCGTCCAATCTCTCGGGCTCATTCTCACCAATGATCTTCACTTCGAGTAAACACCCCAGTGAACGCTATTCGAATAAGACCCACGATGAAAGTATACTTCGATGAGAAACCAATGTGACGTTTGTTAAACCTTGCGTTTTATCAACGCCTTTTTCAAAAAGCCTATGTATTCTCAGCAGACAAGTTGAAAGTCCCAAAGGTTACATGAACATCGTTAATTGGTAACGATGAAATTCTAAGGATGGATGACAGGACGTTTTTATTATCCGATAAATCCATCCGTCTATGCGTATCAAAAATACTTGCGAGTAGTGTGTGAGACTGATAGTATTTTTGCTTGGCTCACTGGTCTTTCAATTTGATTCGCATACAAATCTTAGGTCATCCTGTCAGTCTTGCACTACGGAAGCACCAAAAGGGATTTCTTCTCTCATTAGAGCTCACCACTGTTGCATATACACCATTGCATCCAAGATTCGAACCCTGACCCTAAATGCTACCAATAAGCGGCCTAGCACCTCTGGGCTGGTCTGAATTACGACATCAAGTTTGTTCAGGTGTGATCCTCTATGAGTGCCAACAACGTTCCATGGGAGTTAACGAGATGGACGACCTTCGAAGCTGCTGGGGATTGTTAATTTTAACTGAGATCGACACCCAAACAAATTTGACCCAGTTATTTGAGCTGGACAGTGCAACAACAACACACAAACCTCTTATTGCTAAATGTTAAGGTCCAAACCCTGGGTGAGATGATTGGTTTTCACCATTAGTGAGCTCAAATGAGAGCGAACCCAAAGGCGAGATTCACCGGATGACATGGGCTTTGAATGCTAAGGGTGAAGTCCGGAGGGTACTCAGTAGGGGGAAAGCCCACGCACGTTCTCAACAAAACAAACACTCCCCTTCCGCGTTGGACGTGATCTTTTAACATCATCACAAGTTCTCCAAAAATATTTTGAGTTACTGTAGCCTATCTAATTTACATGAATAGCACGAACACAACGAAACGCACACTGAATCGGTCGTCGTGTAGGCTAATCAAGAGCGCGCTATCCACTGCCTCGAGCAGGGTGAGTAGTGATAAGTATAGACCTACTCCGAGTTCCCCTGCTGGGTTAACGTCCTATTACATTGTTGATAAGACTTTTGAGTCAAAGAATCCTGTAAGGGTTACCACAGAAAAATTCTTTCTGCAGTGTGGACAGCCGCTAAGTACCGATGGGCCGAATACGTACAGCATGCTTTCTGTAGGGAACCTTTTTAATTCCCGCTATTACGATGCAGGGACGACGCAGGTTGCCACGGAGAACTGCAGCTAGACAGAGTCATCTGACAGCAGCACTAAGAGAAGGGGAAAATGACCTGCAAGCACTACTTAAACCTAAATGTTCACTTCAACGTCCATACACTCACCCAAGTAGACCAACAAGCTGCCCTAGATTGAACTCTTGAAAGTGTAAGACAGATATATGCAAACACGATCACTGTTCACAGCCCAGGTGCAATCTCATTTTCTCGCCTTGCACTTTGTGTGTCCGGTGATCCAGCCTCGACCGCTCATTGTCAGGCTGGCGTTGGGATCACTCTGAGCATGCGAGTACAGCGTGCAGTGTTAGACTTGATCCCGGTCAAAAGCCGTCTATGTGCAGTTTGGTTGGTGGGCTCTGTAAGTGTCAATAGAAGTCCATTGAAGCATCGCTGTTTGCTCGTCGTATCTGTGCATGGGCCCATTGAAAGCAGCTACCCTGAGGTCAAAGAAGAGTTCTGCCAAGAGCTAGGTCGGTTGCTCCGAATTGTTTGTTCCTCGGGCATTGTGGTTATTGCTGGTGCTTTCAATGCCCAATTTAGTTACTTAGCGGAGACGGGACGGCACACCAGAGGCCGATTTTCTGTCCCAGCCAAGTGGACCGACAAGGGAGATCGTCCCATCCATGTTCTGGCGAACACCATCCGCTGACCTGGAGCCTTCTTTCGAATTCACGGCATTGGACTCAGATAAACCACGTTGCCATCGGTTACCAGTGGTGTGGATTAATCGAAGATTGTCGATCACTCTAGTCCACACCTGTGAACTCAGACTATCCTTTTGTCCTAGCTCGCTTTTCTTTTCGCCTAGTGGGGTCACACCAGCACAAAGGCCACCTGTCCTGCACGGATGCTTCTAGACGATAACCCCAGTCTACAATTCCAGTCGAAACTCTCTGTGCTGTTGTTGTCTGAACAAAATGTCCAAGATCCTAAGCGATCACTGAGAGCTGGCCAAGGAAGCGCTGCACCCAACGATAATTGGCACCCAGGGCTCCTTGCACATAAACCTCAGAAACGATGGATATTCTCGACTTCAGATGGACTGTTAGACGGTCGCAGATCCGTCACGGCGAATGTAACAAAGAGATGCGTAGATCTCTGGGACGTCAACTGACCAAGAGTCTGAAAAATGATCAGGAGCAGTGGTGGATAGGAAAGTGCAAGGAAATGGAAAAGGCTGCGGCCATTGGAAATAGTCTCAACCTTCACCGACTGACTAGATATACTGTTCCACTAAAGCCGTGAGTAATCGAACTGAGTAAAGAATCCAACGGCACGTTGATTCACACTGAGGACTGTCAGCTGGCGTGTTGGGCAAAACACTTAAGGGTGCACTTTTAGTTGGCCATCAGCCACGGTTGGCTCCGCACTTATGCCTGTAAATTAACTAATGGAAGTAGATACCGGCCATCGGCCGGAAATGGAGGTGACGAGGGAGATAGGTTTTCTTGAAAGATATAAGACAGCTGGATAAGATGGACTGTCAACATCCTTCTTCGAGAACGGTGGCGAAGCGTTAACATCCAAGTCAACAAAACCTATGGGATCAATTTGGGAGGGGGAAGGGATTCCTAAGGACCGGTGTGAATCAGCGAATCTACCGATTTACAAGAAAGATGATTAATCTTCATATGAAAACCCCTTTCCGACATATCTTAGAACATAAGCGCATACTCCGTGGACCCAAGATTTCTGTCTTTCTTTATAAGAAATCAGCGTTCGAATCAGTCAATTGTACAGTTCTTTGCCGCTGCCTTTCATTGGCGGATCTGCCAGAGGAAATTCATGACACCCGAAGTCGAGTTCGCCCTTGTGCGATGTCTCACCGAAATCACCACGAGATAGAGAGCACATGAGAGTTATGCATTTTCGACTTTTTTCAATTTCCACATTCAGGTGGTTTCAAAGACAACCCTATCCTCATGTGAGAATAGTGACGTTGACATTTACTCATACAAACTCCTGTGTGAATTACAATATGCAGAATATGTTGTGCACGTCCTCCTCAATAGTATGAACGACATTGTACGTATGATAGGGGTGCGTTTTCCCCCTTCGAATTGTAAAGTGTTGCAAGATTCGATTGGCTCAAAGTCGGACCTTGTTCTTGGAAGGAAGTAACTAAATGAGGTGGACCAACTTGGCCAGTTGGGTAGTTGTCTCATCTGGTAGTCATATATCAGATAAAGTTTCTTCGCACATAGAGAAAGTCCGACTGCCATTTATTAGTTTGAGACATGTGGCGTTGGTGTGATATCCGATTGTCGATCAAAGTTCGAGTATATACGGCGGTGTCGAGTTTGGTATTGTTCTACGGCTCCGAAATATGGACGCTGAGGATAGATGTGTCAAGCGATTTGGCGTTTGTACATCGCTATTTTCATAGGATTGGTAGAATATTGTGGGAGAATTTTGTGAGTAACTCAGAAGTTAGGCGTTAGGTACAGGGTACTAGAGTTCATTCTTTAGAACAGGCACTAAATCAAAAGAGATCAAAGGGGTTGGAACATGTTTTACACATACTCAGATAACTCTTGCCTCGTTTTACTCGGTTCTTCGAGACAGGCAATGGTTGGAAAACGGTTCGGTGGCCAGTGGTTGACATGGGTAAAAAGTATGAAAGCTTTAACCGTTGGATTAGCACATGTAGGTGTAGTTAGACTACCGGGTTGGGGTTAGCGAGACCCCCCGGGAGGCAATGGTTGGAGGCAACAGGTGATAATGCTCGGTGCCCCATTTACTGTAGTTCTTACATTCGAAGCATTCCTCCTTTTGCATAGTTCTTCATCCTTCTATTCTGCCATCAATATTTCATCATTCCCCGTTATTCTGTTTGAGCAGATGATGCTGTGGGGTAGCAACCAAAACCAGAGCACGTTGGGTGACCCTGACTGATATGAACTGGACAGAAGGTCCGGCATAGTCCTGGGACCGCTTTCTATTTCCAATTCATGTTATTTAACTTAAACTTATCTCAAATTTAAAAGCAAATATCTTTCCGTCCTCTGTCCATCTAGACAGTTTCATTGCTTTTTTCTACATGAGGAATGACGATTGCTGAAGCAGTGACCAGTTTTCTCATGCATGTGGCCTTTCTAATCCAGACACTTGTCGAATAGACAAGTTCATTCTACTATATACCGGCAGATGGCAATCACATGTAGTATAATTGACTTTTGATTAGCTCAATACTCTACTTCCCTGTCCACATAGGTAGCTGATTCCACAGAGCATTCTCGCGGATATTTTAGTCATACTGTGATAGACTAATATGCACAGTTATGAATTATGCTCTGATCAGATTAGCGAACGAACGAGATAAGTGGAGATTAGAGGCATCAAAGTACAGTTATTTATCAGAACATAAAGCAAACAGAAAACAAGCAATGTTTGTTTTCTCATTGGTTCTTGTGAGACCGAGATAGGCCGTTTTTTCAGGTAATAATCACCTATTTATTGAGTCCAGTCGCGGTTTATCAGTTACGCGAGATGAACTAAAACGATTTTAGGGAGACTTTTACATTGCCCATTATCAGGCAAATTAGGTGCGAAATCTTAGAGACGAGTTCCATTATTCGTAGGCCTATGACGACTGGAAAAATGGCAAATCGCTTATATTCCATTCGCTCAGCCTTTTTATTACAACCAACTGCACTTGGGGAAAACTTAAACCCATCTTATTTCGTTCTTTGGTATCCTATTTTTGCCGAGACGACTGGATTCATGCGATCATGGATGGTCGTCCGATGACAGTTCAGAATACCTTGTTTGTCTGGACAATTGGAGTTAAGGTGAAAGATCCGAACAGATTTTAAGTCAATTCGAATTTCCCGTTTTAACTGGATCATTGTCATTTTGCAAATGATGAATTAGTCGTCAGTTCTATCACCTAGCTCGTGTGTGAGTTGAACGAGCTGGTTCAACGTCTGCGCCCGCTTGTGTGGACGGTAACAGACTCTCGTTTCTCCTCATTGACAGTTCAGAGATTGTTGCAATTTTGAACTGTCTTTGATTATTTTTATGCCTTATCGTTTGTGTTATTATACGCATCAAATGGATACGTGTTAATTGGACCGGTAAAACACGCCACCAATCATGTTTACTACGATTTCGATCAGTCCAATTCGTTGTACTGTTCTCGGCTCTAATTCATCTACATGCCAAGACTACGACTGGACGCTGTATGTATTTCAAATTATAGGGTAGCACACTTCGATTAAACATTCCAATACAACCTGAAAACTTTAGCAATATGTTCGCCACGAATCATGCTACATTTCTGACCATTGGATATTCCCCAATCAGGTATTGGGAGATTTAATTACTTTTTGGTTGACACCAAAGATCAATTCCCTGGATTTCCAGCGCACGCAGCTGGAATTGATAATGCAGCCTCGCAAAATTTAACGTCAAACAGACTGGAGCAATGCTTCAAGAAGATTAGATTTTTGCAGCCCTTACTTCAGACTACTATCCAAGTGCGAGGAGAAATCCGATCTCCGGATGTGACATTCATTCGGCCGACGAATCTCTTGCCATTTGATATCATACAAGCTTTTGTCACCAGTGGGAAAAAAGTTATCATTTTAACTTGTTGATTTGTTCAGGAAGACTTCATCCTAGGCAACCAATCGCCGGCTTGGAACAAGATAATTTACAAAATTTACTATCCAAGGTGAACTTTTAGAAGCTTTAACGGATAATGGCAGAAACGGTTAGCACCAAGTTCTGGGAGAAACGTCATCGCAACCTCAGAACAGACAGAAACGTCCAGTACAGTTTTAAAGCTAACCGCATATACTGTCCATCTCCACTGTAAGTTCCGGTCTACTCATCGAATTCGACTGTCCCCGTATGTGTTAGGCTGCAAGCCCTCTAAACGCAGGGTTGAAAAACTAATTAGCCACGAGGTAGCAATTGATAAGAGTACCAACGCAATCAGGAACGAGACGCAGCAAACCGGGTCCAAAATAGAAGTGGTTTTAAAATTTTCTGAGCTCTGAGCATGGTGTTTAGATCCCAAAAGTTTCATCATCAGCCCAGGTGACATTATCATTACGTAGGTAATGATCTCTCTGTTCGGTTGTAGTCATAGTACCTCATTGACCTTGACCCCAGAGTGGGTTGCTTGAACTAGCAATGTTACTAATTTTGGGAGCGTTGCCAATTTTAGCAACGTTACTAGTTCTGCCAATGCTACTAATTCCAGCAATGCTGTTCTGAGAGGCGCTTGAACTGGAAATGATGTTGGATACTGCGATCTAGAAATGGCTCCGCTTCTTGCAAACTACAAAAATTTGACACCATCCAATCCATTCAAATCTTGCGCTTTAGTAGATTGTATATTTGGTCCAATTCAATTTGCCTGTTGATGGAATTTGTCGACGAGTGCCAAGCTTCCAGAAACCCTTTTGAATACCTTGTGTTCGTTTGGTCTACATGGTAAAACATGTTCAAATTGAATGTATGCTCTTCCTGAGCGGATAGCAGTGAAAGAGGATCAGGTCTTCTTATGACAAGTTTATGTTTATGCATTCGTTTTCTTCCGGTTTGATTGGTGTTCCGTTTGTCGCAGTCCTGACATTTGATCATGCAGACAACATTTTCCCTGCCCTTTGTTTTGAGTTTTTCTTCAGGGTTCGAAATGAGTCTTCTCACAGTTTTAGTCGGTTTGTGGGCGACTTTGGTGCCTTGTGGTTCGAGTAATCTTGTAGGCATTTAAAATACATCGTTGATGTAGAGGAGTACTGACTTCTTGATGGATTTGTCTCCTCGTTCAGTCCGTTTACGGTTCGTCTTATAAAGTTTTTTGGCTAGCCATTTCGTTGAAACATCTTGAAAAGATCTTTTTCTTCCACGTTTTGCAGTTCCATTGGGCTACAATGTTTTCGTTCTGTTGAACATTATTCGCAAGCAGGATGTTTTGTAAACTTTGGAATGATTGCTGCGGAAGCATAGTATCTGGTCCGTGTGTGTAGGTTTGCGATACACTGACCTCTCTAAAGTTCCGTTGGCCGTTCCTCTTACCAGTAAGTCCAGAAAAGGAAGTTTATGGTCATTTTTCATCGCCATGGTAAACTGGATCCGGTCATTTGTAATCAATCACTGTTTGACGATGTTTTAGCCGATTTCCGGTGATTGCAAGTAATTCATTCATATTACTTCATATCTGCCGACCGTTGCGCGTTTTTGTTGGTGGACTAGGAAACAAATTGGCACTACCTGATTTTCTCAATGATTCTTGTTATGTGCTTTTTTAAGGTTGTCGGATGTTTGCGTGCCCCTCGTTTTGTGGATTCATCTCAAGAATTTTAGGCCTTCGTTCAAATGAGTTTCATTTAGGTTTGTCCAAATCGAAATAGCCCCAAAGTAGGCAATTAGCAGGTCAAAGTGATTTCAAAAAATCTGCAGGCCATTTTTAGAAAGTATAGTACGAAACTAACCACTTAAGACAAAATTATTCTGAATATGAAACTAGTTCATCCGGTTGTATCGTCGATGAATGTCGTACCGAAATGTCCACGAACAATCATCAAAACTAATCGGTTGGCATCACGGCTGTCAGTGAACATATTTTACCTATGGATGCGCAATCAAGGTTTAAGGTTTAACTTTTTTTCGGAGTTACTTCATCCCCAAAACCACTTTTACCAGTTTTACCCAAATGTATTAGGGATTGTGCTTGGTATAGAAGTAATCCGATTAGATACCGCTGTACCAGGCAAGCTGGAACTAGCAGATTCAATATGTTCCTTATATCCTGGCTTGTTGCTCTGAAAAGCCAACTAGCTGACGTCCCCGCTAATCGATCGGTTGATATTCACATTCCGGTCCTTTATTTGACCATCTGAGTTAAGCATCTTCTGTTTACAATACGCTGAATTTTGTTGTTCACACGTTATTCGTTGGTTAATCGTCTAACTTCTACCAACTCACACTTAATTGCCGTGGACCGAGTGCATTATCGTCCGGTTGGGAGATCATGTGATTCTTATGCAAATTACACATACTTCACAACCCACTTACCAATAAATGATAATACCATTTTACGATTGAACACACGAAGAAAACTAACATCTAATTATGAAACCATGCCCATCCACTAGCTTGCGAAATGCTCCTTTTACAGGGAATGTGAGAAGACGATCACTTGGTCTGTGCGATATACTAAAAGCGAGGGTGACTTAGCTAAGTTCTTTAATCTTACATTAACACCGTAACTTTCATTTGCAATCTATAGTTCCTTATTTACATGTTATTTCGTCTTGACTTCGATCATGAAATGACAGAATGTGTGAACTAAATCAGGATGAAATAAATAATGCCAGCAGACACTTCCGGATTGATGTTAGTAACATCTCGGGCTTTGACAACGGGACTATTTTAAACGGTTAGGTCGATATATCCCTCTTTTCAGTCGTGTTCCTTTCGCCACATTTGTTCGATTGGTTACCATCGCATGTTTTCTATAGCAACATTCATGACGTTCCTTCCAGTCTTGTTTAGAATGATCGCTCTCTAAATGCCACGCCGAGTTTGAAACTGGGACCATTTTCCGTATCGGTCTCATTTTGATTGTATACTGTTTCAAAAACATTTCCTCGCCGCTAAGTGATATGAAAACCGTCACTGGCACTCGTTCGATCGAGTGGGCACTATTGTGGACATTATGTCGTCGATATTGAAACTTGTGCGCGTGATGCTTGCAAAGGTCTAACGATACAATGACATGTAAATAATAAGAATTTATCAATAAAAACGGTTGTGACTCGCCTGGAAGATATAACTAGGCACATCTCTGGATGTCATGCAATTTCTGAGTTCACCTTAGTCATTGGTTGAGGACTTATTGACAAACTAATCACCCATTCCTTGTGAGCTTGGTCATGCTTTGGTCACGTTACTTCACATTTACTGGGGCCTGTACTGGCTCCGGTAGAAAAATCCATACCTTACGGTGACATGTGAAACCTAGATACAAAGAAATACCAACACGTTCCGTGAATGCCAATCACCCATTTGAGTTACCTGAATTTCGTTCCTCCGTCTTGGATGTGACATCAAGAAATGTGATGCGCTCAAAATCACCTAATAAACACCGTTGTGAAATCAGAGACAATCATTTAAAGGTCAACGTAGTCAAGATCAATCCAGTCATATAGTGACAAATTATGGCGCGTTTATTAAATTCCACATTTTTACAGACACAGTACACAATCAATCCCATGATGCCCTGAAAAGGTGACTTGATTCACGTGGCTATGGTCCGGTGAACCACATATGGGAATTTTTATCGGATGTCAGAGACAGGGTTATAAACCAAAAACTTGCTTTGTTAAAATGAAGTCACACTGTGAAACGAAACAATAAAGTAGGGAATGAACTAGACATAACAGTACTAATACATCCTAAACATGACACACAAATGTGGAGTAAACAAATTAGTATCAGTCATCCAAACTGGTTCCGTAAAAATTTACCTATCCAATCCTTTTACCAAAGGAGTCATTGAACAGTATAAACACGCAACTAGGCACTGGATATCGTAGAAGCAGTGAAATATTGTTCTCTTCGCTTCCCAGGAATCACCAACAGTGCAACATGTCCACCTAGGCCCCAAAGAAGAGAACACAGTGGAGATGAAGGGCTGTGTAGGACACAGTAGCCGTCGAAATGACTTTCAGCAATCCGTTGAATAGTGTACATTACAATTCACGGTGAAACGATGTCCAACACGAAATCCATCGCATTGTACGAAACAGAAAGATGATAATAAATACCATTTACAGACGGTCGGCCTACTGTGTGACGTTGGTTTCCCGCAGGCACTGAGAGGAGGCATGATTAGTACAATCTTTCAGTTAATCATCTCGGCCTCTCGCTCACACGTGACTCCATGAGCACAAGCTTGTTGTTTTCGAACGATTATGATAAAAGTTTTGAGTACTGGTTTGTTGGTGAACGAAAGGCAATAACGTGTCACTGAGTATTTCATCAAGGAAGAAAATTCTGAGTCTGTAGACTACATGGTCTAACTAGCATAATCCGTAGTATAACCAGGAATTTTGGTCTCTTTTCTTATCCGATGACCGATTATGAAGAAATTGCGAAAATACAAAGGATCCCAAACGATAAGTGAGTGGAGGTTGCAGTATTCGAACACGCGACGCCGCGATGTCTATCGCTTGACTGGAGGGAAGGTGTATCTTAGTTTGTGTGAAAATGCCCGTCATTGTATCAAGAACAAAAATCAGGCGAATAACTGTTCTCGAATTTTCTAAACTTGTCATTCCAATCCATGAGATATGAACCCAGGGAGCAAGGAATAAGTACAACGATTTCATTGGTGTGCGCGTGTGTAGTCGGTGTATAGGCGTGTAGGGTCAAGTTGAGTCGGGGATTAAAGCGTCACCGATAGATGCGACAGAATGAGTACGTCACGGATTTCACCCGGCCCGTGTCACTACGTTGTGCTACTGTGTTGGCGTAGGCCATGATAGGTGCAGGGTATGAGCCGCAAGTTTATGTTCAGAGATTAGGAGTCAAACGCTTGAGCCCTAGAGCTTAAGCAATCCTGAGTGTTCAAGGTCAAAGGAGATGCCATGGCTACGCTGTCTGTCGATAGATACTTCCAGTGAACAGGAAATGCATATTGAATGCTCATCTCAATAGAATTTTATGTAAAGATTTGATCGGTATCCCTACTTTGATGTTGTTTTCAGTTAGAGATCTGATCACAAACAGTATAGTCTCGATAAAGGCACATTTGTGAAGAGTGAGGCTTATTTGATATTGATCTCTTGTGCTATCCACAAAGTGACATGCATCTTTGACGATATGTACGCAAATCCGCTTACGCAGAGATTCTAAAAGCTTTACCAACCATCTGGAAACACCGTGGTATGGAGAATTTGTCACTGACTGAGTAGGGACTCTATCCTTGCGGATTTTTGGCAAACCGTATGGTCTGGGAATGCCAGAGCCTGTGAATCTCAGTTGCTCGGATAGACCGTTGTCTATCGAGCCAAATTATTTAAGCCTATTCAAAATAATTGTGATTCACTGATAACAATGATTCGTTCTATCTCTTTCGTTTGAACTGTAATAAATTTGTTTTTGCCCTTTACGATGGTTAGCAACTTTTCGATGTATTATTTCCTGTTCATAGTCGCGATTCCTACACCTCTACCAGGATGAATTCATATGGTTGTTTCTTATGTACTGATTAGTCTCTGTCCAGGTTACGGATAAGGAAACGGATACCATTGGTGATGGGCCGTGGATAGAGTGGATTCGAATTTAACAAGTCATCGCCTCCGGACAAGAAGTGGCAGCACCGACCATGTGGAAAGTGCCCTCTTTATCAAATACTACAAGAGTTCGTTGTTGACGATGTGGCACTCTAGATATGGCCTGTTAGTAAACAGAGCTGAAAATATCTTCTATTTCTTACATTATAACTTAACATAAACGTACTAACCAAATATCTCAATCGTTCGCTCTACAGAAAACTTTGCATTATTGAGCTCCAATCTGAAGTGGTCAATAGATATATAAACTACAATGAGGGTCATCAAACCCTAAGAAGGCTTGTGAAACCCACGTTTTACTCTGTTGCTTTACCGATCAGGTCCTCTGATGAGTCTCAAAATGGAGTGCCTACAGGTAACGTTCTAATTCAGTTTCGCTAGTCAGGGAGCCGAACATCCACAGGAAAGTCACGGATTATGATAAGCTGCAGGGGACGGAACTCGAACAGCTGGCATGTGTGTGATGAATCCCATTCAATGTTTCTCTTGTTCTCTTTCTCTCTCTCTTTCTCTTCAGTTGTGTTCCTTTTGCAACTGAAATTAGTGGATAAAATTTTGTTAATGAGCGAACTAAATCCGACTGTAATATGAAAACTCAAGCCGGAGTTGAACTGCTGTGCATAGCCGATTGCTGGCCGGCCTGATCCAGTAAGTGTGAGGGCATACATCAGCCAACACAACCATTTCCACCATTTTATTAGGTGATCATTCAAGCGTCTCGTAATTTCTGGCCATGTCTTATCACCCAATCCCAAAGATATCTCTATATTAGGATTTTATCTGTTGCCCTTCGCTATTCCAAGTCTCTGGTTGCCGAGTCCTCATGCATCCGAGTAATGGGCCCCAGCGGCTACGGAGCGTGCCCGTTCCACTGCATTCATGTCTTAGACATGCCATACAAAAATACGTAACGAGCAATCCGTGACGGATGACTTTCACGATAAAAAGACCAAAACCACGAAAAACAGAAGAAATTGAAGGAAAGGTCGATCTATTAAAAAAAAGAAACTGCAAATATACATATAAACAGTGATCATAAAATACCTAACACCGAAAATGCACGGTACAAATAAAAAAGTATTAGGATAATCTCATTATGGGTGTAAACGTTTTGATCATAGCCATAAGCAGGATCAGAAAAGGAGTCGTGTGTATTGGAGAATCGGTCGGATTCACATCTGTACAAATTTCGGGGGAAGCAAAAGGAGTGGCCAGGGAAAACCGATCAATCTGCGAAATTGGACATGCAAAAGCGTTATTTATATACAAGTGACAAACTCGTTTATCCCGTTCAACTGGTGACTAGGCTGGATCCATCCATGCGTCGTAGAAAGTGTCACCTACACGAGCCAAGTATCGGTCGCAAAACGAGCCGACAACAGCCAAGCAATGTGGTGTGGGTATCAGAGTCAACTCCTCGGCCGCAGCCATTTCCAGCTCGTCTGAAAAAAAGGTGGAAAGATGGGGGGTGGATATTCGAGCAACGATGACCAAACGTGCACGTTGGTTATTGTAGGAACAGTGAGGAATGTACGAGAACCGACTGCTATTAAAAACAGTCCTTACTGAAAACGCAAGTTTAGCCGGACACTTATGTTCGGAAACTCATAATCATGGAGTGTAATTTTTCAAAAGTTAGTACCAACGTTGGCGGTAGGGCATGCAACAGCCAACTATTGAGGGCAGAATTTCTTAAAGCAAATTTTCTAATCAAATGATCTTGTTGTGTGTGTGTGTGCACAGAATGTGTTCAGGTCCACGTATAGTTAGGTGCCTCTGCGTATATGCGGATGGGCGGATATTGATTTCACTTGGCTACATCCAAGTTTGGCAAAAGACAGCCGGTCATAAACCGTCCCGACAACGCAGTTACCGACTTTTCAAAAACTATAAACATAGAAAAACATTATGGCACATCGAAAAAATTCAAAACGAACGACGTTCGGATTTAGTAATTATAATCATGGCTTTACAGTTTGTATGACGGAAGATACAGTGGTAAGCAAAAAGATGGTTGCGTGTGTGTGTGTGTGTAGTGTAGTGTTCTGCGGCGCGAAAAGCAGTGGAGATAGACAGTCCATTATCAGATGTTTGTAACTGGTTATGACCCGAGGGTCAGTTGATTCACAAAGTGGCCTTTGTTCACATAAGTTAGGTATTAGCTTCCTGATAACCATGATCTCACTGATACGTAAAGCACATATCCTGACATGCTTCAATCGCCTGGGGGTACCGGGAAAAGTATCCTTAATGGCCCAAGTCAATCATGTAACCGACAACCGACCTTGAGGTAGTGCGTGAATATTTGTGTGACATGCTTGAAGCATGAGTACAGTGGAAGAGACATCTCCTTGAGCTATTAGGACCCACTACTATAAGAGAGAGGGAAACCGGCGACCTTGAACTTGAAACTCGGAGTGGCATAGGACGATACAAGGCCACATTAGGTCAGGTGTAGTGTGGAAATGAATAACACCGTGGTCTGTCTGATTTTAGATCACTCTGACACTCGCAACCATAGAACGGAGATGAATTTCCATGTTCACCATTTAGAATTTTGTTGGATGCAAGCATACAAATGCGGACGCAAGAGATTGGAGATGGTGGTTAGTAGATTGATAACCATCAGCAAGTATACAGACTGTCACAACGAGGCTATACCTTGACGTGACGTGACGGATTGTGTGCATCCATGATCCAACGAGCAATACAGAATGGATTATCTCAAGCCGAAGATCCAATCATGCATGCAAGGTCAATGGGTAGAGGCCTGACGAAGTAGTCTCCTGGTCCTCCAAGTCGGGGTTGATCTGAGTTAGCAGCTCAGTCGGAAAAACGAGTGGAAGAATAATTGATCCAAGCAGATGGGCTCCAACTCAGTTATGCCCCGCTGCCTTGCGGTCAGGTTCTTGTCAGAACCAAAGGCTTTGGTTGAGAACCCTAATCGTTCTTCGGCTTAGCGACTGGGCTCCCTAGCAGTACCCGTCCATCAATCCCCGTGAGTTACACGCCTACAAATAATTCCATACTGCATCGGCCGTCGCGCAGAATAATCAGGACCGCGCTGCCCATTGCATCGAGCGCAAGTGGGGTGGGTAGTGATAAGTATGCTACTGCTCAGAGTTCCCTCTCTTTTATTCAACCTGTCTCGTCTGTCTCCAACCCAATCTGTTTGCCCCTTCTGCCTACCCATGTATCTGCATTGGTAACACGCCCGATACTCGCAACGGTTTATTGTCAAGTAGTGTAGTAGGTGGGTTTCAGTCTGGTAGCTCACATTTTTTCAAGCCTCGTTAGCCTCTGCATCTGGGTTCCTTCAATGTGCGCACTCTAATGTAGGTGCAACTCTGGAGAAAGGCAGTGGTCAGTGAGGAACACCTTGCTGTTTAACACTGAACGCTGATGACAACGATGATGAAGTGTAGAGACGCGCATACGGGATCAGATAGGTTGATTTATTGTTCCGCAAGTCTTAAATTAAGGTGGAAAGGGATTTCGGGTATTTCAGTAGTAGTAGTTGTAGTAGTCCAGTCCTGCAGCAGCACTTTGCACTTTGAAGGTGCAAAGCACATGCCGAACCGAGCAACCGATCTCGACAGTCTATCTAGTGCCCGTTGTGCATGGTCCGCAGACTCGAACAGGCACACGACGTCGTCTGCGTAATCTAGGTCGCATGGCCTCCTTCCACTTCTCAGTTCGACTCCTACATTCCGAAGACCTCCTAAAGCATCTTCCATCACCTCGTCCATGTCGACGTTGAACAGGAATGGAGAGATGGGACACCCTTGTCGAACGCCACTAGTCGTTTCGAATGAACTTGATAGTTTACCGTGTACCCTAACGCGACCATAGGTATGCGAGTACAATGCTCGCAACAGGTTCAAAACATTTGTTGGCATAACACTCCAGTGGAGAGCATTGAATAGTGCTGGTCGATCCACGGAGTCGAAAGCACCTTTCAAGTCGAGGAAGACTACGATCGTAGGACGGCGGTGCGTGTGGCGCGTTTCGAGTATCTGTCGAAGAGTGAATGTTTGGCCGATGCAACCTCGACCTGGCCGAAATCCGGCCTGTTGTTCGCGGATATTACTCTCGCGAATCTATGTCGAACGGCGCAGCATTATCGAAGCCAACACCTTAGTAACTATCGGAATTAAACTAATCCCACGATGATTGCTGTAGTCACTCCGTGTACCCTTCTTGAAGATGGGTATAATCAGTGACTCACCCCACGATAGCGGGATACGCTCCTTGTTCCAAATATCATGAAGCAAGGAGATAAGTGATTTTATCAGCACTTCTTCACCCAATTTGAAAAGAACTGGGGGAAGGTCGTTGGGACCGGCAGCTTTTCTCCTCTTCAGAAGCCGAATATTCGACTGCACTTCCACTTCCGTTGGGGGATCAAGTGACATCTCCCAAGGATTCACAGCTCCAGACGTCGGCCTAAGTCCCATTAACACCGGTTCTTTCATGAGCTTCTGGATCGCTACCCACGACTACGAGGAAACCAATCGCATTAGTCGAAAGTGGACCACTAATAAGATACAAACGTGTGTGGTTTAATACAGGCATTAGCAGAAGCTAGTCCATCAGAGCAGATCTGACGCCATTTAATTCGGGAGGAGAATCAACAATAGCCAATTATTTAATCCAGTTCAACTTCACGGAAGGTATTCAGAGAAACCTATCTGAATTTCCTGCAACACTCAGTTATGGAATCTAAGTACTATAATCTGACGCCGCGAGATTCCTCCAGTTGCGTCGGTAGACAGCGAGCAGATAAATCACAGAACACATTTGAGACAACGTTCTCGAACTGACAGTGAAGGAATAGTTTTCCAAATATAGCAATTCCGATTTGAACCGTTTACCTCGACAAAATCCCATTATGGTGCTCGTTAGCCGTGCTTGATCCTATCAAAAGCATGTGATTTTCTTTATGCATGAGAGACTAAGACCACTGGGATGTGTGGCTGTAACGAAGACGCTGATGACAAGGACAATTTTAATCGGCTCCTAAATGTCACCGTATTTCCCAATTTCGCATAGTCCACACAACTTCGGTAGTCCGGGAGTAACGCAATAAAACAAACGGTAAAAGTCAGACGGGCCCAGATTAGTCCAGGGCCCAAAACCCCGAGGATATGGTTACCGGAAACAAGTATACATTTGATCAATCACCGTTTTTCACATCACAGGTGCCAGAAACATTTTGTTCCCACCCCGTTTTCGAATGCATCCGTATGGTTGGGGATGGATGGCTTAGACTCCCAGTCAGACACTCGCCTTGAACGCGTCTCTAAACAGACGAATCGATTTAACGTTCCATTCGAATTAGTCTCAGCAACCAAGTAAGGAAGAAAAATCAGAATATATATACATATCTTTAGCAAAGTATTACTCACCTGAAACATTATATACCGGGGGTGGTGAGAATAGGGTTGCCTTTTTTTGTTGGACTATGCGAAATATTCGGACAGCACCCAAATCGCGTAACCACTATATAGAACAAAACAAAAATTCAACCAAAAGAAAATAACAACCGAGGTAAAAGGTAAACAGAAACGTGTAACGCAAGACGAGATTCCGTACCACGTGATCAGTGAGTACTAATCAAATATCAAAAATAGCCACCAAAACATTCTAAAAGAAGAAAAAGGAAACAATTGGTATTGCTGTGTATTAAGACGTGGAATCACCGTGGCATGGCCACGTTTACAAATTCGGAGTAAAAGGCTCGAAATAAGAAATGACGCAACTAACTGGAAGATTGCATTCGAACCGGGACGAGCTTCTTGGATTGAGTAACGGTTACAGGCCGCTGACAAGTCAGAGGAGTATTCTCATTAGTCCGATTCCCAAGATTTATATGCAACTAGACCGATTCGGTTGGCAGCTCATGAACTCCGTTCAGAGGAGAAAACACTATGCTTCTTAGAGGTTGGTCGACAATAGCAGTAGTGTAGAATTAGCAACAACTATATGGAATCCCTTTTTTCAGAAACGCAAACATGTTCAGAAAATTTTCAGTCACATTGCGTTTAATTTGATGAAGTTGTATTGGTTATGCACTATTAGTGATTGCCTACCGCTAGCCTTAGTGCTCAGTGTTCTACTGTTACCGTTTGATGGTGAGCTGAGCGTGAAACGTGTTATGCAATGCGTACCAGTACATCGTATTTATTCGTCTGTTGCTTCTATCTTGAGTCATCAATCATAGGTCGCATCTACTGCTAGTCAGCGATCGTCCTTTCCTAATAGCTCTGACGAAAATAATCAAACCAAGCTGCGACAAAACTTTATTTTAATAAAGAGAACCTAATGGCTTTCAGAGCGACCGTCTGATTATTAGGTTCGATTCAACCTTGTGCAACTGGAATTGATTACGTTGAATTGGGTGGCACGAGCAGATTCATGCCTCAGTTTGCTTACCTCTCTACACTTGTCATCCTATCACGATACGATATCCAATGGAGAGTGGTACCCCATGGGATAACACGGCCCGGTACTGTCTGAGCTATCAGAGCACTCCGGCGGTTTAGTACGACCGAAGTCCATTTGGTTACTTTGACTGATTGTCGACTTTTCAACCTCGGTCCATTATCGCGCGACCACTGATATCCAATGAAACACCTCAGTACGATACAGACAGTTTCGGCAAAAACAACATGCTTCCACACTAAGGAAATCGATCTTAAGTGTGTTGTGATAAAAAGAAGAATGTCCATAAATATCGCCACTTTGTAGGCTACCCTTCTAGTCTGTTCTACAGAACGCTTTGCATAATTACGAAGAATGACTGAATTTGATAACCCAACGACAAATCTACTCGATGCAATTGTTTGAAAGGATTGTGGATTTTTGTTCGGGCTTATCCACTACTTTGGCCGATGATAACACATTTGCGGTCACATCGTATCGTTATATTAGTCGATAATTAGAGAGAAAATGCCACAAGAGAAAGGCGATGAACAACGATGGGCCAGATTAACCACAAGGAAGAATGGATCAGTGAATGTTGGCCATAGAAGGTCGATATAAGCGATTTGACTTTAATAAATAAACGAACTTTCGTATCTGCACGATTTCGTTTTTCTCACTAGAGTTAATGGAAATCAATGATAGCAGTCGAGAGATAAACTTGATTGAAGATTTACGGACGAAGCAAACCAGACGCCTTCTTCCTTTTATCTGTGTTATAAAACAATGGCCATCACAATCGGAACAGAAAAAGTAAGTACCAAGGGTTCCGGTAAAAAATTCCATGACGTTATCAGTTTATCAGGAATTCAGTCAGTCACAATGATCTGGCATAACGCGAAACCATATTCTGTAAAGTGGGAATTCATTTCTTATTCTGCGCATCGTTTAACAATACGGTCGTCGCGAGCATTAAGAATAAGGAAAACCCAACTGCTACCGGAATGGTTTGCTTTAGACACCAAAAACGTCACTGTGAGTGGTAGGAGAACAGAGATCAGACGAAATCATTCATTATAGGGAAATGAACACTCATTTCAGCTATCGGGAATTGTAAAAGCATTACAAAGCTGTCTAACCTCTCTAAAAAATCGATAGTGCATATCCATTGCGCCCGAAGTGGAATGAGAAGTCGGGAGGAACGATTGCGAGTCGAACACATTACCGACTAAGCTAACCGAGATAGAATTCGAAAGGCCCATTGAAGTTGACCACATAATTTAGCACCTATCTGTCCGGTGGTTCACCGTAATCGACTCTCACGATATGATTTCCCCATGAACAGCATGTGTACGGCGAAGGCTTCAAAAAAAAACAAGAGATAAAACAGGTGTACAGTGCTCTCGTTTTTCTTTAAATAGCGAAACTTCGTTGGGTTATTTTCAACGGTAGTTTTGAGAAAATTAGCGAAAATGAAAGATTGAAACAGCCCGCGTGATGTCACAGCAGTCCACACACCCGACTTGTGAAGACGAGGAAAATTCGAGAGTGAAATAGAAGCTTCCTTGCATTAGTTGTTGCCGTTTGAATTGACAGCTTCCTGGAGTGTCGTCACAACGAAAACGGCATGACCTTGACGGTCTTTTAGCAGTGAAACAAAAGTACCACATTTACGGCGATCCTGATTTTAAATCTCCTCTTGTACACTACCACATTGAATAAATTCCTGTGGCTTCATTTTGTCAGTCGTACAAGTCCTGATGTTCGATTAAATGCTATTCAAACTCTTCTACGGCTTGTAAAGAAGGTTCGTCCGTTTAAAAAGTATTGAAAGGCTCAGCCTCGCCAGTATACAAACTGCGCTGTTGTGTAACTATTGACCAATGGAATATATATGATGCTTCCTCCCAGCGGGCTTTTCTTGAAGAGTGCAACAGAGGATATATAGCGACCAAGTCCCCTGGAACTCGGTTCCGTCTATAATTCATTCCAGTCTGCTGAAAGATAGACGATGGCTTATCAGCTTTCTTTTGTGTTATAGGTAAACAGTAAGTCTTTTTCTTTGTAAGTTTCGACGTCAAAAATGTCTCCCACCAACTGACCGACACTACACGAGCGAGTAAGCAATGACAATCCGTAGATGAACTTACAAACAACAACCGTCGTATCGACTGTTCCCCAAAGAACAGTTGATATTGAGGAGCGAAGTCTTTCAATGTTGTTCCGGCACTCTGAACAAGTTGGCTCAGAATGGCTTGAAGAAAACCGCATAACGCGCGCGGTTTCGGGCGACCGTCTTCACTGAGCCACTGATCGGGGAAAAATAGACCGACACGAAGGTCCTCTGTTTCGAGACCGTCAACAATTGGCGATTCAGAAGATTCCAAATTTGATGCATTCTCGGAAGAGTGCGACTTCTTTGCTGATTCCAACCTAAAGGATTAAGAGATTGTATGAAAAGCTAGGCGAGCGGATGAAATGGATGGCGCAAGCAAATTCTGAGTAGTAGATTAAAAAAAATATGTGAAAAAGGGAGAAGTGGGAGACTAAAAGGAGAAAAAGCAAGTTAAGTCGACCTAACAATCATAAATCTGAGATATTCATTCATAACGATTATCCGTTCGGGACAAAGAAAAAGACGAAAACAATAAAAATAGTTCAACTACTTCAATAACAATAGTAATAGTAATGATGATAATAATAATACCCGTCAAAACCAGCGATCTAATATACGTTTAACGCAATCTTTTTTCACAAGCTAATCCAATTGTTTGACGAAAATCCGGATGTAAGCCTAAGGTAGCTGATGTTATCTAAACAATTAGAGTCCATTTGCTAACGCGGATCTGTTTTCGTTATCACCTGATTCGTACAAATTAGGACAAGGTTCCTCTTGCCCGACCAAAAGTGTCGAGGGCTATACCGATTAATTGTGAAACAATATATTTTTTTACTACATCCTACGTGTGAGTGCAGTGGAAGAGACATCCCGCAACTGTCACGGCTCACTGCATACGGCGGGCGAGGGGTAAAAGAACCGGGAATCACGAAGCTGACGCTTGAGAAATGGCACAAGTTCACATCGCAGCGGGCGTGCAAATAAGCTAAAGAGAGGTGGACAAAAACGTGACAGAAACTGTCTAGACCGATTTTTCCAATGACAGGTGGAGTTTACTGACAGTATTGATAAGTAAACGTCAGTCTGCATTCGAGACAACTCTAACTTCGAGTTGGACCGCAATCCAGAATCAAAGTAGAAGTAAAGTTAGTTACTAAAATGGAAAAAAATGATTTGCTTGTTTTCATTTGTAGCCCCGTTTATTGAAACCCAAGATGGATTTGGTAAGATATTGAGACACACCCGTTATAGAGTCAACCTAATGTCAATCGGAGTCAACGTCAGCCACATGAAATCAGGAACTTCCGAGAAAAAGAATTTCATTCGTATAGCTATACGAATATAACATGTTATCTGGCTTTTCGTCCCTTCAACTAGTTCGCAAAATTATGCACGCAAACTGGTGAGAACAAACGCAAGCCAGTTAGTTGAACTAGTTTAATGGATCAACGACAAATCGATGCACAGTGTCAAAGTTCATTGATTGTCGCGATGGTGGAGATTCCAATTATATCGGAACTGTGATTGGGAACAGATTAACTCTTGGTTTTTTTTTCAGAATTCCAAAATTAGCACAACCGTGCCGTTTGTGGAACGGAACACCCGCACGAACAGATGACCGAGAGAACGAGACAATTCCGGCTAAAAATTAGGTGGAAAATTAATCATATTCCACGTTACGGAACTCAGGGTTAGATAAACTGATGGTAAGTGTAAATACTCCCAGTAAATTGTTATGGTATGAATATCGCATGAGTAGAGTGGAAAGAGCATGCCCCATAGCCTCTAGGCTTATTCATTGCACGAGGAGAATGGCAACCGTTGACCGGAAACTTGGATTGACATATGAGCACGTAAAATTTTAAAAGTACCGGTGGTGTTCAAGTGAATTAAGTGTCAGTCACCTTAGAAAGACCAGAGATATGAATTCTAAATACGTCGGTCATTTGAGTAGTAAATTGCAATTGGCTGTCACCACACCGAACCTACTGAGATGAAATCACTCACCGAGACTTATTTGCGACTGGTACCAGAAATAGAGCTGCCCTCGTAGAATAAAAACATTATAAGGAGCAAAGGAATGAATACAAGTGCATATAAGGTGATAAATAAACTATTTCACATCATTGTTCAATCGTATCACGTATGGTCCCCTACTGCCTTAGCATGATTGGAAGTCGGTGTCTTAGGCACCCAGTCAACTGCCATGAAGTCCTCTTAAGATGCTCCTAAATGACTGGGATCTCAAAAAGCCTTTGGTGAAGAAATCCTATGAGCTGCCTTCGCGTGGTGGGTGCTCCTACTAACGTGTTAAGGGGTTTTATGGCCTGTACATTACAGTCGCTAACTTTGGAAGCTCCCAGTAGGTCATCTTGAAACTAGTTCAGTTCCACCCCGTTTAATGAGGCGAGAACAGCCAGATGGCTGCCTCTGACTCGGCTATGCGCCCATTTCTCTTCTTTGTCATAACCAAACGGTCCACAAAAGATAGAGCTCATTTGACGACTACCCCCGTCTAACAGGTTCGTTGCCTTTTCTTTAGTCTTCGATCCGAGTAACGTCCGGATTCGCGCCTCAGATTGTCACGATATCAGAGCCCTTTTCTCTTGTTCCAGAATTGCTAAGCCCCGCCCGGTTGCCCACCCTGTTTCCTGGCTTGCAGCTGATCAGGTCTTTAGCTTGTGTGTTGTTTACCTGAATGCAAATGGGCTTGTCGGGCAGTCCTGTCTCTCAGATATGATCCTCCCTCATTGTCACATGACTCTTGCAACCGAAGCAAATCAGCTTTGCACTTTTGCCACCAGCACGTAGCTTCAGGAAGACGGATGCCCAGTGCCCTCAACCCGACTGATTGGCCTTAGTGAAGTTGGCTGAACACTGATCCCCATCTAAGCACCGGGACCGTACGAAGCGTATCGTTGTTGGCACACCGACATCTGTGGCAGTGTTGGACTGGAGATCCAGGATGAAATCATGGTTCGTGTAACGAAATGATGGGGGTGCACTTCGGGGTTTGGTAATTTTATGTTCGTTACTTAAGCAGCTAAACCGAGAAGATGCATACAAGAATCCTACCACAACCCATTACCGAGGTCGTTTTGCAGGCGGCGGTACCGGTGACACATCGTTGGGCTCGGCAGCCTGTTGATTATCGATCGTTGCACTTTCTTCGCTTAGATCATCCAATTGCGGATTGGACTTGATAGCTCCAGGTTTGACATGTATCATCCATAGGCGGACATGACGTTTGTGCACGAATCTTGATACCGTGCTTCCGAGCCAAAACACCTGAATGACGGCAAAAGATGAAGGGGGAACGAATAGCAAACGTGCATCCAGTCACCAACTGTCACATTTGTCCTTGTAAATGTTACTAATACAAAGTGACCGCAGAATAGCATCAACTAAAATGTATTCAGTCGGAGACAACAGAGACTCGCGAAACTGGGAAGCCAAAACAGGAAAATTATACCAGGTGGAAATTTCCAAAACATGTACGCAAACACACGTTCAGGACAGCGTGAAATGGCCACTGCGGGATCGTATGTGCGCACATCGTGCCTGCGACTCAAAACAAACCCACAGGATGCTGCACTGTGCCGATCGGCCTTTGGTAGCTAACAAAGCACTTTGACAGTATTTTCCATCCGGAAATAGGAATTGCAACTGAATCCCTATGAGGTGAAGCCGGATTCGCATCACACGAGACGTGTTTCGACGGATGCGGTGTTTGTTCGACAAAAAATCATGTGTAGGTTGGCTGAACTAGATTCACAGTATTCAATTCACATAAAATGGGAGCTAAAAAATCCCGGCCGAGAAATCATGGTTATGAAGAATATAAATCTATAAATCGCAAGAGCTGTCTGAAATTCCACGCAGCAGAGAGCATTGTAAGGATAACGACTGACAATTTCTTCCAATGCACGGAGATAGTCCTCAATAAATAATACATTGTCAACTGGTTCTCCAAAGAATCAAGAAGAGAAAATCTTTCGACGACTTCTGCAGATTCAGTGTCCTCTTGAACAGAAGCGATTGGGACATAACCATTAGCTAATATGAGGGAAATACATTGATGCCGAGAGTAATTTGGTCCGGAAAACATGCGTGATAATTCTACTCACCCGATTAACACAAAAAGATAGTGTGAAAGCCAAATCCGGTCGCGTCAGTGAATTTGGCGGAAGACAACAGTTCTCGTAGTGTCCAAGATCGATAACACAGCTTATACGGCTGCATGCCCCTAAACATTTCAGACTCATGGTTACTGATGCAATGAGTCTTTGAAGTTCCGGGTATGCTCGCGCTACAGCACTCATACTCCATACAAGTAATGTAAAAACGGGATGTTATTCTAGAACGATGGACCCAAGTTCAGAGCGATAGGATTTGATACGATATAGGCAGATACATCGACTGATTGGTCAGATTCGTTATGCAAAGTACCAAAACCAAGCAAGAATTGTTCCAACGGCAGTAACCACTGCCGGCGGTGGCCGAACAGCTAAGTTCGTGGCGTTTGGACGTGAAGGTCACCGGTTCTAATCCTCCCGCTGCCGATCAACTTCCCCACTTGGCAGCCCTTTGTTGGCCGCGGCCCCCTTCTTGAAAATGATGTACGCTGTAATTTCATTAATAAAGGAAGCAGAAGATAAAAAGGTGTTTTGCTAAAAGGAGAGCTAACTTTGATCCGAACGAAAAGTATATTCCACAGTCACTTTTCCAACGAGTGCCCTAAATGAATCTGAAGTTATTCAACAGTTTTGTTTGAAGGAATCAAAGTGACTACTTAGCGTTATAGATAAGTCGGTTTTCGATACTGAGGCTTCGGGTCGGCTAGCGGTTTCGGACACGAAATATATAACCAACGGAAACTCCAAAATTCGACTGGTTTTGACCAGACACAAAGAACAGAACAATGAACACCGCAATTTGGGTTTTTACGTAAGAAAAAGTGTATAGGCGGGATTAACAAAAATAAATAAATAAATAAATAAATAAATAAATGTAGCATAAGATCAGATTAGTCAACATAAATAGTTCAGGAGGACTAGAAAGTAAAACGACAAGCCTTGGTAGCAATGACATGACTGAGTGTGCTAGAAATTGAGATTGGAAAAAAAGACAGATCAAACATAAAGGAAAGCAATTCCACCCGTGTGAAAGCTCAGACTCAGTCTAGAAACAATAAAAACATTGACAGTTCATTTTTAATGAGACGCGGAACTAGTAACCTCGCTATTCTTTATCATATAGCTGTCAAGAAAGTCATAAATACAAGGAAAATGACAAAGTGTTATTTTTCGTCATGTCATTCAGATATCCAAGGACAGGTAACTTTCGAATGTGGGTGTAACCGTAGTATGAACAGTGATCATCGCACCATATTGCGAACTGGCTGATTCGGTTTAAAACAAAATGCTCAGTTCACAGTTAACAATAAATAGGCTTGGTGTGATGTCTTCGGAACAATAGAACGATTATTAGAACTCACTTTCTCCTCTGATATTAACTCTCTCAGCGCTTTCGTCACTGCCGACTCGTCCGAAAATTTGGTCTGTAAACGGGAGAAAAACAAATAAAAAAATAATGGTTTATTTTATTTAGGATCAAACTTACTGTCTGATATAGAACATCCTGAGTGAAGCATGGAGCGGACATATTCATAAGAAAATTGCATATCGCCAATGACAACCAATCTTATATGATACAAACGATCAAGATCGTACAATCTGGAAATGGATGTCAAGGGTTGGAATGACCCAAAATCAGCTAGTCACGATTTCGTTTGGTAGGCAACAACTAATCAAAACACCTTTCTAGAAAAGGATTCACTTTTGTCGCTTCATTAAGGAAGTTATACTAACAAGAAGGCATTGATCGGTAAGGAGACATGTACTTACGTGAAAACCATAGAGGAATTAGATCAGTAAGCAGTGAATCGAAACTGGTAGCTGGCATTATCTTCCAGCGATCATATAGTAATCGCAAAACATATATGCGGGAAAACCAAGCCGATTTCCGTTCCGATAAGGGCTGCATTACAATAGATCTCTCCATAGAACCACGATTTCCGTTTTTCTTGATTGGAAAGCAGCGTTCGACTCAGTCGATGATGAAATTACGTGGTGCCATCTCTTACTGAAATTTCACTCATCCTATCTGTGACAGCAAGCAGCCCAAACCGAGTTCGTGCTTACGGCGATCACTCACCCGAGAAGCGGTGTTCGTCGAGGTTGCGTAATTTCACCTTTCTTTTCAACTTTGGCATTCAGGTGGTTCTAGAGATAGCTCTAACCTCATGTGAGAAAAGCGACATTACCATTTATTCATACAAACTCCTGTATGAATTGCAATATACGGAATATGTTGTGCTACTGAATGAAGATCTAAGATGGTTGCACATTTTTCCCAATAGTATGAACGATAGTGTAGGTATGATAGGGGCGCTGCAAGAGTGGATTGGCTCAAAGTCGGACCTTGTTCTTGCAAGGAAGTAACTAGATGAGGTGGACAAATTTAATTGCTTGGTTAGTTGTCTCATCTGGTAGTCATATATCAGATAAAGTGTCTTTACACATAAAGAAAGCCCGAAAGTCATTCACTAATTTCAGACATGTGGCGTCGATGTGATATCCAGTTGTCGATCAAAAGTTGAGTATACACGGCAGCGTTGAGATTGGCTCCGAAACACTGCCACTAAGGGCAGAAGGTATGTGAAGACTTTTGGCGTTTGAACATCGCTATTTTTATAGCATTGGTAGAATATAGTGAGAGCATGTTACAGTAACTCAGAGATCCCCCGAAACGACGGTTGGGGACGATAGATGATACGACTCAGGGTGGCAGTCAGTGTCATTCTTGCATCCGAAACCTTTCTTCTCACTGTCTTCCGGTCGATCTTCAGCATTCGTTGCTTCTTTTCTGTTTGAACAGACAGTGCTGTGAAGATGCAACCACAACCAGTGCACGTTGGTGCAATGTTTGTGGTTGCGCAAACTAAAACAACCCAATCTAGTATGGACCACCTTTCATAAAGTATTAGACCGTGTTCCTACTTTCTAGAGAATATTTGGAAGTGATCAGAGGACTTGGAACTGAGAATAACTTTTCTAAGAACTGGAATGAATTAAAATGAAAGAATACATAAAACTGAGTAAACAACATGAAAATCAGGTGGAACAGGAAAGAATCCGAATGTTACAACTTCACTTTAAATCGAAAAATGATTTTTTTTTCACTTGACGTTTCCATTCCCTAAGTAGGCAGATCTCGTGAACACCAAAACAAGCATATGATACAAGAGCAAAAGAAAAAAATTAGCTACATTCGGATGCACAGAGTGATGAGGCTGGTTAATTACTATTTATCCAGGTGGAAAGTACACACTCGGATCGGGTCCTAAGCTCTTTTTTCTCCTCGTTTCGTTGGCTGTAGTTTGCAGATGCGTACAAAAATGGATAACTGAAAATGATCATCTAGACGAGATACTGACAATGTTCGCCAAGAATACGGGTGGTTTATCCTCGATTTGCTGCAAATTCTCTATATCAAAATCGCAAGAGAGTGTTGACATATGTGATCATCAAAAGTGATAATGAATCTCCGTTTCTGTTTACCGAGGATAACTAGACAGTACGTTGCAACCAATTAAAGTTGCTTTGTTTCGCTTCTTTTGATGATGAATACAGAAGGAATGATGTTTTTCATGTCAGAAGCCTACATGGGAAGGCTATCAAAGAGCAGAAAATCCATAACAACGCAGCCTTCGATAGCCCGATGAGGTATTCTATTACTCAATACGCAAGGCGGTGACCATGATCACGTGATCGATGCCCATTGAATACTTCACTAACATCATCCCACAGGTTGGATAAAACGGCTATCGTGTCACTCCGATCTACCGTAAATGGACATCTGACCATTGACACCAAGTGCTGAATTAATTGACAGAGAAACAATACGGTTGTGGAAACAAAAACAGAAACTGCCAAGACAGACTGCTAGTGGACTGCCTAATATCTCCGTTACTGTGCAGCCGGAGCGATCGTGGACAAAATACAGGTAAAAACTAGCATTATGTGTTCGTTTGTATTTTCCCATTGTCACTTATTATGTTAAATATTGTTCGTAGTTTTCTATTACGCATTCCAACCAAGCTGAAAAATACTGACGAATATGATCAAGGGTGAAATGCTGACTCATATTGGCAAATTAATTCTCAACGAAAATGCAGTCTGATGGAAAAAGTTGCTAAACAATTTAAAAAATGTATCGATGAGCTCACTCGTATATCTGACGGTGTACGACCGGTGATTCGTCCCTGAGCTACAAACCTCTCCACAGAGGACTTTAGTTCGTCGAAAGAACAAAAGATATCATTGGGAAGGATATGGTTGGCCATAGTTGTCGTACCGGTTCCCAATTTAGCAGACGGTTGATCCAAATCAACGCGGGATTGTTCATCGACAAATATATCTGTCATGGGTCTGGGTCCTAACGCAACAACTTTATCGACTACAGAATCGACTTGATCTATCATTCGCCTGTACCACGATTGAAAGGAAAAGTCTGGGTTGATCTTTTTATCTGTTTCGGACCAATAGGCTGCAATAATGTGACCACCAGCGAATGACAGTCGATGATCAAACCACCGTGCTCGTCGGTTGTAACCGGATTCAATCCAAAAGTTAGTGTCTGCAAAACATGCAGGAGACTGATGAAGCTGAGACAAAAATGACCGGTTAACCAATCGCGATTCCGGGTAGGCCGATCGGGGTACCGAAGACTCAGAATTTGACGTAGTAGTTCCGTCCTTGGATTCTTTGTTCTTTGTCTGCGATTGTTTCTCATAGTAAGAGTTCACGGCTGAAAATATTATGATGTTGAATTTACAGGTGGTCGATGCAAAGGAAAAAGTTCATAATCTCAATAATTCGGATAACTCGGATTAGAATGATTAAGATGATTCCGCGGTTGCGGCATGGATAAAATAGACTACAAAAGACAAGCTGTCACTTTGAAGTAGTATAAATATATGTTAGTGAGATGCACCATTCATTCACTTGGTGAGCACATGCAATTCATCAGCCCTCACTTGTTTCACGCTCGTATACATAAGCAGAGGCGGACAGATAGTCACATGGCTCATCTGATCCCAAAACCTCATCACTGACGTCTACACGAGTATGCAACCTGATCGGTCGGTCATCAAGCAAGAAAACGCAATTTCATGTAGTTCGTACAAAATTCAATCAGAATATCTAACAGTACTGAAGAACTGAGCGAGGTTCAGTTCAGTTGTTTGTACAATTATTAATCTCATTGCAACATACTCTGGTATCGATTGTTGCTTCACGGCACCAACTACCCAAAAAGAAAGAACGCGGAATAGCGGAAGATCAACTACGAAATACTAAACTGAATAACAATCCAGAAGAGAAGAGATTTCACACGCAAGAACGTTACTGATTACACGATGAAATCGGGAAAAAAACGAAGGGAAATGTGAGTGGGGTACCGAAAAAATTCTATTCACCATAGATTCAAAAATTGCGTTTGTCCCACTGTCTCGGTGATTCTCATTAGTCAGAAAGAAAAGATTGGCAAACTGACACTGTGCGGATAGTCGCATTAGTCAACATCCTGTTTGGTGATAGAGTTGTTCTCCTAATTGGATGGTCACGTGGAGTAGGAATTTTGAACTAGATGAGACGACTATTTTTCTCACGTATTTCATGTGAATGACTGAAACCGTGTCAAAATGTTGTCTTCTGAAAATTTACATAAAATGGATATCGGATACCATTATTTCGATGCGCGATAATTTTGCACTGGGATCGTGGGCGTGAGTCGAAGTACACAAACGTTTTGTGCACTCTAAGTGCGAGATGTTGCTGCAGAATTGGGCTACACGGAAGCCTAAACTTATTGTAATGAAAAAGCTTGGTGTTATCAGACTGTTGTTATATGGGGGTTACGTCTCACTACGTTTTGTATATTGATTGAAGTGTGGTCATATATGCAGAAGCTTCGTATGGCTAGTACCAACGTAAAGCATCCCCGGCCTCGATGTCACATCCGGCGGTTCATCAAAGGACGAGCTTGGGCCGGTAGCTTGTTGCAGAAGAAATATATGCAACGACTGTCGATGTTTGAACTCTGGTATCCTCGTGTCATTCCTGGAATACGATAGGGGAACACTAACAAGTAACTCGGATGTTACTTGTTGTACCGGGTCTCGATTGTCGTCGAAGAGGCAATGATTTTTAGTAGGTTAGCGCGGTTGGGACATGCGTTACGGATGCAGAGCTCCTCGATGAACATCGTTCTTCGAGGCAGGTGGTGATCAGACCGTGAATCGCGGTGGTCAGTAAATGAAATGGTGCACTGATCCGAGTAAAACCAACTAACTAAGGGAACCCAATAGATTGTGGAGAGATCCGAAGGAGATCCAAACCACCCGTTGACATTTTGCCCTCCACTCACCATTCATCCACTGCCAGCTGCCTTTCTTGGAAAACATACCGACTTTATTTTATCGCATCAATTTGATCTATCGTTTGTCATAAACTGGACTCTCGCCATTCCTACGTATGCTGGTTGACTTCCTTCAACAGCCTTTGTTGTTGACATGATGTGGTCACAACTTGGAATACAAGGACCCGAAAGGAACACTGTTTGGATTTGACGATTGTACGGTGATTAATTTGTTGTAAATAGTATCGTAGCGATTTGGGTCTGCTCTTGACTTTGGAATGCGTCAATTTGGTCGCTAAGCGTTATTGGAATGTCCGCTCGAGGAGTTTGCAAAGAATGTTCGGTGATATAGCAGTGCCAAAAACATCTATTCACTATCTAATGCTTCGTTCATTTCACTTTGAGTGGATGGTGTTATTTGATAGCTGCCGTAGTAACAACATACTGCGAAAAACATAATAATTGCAAAAAGTGATACTGTAAGAGAAATAAATCAATGTGAAGAACATCACAAGAGAATGTTTGTTATAAAATTGTAACGGTTGGACAACAGTAATCAAACGAAGAAGCATGGTTTATTAGAAACATTTTGAAAATGCAAGTAAAATAATCCAAACGTGAAGGCTTATTTTAAAAAAAAGAAAAAGAGGACCGCTCACCTGAATTCATTGATTTATCACCCATAAACGTGATATCCGAAAGATTGAGAAGCATGTGCAAGTCGATCACCTATAAAGCCAGACCGAAAAAATGGTAGGATGGAGCCGAATGAAATAACCAAATAGGCATAAAACTATTCTAACCTGCATGCTACACGATCGTCCCTAAGGAGGGAGGGGGGAGGGGAGGGGGGAATTCCTCGGGAATAAGTTGGAAATGAAAGGACCGATGTGGAAATTTGTGTACAAGAACTCGTGGCGGTTTATCGAAATACAACGTGTGAAGTAATCCTAAGATCAACGTTTCCCGGGCAACATTTGGGTCAGTTCCAAACGCTTCAAACTCAGTGTTTGAAGAAATGTGCCATATCACATTTAATGGTGGTCGAATTAACGTGTTTAGTCATCCCGAATAGAAAAAGAAACGCACCAAATGAGTGCAAATGAATTATGGACTCGTCATTCTTCGTGGTGTTGTTTGCTCATTGAGTAAAGTTCACTTATCAATAAAATGAGTATTGCACGCAGTGATCATTTGTTTTATTCCGGTGGGAGCTTAGCCTTCCCGTAAAGGATGATTCATGTCAGTCAATTTTTCATTTATTGAACAATGATGTCGGGCCGAACTCACCTGATGGATCAGAAACTGGGACTGACTAGTAAACATGGTACCAGGGTGAGCAAAACGGAAGCAACTGTAAAGTTTGAAGAGTTACAAAGACCGTGAATAGTTACCTCAACACACTCTACTCAACACTATATAACTAGAAGATCATCACGGAGCAGCATAGTGTTCAAGTTGCCTCGTTTAACCTAGAAAGTGCTTCTTGCTTACAGAAGATGCTGAAAGCTAGCGACAATAATCAAAACACATCAATCATTGAATAAACACTCGTATTGTGCGTGAACGTGTATGGAGGGCGGGGAATGGGACTGTGGGACCTATGCCTGGCAGTCCTAAACTATCCGGATCTTTTCCAGATAATCCCCGCCACTAATGCAAAAAAGTGAATGCGCGAAAAATTAAGCCCCGACACTTTTTGCCAGTTCCAACTTAATGGACGCACATAATCTTGACCGATTTTGATGAAAACAGTTCCTTATTTGCATCTAGGCTTATTTTGTGCAAAAATTTTCTTCCTTCGGACGTAAACCCTTAAATGAAGTTTCTAACGCACGCAACTCTCGTTCATGACAAGGAGACCGCAAAACGTTTTTTTGCAAAGCCATGGAGTGATCCATCAGCAACGTTTATGTAACAACGACCACCAAATGACACTTTCAACTGCTTTTGACAGGTGGAATTGTAATGCCCGACAATGTCGGCAAGAAAACGATCTTCGAAAAGGAACTTGGCTGGAGCGCTCTGGGATAGAGTTTAGAACAGTAACTCTATTCGTGTATTGCTGGTCCAAAAATTTGGCACATCGGGATCGATGAAAATCTAGTATCTCGCCGTAAAAACCACGCATGGCGAGTCCTTCCTTAGCAGTGGATTTTCGGAAGGATTTGCCGGGAAACTAAAGAGGTGTCCACGTATGCAGTGCCAGATCGAACTGCGGCTACTTTGATGAACACAATCCAGGCCTGCATCACTCCGGGCTCAATCATTATCTCCGATATGTGGATATCATACCAAGGAATTGAAACGATGATTGACATAAATTATACTCATGAAACGGTTAACCACACCGAAAACGTTGCGGATCCAACGAGTCGAGCTGACACACAAACCATCGGATCTCTTTGGTACATCTACAAGATGCAGAATAAACGCTAAAGAGGCACACACCGGTCTTTAGTGGACAGTTACTTGTGTGAATTGGTTTCGAGGCAAAGGTACCAAAAAATTGACCTTTTCATGCCAATTATTAATGACGTGTCCCAATTTCACCCTCTTCATTAAAAACTAGAAGTACAAATTTCATATCCTCTTTTTTTCTAATTTTTTTTTTGAGCGACGAGGGTTAATTTTTTGGCACGGCTTACCGGGAAAATATTCAATTTTTCGGTGTTTGTCGAATGTCACAATGGAATTATCGCACAATCTCTTGTGTACGGACCGAAAACCTACCACGCAATAGTTTGCCAACCACGAAAGGTTTCTTTATCCTCAACTGCCTGAACTGATTTTGATCAAGCGCAAACGCAGAGGTTGACACAGTCGCCGGTCGGACAATCCTTAAATCAATTATTCTCCCAAGTCTGGTCTGCACAGACGGAAGACCAATGCATTACAATCTGAAATTTATCGGAATATATGTGCAGTTTGCACTTAGGAGTGGCGGCTGAACTAAAGCACTAACGGCAAATTTGTCTATATTGAGAAATTCGGAAGCTTGGTGTCATTACTTATACCAATTCAGAAAGATCTGGCACGTTTGAAGTTTTCATCAGCTTTACATGTAACAGCACGGACTATCTGATCGTCAGTTGCCCTCAAGATTTAAATCCATTGCAAGCTATTTTGTTAGGTCACGTACTCATGATCACATTCTGTAAAAATCGAAACTAACCGTATTAATATGATGACTTTCCAGTTTTTTCTGACTTTCTTATAATTTGGCCATAAGTATCGATTTCAATCATAATCTGACATTGCTCCTACTTGCTTTGGACTAAAACAATCTCCATCTTGTTAGCGACCAGAAGAGATACTTGTTTTATACGAAGGTATCATCAATTCAAATGAAATTTTACAGTGCCAACAAAACACCTCGGTCGGCATTATTCATTCCACTTGAACCAAACAGCTGTTCTCCTTCAGCGCGTTGGTCCCCGTAGGAACGAAATTGGTACATGTCACACTTTCGAACCAGTTACAGGAAAACATTGCTCTTCGTAGGCGATCTTTGTACGCTCCATTCACCTGGTACTAGTTTAAACACGCATTTCACATTTGGAAAAATTTCGCTGACAAACTCGGAGACCTTGGATACCTAGTTTGTCGAAAACGATAAAATTGATTTTCCATTGGAAAAATCTTTGGAGATAGAAACAGAACAGCTATGAATTGCAATGACTAAATAGATACTAAGCTCTGCTCGATTTTGATGATGGCTTCGACAGCAACTTTGCTCAACAATTATTAGAAGCAAGATGTTACACGGGAAAAGTTATCAAACAAAAGCGTAGATACCAATTCAAAACGATCGAACAGAGTATTCATTACCGATCATTCTGGTCTACGATAATGGACTCAGATAACGTTGTGGTCTGATCTTGCTTTTGTCTGTGCCCAAATCGGAGGTCGCAGCAACACAGAAACCACAGATCCTCTACAGCTGTGTCCGATCAACAAACATCACCCAGAATTCCGTTCGGTGGTTTCTATGCGATTATTGGCACGTAAAAGCCCAAAATCCGAAGGAACATTGAGAGCAGATCAATGATACCCTGTAGGCAGTGGCCAATCCCACGCAAAATTCCAGATCAATTTGACCCAACGACTATCCTAAAGCTTATTTGTCCGGTTAGATGACTGCAGATCCGTCTCTTCAGGCCCCAAATAAATTGCTATATAAATCGTCGGGATGTCATGTGACCAACCGCATGAGAAATGATCATGAGCAATCGTAAGCAGGGAAATGCGGAGGAACGCAGAAGACTGCGGCTACCGGGCAACAGCCGCACTTTTTACTGATTGATTGTAAATATTGGGCCCCAAAACCAGAGTGTAAATGAGTTGATCACGGAATCCGAAGGCCTATGGATTCACTCGCAGGAGTATCGCCTATAGCATTGGGTAGAGCATTTTATGATGGAATTAAGCTAGTTCATTGCTGTATTTGATCTTTTACTAATACCAACTCTACACCGGGAATAGAGTTTCTCAGGGGGTTAAGTTTGCCTAAAGGGTAAAAGGCTGCTAAACCAAGTTGATGATAAAGTTTTAGCATCGGGGCTAACAAAACTAGTGGAGTCGACCTGGGTGGAAAAAAAACAAATACCAAAAGCGATTTGCACTGTTACAAAATAACTCCTACTACAGCATTTATTCGTGCACCGTTCACACTGATCAATGTTATCTCAATCCGGGATTACTTGACCTCGTACAAACGTTTCTTTTGCTTCCCTGATGCCATGTTCAGTCGGTATTTTGATTGAAAGAAGAACATGAAGAAGATTCGAGGGGATTAGGTTGAGTGAATTCTACTCTGCCTGTTTTTCTTTAAAATCTATTTTCATGCCTAAATCCCATGAACAATACAAATACAGTAGAAGAGACGTGCACCACGATCGCCCTGGTCCATCATGCGAAGTAGGATCGGCAATTAAGACCTTGAAAGTCACAGTGCTATATGATCATAATAGGTCAGATTTGGTTATAAGGCGGAGGAAAGCAAATCGCCGTCTATCTGAAATTTTAGTTTTGCTTGACTCACATGTGTACATGCAATAAAAATAGGGGGTGCATACTATCACCGACGGAAATACATAACATCAGCACCGAGCAAAAAAAAACAAATTATCTAGGGTACAGAATAAGACGATGTGAACTTCGATGAACAAAAACGAGGTTCATCTGGGATTACCAAAATTGTTGCATGTATTGTATTACCTCTATGGTCTATGGAAGGTAAATGAATGGTTCCCTACATACTATTGTAACAAATATCTCTAAGCACGCCTACCGTGAAAAAAAGATTGGATATCGAAAAGATTTTCTTCCTTTGAAATGGAGAATCATATCGCCTTCTGCTACACAAGAACGTGAGAGGACTGCACATTCCATCAACCTAGTATGGCTAACAATACACGTTGAATTCGTCCACGTGTTTCGACTTGCAAACTTGAAAATCTTTTATGTGGTCAACAAAGAAAGTCAAAGGAGGAATTCACACAAAGAATGCACACTGAAATGGACGTTACATACACCAAAAACTGCGTTTCTTGAAGAAGAATAAAAAGCTGACGGTAAATTTTTCAAATCACCTACAGGGGACACAGAACAGATGTGTTTTACTGATGGAGTCAGGTGATACATATGTATATATATGAAAAAATCTGCTTGGAATCTAGTTGTTCATCTTTATTCTCGAATTCCTTGGTGATATTTTAAACCATTCAACATATAGTGCCTACATCTGACTGCTTACTGAAAAACCATGAGAGCAATACACCAGGAACTGTCTCCATTATACTGTTCATCGATGATAGAAACAAAACAAACAAACTCGAATACTGAGTCTTGTCTTTCCATACTTTGCCATAAAATGTGCCTCTTCCACCGAAAACCGAAAGAGACAGAGCTTGCAAACTAATAAATGCACAAATTGGAAACTATGGTGAAATGATCTTCACAATACCAACTATATTAGCCGCGTTCGTATCGGAAAAACGGGAATAAACAGGATTCCTCCGACAAAAAATGTTCTTTATCTGTTTGGATGAACGAAACCTCGTGGCTACCTACACCGCAGAGGGAATAAAAAAACATGTGAGCCCCGGTAAGCTTACGAAACCAGGAGATAGGAACCAATCATAATTTAAAGGCATAAATAATCGGGCCAAGAGGTTAATGAACTTATCCCATGGAAGGAAGTCACCGAATCCAAACCACTAACTATCATATCGTACATATAAACAATTCGTTATCAACGAATCAGTCAATGGTATACCTGTTCAAACATCATAAAATCCAGATAGCAAGCCACAACACCTCCATTCGTGGGTCCAGAAAAGGCATGTTCATACAATTTCATCGGTGTTTGTAACTCCTGTCGCTTTTCGTTCGTCGACCTCGTAATGATTTTGCGTCCAGTTTGCTTGTGCCCGGGATCAGTGAGTGGCCGATTCAATTGAGCAGCAACACTGATAAGAATTTCACACATTTCCTTGATGTGCTTTACTTGAATAATCAGCTCATAAGTAGCCCAATGCTCGTATCTGGACAAACGAGGATGATAGAGAAAAAGAGATTGTAGTGAATTATAGTTAGCAACAGAAGGGCAAAGTTCGGGTGGGGGGGAGGGTAGTGATTAAAGCCAGTCATTTTCCGTAGAAACTCTTCCCTCGCATAACTTATTTCAACTAAAGCACTGGCTAAAAATGCCAGCGGAAAATCGCAGGAAACTTTCGTGCCGAATTAAGATCACATTGACCAGTTTCCCGAAAGGGTAAATAAATTCTAATGTACGGGATATTTAGCGATAAAGGAAATCGGATTCGTGAAATTTTCAATGATAATTGCTTAGCAATTCCGTAAAGAAGTCACCAGAGGCAAGGGAGACATGAGCTACGAAAGTATCTGGAAGTGTTCGTTGTGTAAAGTGAGCAACGTGATGAATATGCAATCCATTGAGGCATCAGGGACATGGAAACTGACTGCGTAGCGCCAAACATTTTTGGCCCAAGAGTTAGGGAGGAAAGCTAATGTAAACTTTTGTCGTTATACTGAATATGAGAGGATGGTGAAATAGGAGTGAGCTAAAAAGTTTGTCAAACAATTTGGGTCGTGAAAATAGGCGTTTCTTTAGGGGAAACAAGGTGGTCTGCGTTTGACAATCAGTAATACTGATAACGAGGTTAGGTTACGTTTACAGATTTATCACAAAAAGCCCCGAGGAAGCATTTCATGTTAATGTGGATGTGAAAAAAGGATGATCAGAAAGAATGGATGAGAGCTGACTGAATGGAGCGGTAATATCTTCTAGTATAAAAACGATCAGGAAAATCCAATTTAATTATCCCCCTATTGGGAGAGAAACAATTTGATTTCCAACCAAAAGTTACACGAAGTCTCCTATTGCTGAAAACTATCAAGTAGCAAGGCTGTCTAAGTTTATTTGCAAAGTGTTGGCTTTCTCAAGCTAAGTCGACCACCGATAGGCAGTCAACTTCTTGATTGGGAATAGCCAATGGCTTGATACCGATTAAGTAATTGAAGTTTTATGCATCCCCGAGAGCCATTCCGGATAGACGAGTGACTAAAACGTTCGACTCACAATCGTGTGTTGCAGTTCAGGTGCGATGTCTACGTATTGCTAAAGATGCTTTTTAATAAAAATGAGGGAGATATGCAATGTGATTTTCTAAATTTCAAAGGTGGTTTGGGTATCGGTGACAAATAATGAGACACTCGATAATCACATTCGCTGATGTTCAACAAAAGAACTGACATAAAATGACCAATTCGGAGGACAACAAGATGTCAGTGAAGCGATCAACCGTCGGGAAACGTAAACGTGTTGCGGCTTACCTGGAAGTGTGTTTTAGCCGAGTGCTGTTCACAACACGATATTCATCATCCGACTGTTAGGCAAAAAGATGGAATAAAGGGAACCAACAAGAACGTGGAATCAAATTCACAGGTCAGAGAAGTTGATGGAACAAGAAAATGGGAGAGTGGGAGGAAACCATGGGAAAATTGGTGTGTTGATCGTTAAAATAGTGGCGAACAAGAACACATAATGCAACGTACCCTACATGGCGATCATCGATATATTGTCACCAATTAGTCAATGTCTAATAGAAATAAAAGGGTCTCAAATGATAGTATGAACAAAGAAGAATTCAGAGGACTCGGACCAGACAATATGTGATGTTCTCCACTCTGGGATACATGCCAAAAATCCTACGGACGTTTTTGAGCCTGAGCAAAGATCCATTAGTTACGAGTTATTAAACAGCCTAATGAAATTCGCATGTAAAATGGACCACTAAATGTTTTTCACATTCAACATTTCTGCTCGCGTGTCTTGCTAGACTCAGGAACCAGGTAAATTGGTTTGCCTGCCCCAAACAATGCATCCTTCTCCTTGTCAGATATTGCCAAATTCTCTTCACTTTCGTGTCTCATGCAGTTAACTCTTGAGCCACACTTTCGACATGCTTATGCCACTGTGATCATGGAAAGAAGACAAGAACAATGCGGTAGGAAAAGAAAAAGATGTCTATCGGCTCTTCCACACCTCGTCACACCACCGATTCTCCGTCGTGTTACATGCTGCCTCCGTGGACTACTGTGTACTACTCAATCGATTGATCGGTCCGAGGTGGGCCCATTTGGACCAAAATGCACTACCACTTTTTGCAAAGCAGTAGAGTCAATCCAGATAAACCGTTGGCCGGCTGATGTTCAATACGACTCTTCTGGAAAATTTTCTCCGACGGCCTCATTTCGTTGGCGGGCCTACTTCATCATGTCACAATGTGAACAGCCTACGCTTGCGGTAGTTTTTAGGAGAACGTTCCCCGGGGAAAATTCATCTTGCCACTGCTTGTCCGCGACCGGTTATTCAGTGAGCGTGAGCCACGTTAGTCACAGTCGGCCACTGAAATGGTGATCGTCTTATTATCCTCAAGGCGGGGATGCTCCCAGTCGAATACAGCCGGATCCGCAGTATTGGCTGAGATTCCGACGAAGTGGTTAAGTCCTTCATAATAATCGTGAATTTCCAACGACTGGTCATTATCGTATTGGCCGCATGTCAATTCAGTTTGGGCAACTTTTCATTTTGGATTAATGTAATCTGGTTTAGTTACCATCCCAAACATCAATCACTCTGAAAAAAACCGTGAATCAATAATTGAAAGAAATAAATACAATTAAGTTACGTATATAGGGGAAAAATTAGAATTCCAGTGCGCCAATTAGTCATTTCACATAATGGGGCTAGAAGGCAAATTGCACACTTCTGGTTCCTTGTCATATCTGACCTTGTGTCAGAATCGATTTGTTATTTGATTATTTCATCTCCACCTGCAGTGTTCATAATGAAATAAAATTCCCCAATTAGCCATGAGCCCACTGGACTACTTTCCAACACCCGATTTGATACAGGTTTATCGCTAATCCCCACTGGTTGACCGAAATTCTCATGCTCATGCTGTCCGTTTCTGTTTTATGCAAACAGCTGCTGGCCGATATTCACTAAATGAAGCGATTTTCTGGTCGATCCAAAAGGAACCCAGACGATACGCGTGCGCGGTTTATGCCTGGGCGAACCATGCGGCTATCTTAACCGGATGCGTTTACGCGGCAGTTTCACTTGAACAGTAGACATAGCGGCAAAGCCTTTCACTCAGCTCCATTGAGGCCGAGCGCCCAACGGACAAACCCGATTCTCTCGACCAACGTAGGCGGAGTCGGTGTAACGATTTTTCCGTGGTGGACGCGCACCGCTGTGACGCATCACTTGGATCGGCTGGAGATAGTTTGGTCGTTTTCGCATAAGCAAAGACATCGATAGAACTGGCATCGAGAAGGCAGATTAAAGCTGGTGCAGCTTCCGACCTCATTAAGTTTTACGAACACATACAGCCCCAAAGAGGTCGTCATTAGGTTTGATTTTCACGCATACATTTACTCCGAACATTATGTGGACGACGGAGAATAAGGCCCGCGGACAGTGTGCCTTTCGCACTTACCAAACTATCTATATGTGGTTGCCACGATGACCTGCCATCGATTGATACAATCGCACCGGGACGTTTTATTAAAAAGACTTCATTCTTAATAAAAGAAAAGAATTTATCCAATTCAGCCAGTTTATGCCCACGTGAGAGAAACCGATCACGAAGATGAGGGCCATTTTTGATGGATTATTGATATCCAATTTATTTATTTATTTATTCAATGGAGCTCGACCAACTAACCTGGTCGTGAAGCGCCTCATCCAACACTCCAGACGATGTCCCTGAGATTAAATTGGCGGGGCTTCGGATTGTTTTCTGAAATCACGCCGATTCCCTTAGCCCAGTGCTTATAGTCAGTCAGCGGAGTCTCCCCTGAATAGATTTGACTTAATTGAAAGTGTTAAAAACTTCAATATCAAATAAGGCCTGTTCTCGTTGCATGCTGCATTACAGACTGTGATGTGATTACATGCGGCAACATTAATTATGTGTCGAAATTCCCACATTCTATTTGAAAGTGTTCGTTGTACCTTGTGTTTTGGATGTTTAATTTCTATCTTTTGTAAGTCCTTCCTCCTTTACTTCCTCTATTGATGAAATGACAATGCACATCATTTTTAGGAAGGGAGTCGCGGTCAACAGAGGGCTGCCCAGTGGGGAAGGTGACCGGCGGCGAGATGATTCGAACCAGCGACCTTCGAAACGTCACGAACCTATCCGCTTGGCTACCGCCAGCCAGTGGGCAACTCTGTCGAGAAGATGATGGTCTGGCAATGAATTCACCATTTGGTCCTTTGCTTGCAGACAATTTTTTATAGGAGAAAACTGGAAGACAAGAACTAAGCAATGAAATTGAACAGTTGGATATCTATCAACGCTATGCGGACGACATATTTATGATATCTAGTACGACTGCAGACATCACTGAGAGGTGAAGACATTTCATTCGTGCATATACATCGGTTCGGTTCACTATGGAGGTGAAAGTAGATGACATCAGCCTTTTTTGATGCATACTCATGAAAGAACGACCACGAATCGATTGAGGGAAGAGTTTAAAGAAAGTCGATGTGGATGGCGGTAGGTAGTATATCAGCTTCTACAGCGCAGTTCTATTCAGTCACAAACGGAGCCTATTACGATGCCAAAGACAACGAATAAGAAAGATTTATTTATCTGGAACAATAGAGAGCGAACTGAATCGATTGCGTAATAAATTTCGACAAAATGAATACTCGGACAACTTGACTGAATGACATGCGACAGATGTTGGTGAGAAAAATAACCAGTGTACTCCAAAAAGGAAATATTCATCACTCTCCTTTCCTTAAGTGACGCTGTCAGTGAACTATTTTCGAGACGCCTTGCGACAACAGTTCAAAAAAAGCATTCAACGCCACACAGTTAAAAATATTCAACTCAGTTGATCTGCTTATTGTACAAAGATTGAAAAATCGATTACGAACGAGTGTTTATCAATTCTGCTGCTCCTGTGGGGCTGACTATTTTGGTAGTACCAGCGTGAGATGATCCAGGAACCTCATCCGGTTTGGTAGAGAAAGGAGGTTAACTAGCCTATTAAGAAGTCCGGCGGTTGAACAATTGGTCGATATGCGACATTCAATGAACATTGAAAATTCGTTCACGGTCATCTAGAGTCTGCTAGGCGACTGATCTGATCAGGAGCATCGCGCTGGGTTGGTGAGTCCATAGCAAACAAAATTCACAGTCCAAAAATGAGTAAACAAATTCGATTGCACCACAGTCTGCAGTAACCCTGCTCCAAAAGTACCACGTAACCAATAAGTGGATGAATTCGATTCCCAATAATTGCAAGTTATCTTGTTTAGTTTCAAACTTGAGAGTTGAACTTATTTTAGTGTGTGGACTTTTGTAACCCATATAATAATATTACAAAACCTAGAGAATGAATAATTGCTTCGTCTGTGGGGGAAGTTTTCACCGACTACTATTATTGACAGGAAAAAACATCATTCTCAGGAACGAAGTTGTGACCAACTGGTGGCTGCCAAGTGAGTTTTTCCATCGGCATTCAGGAATTCGAAGATGAAACTTTTAGGTTCAGACATAACGACATTGATCGCGTGAATGGCGCCGATCAGAAAAAACAAAAATAGTTTATTAATGCCTAGATCTTTAATATTTTCCATAGTTTGGGAGCCAAATAGTACAATTTGACGGCCTAGCGCCAGTTTGAGAAGTCAAGTTTACCCTGACTAACACCCATGTTGCATTGCTTTTAAGCTAAAGCGGAGATAAAAAATTCATGAAAGTAATGTTGTTGCTCAACACCAACTGTCATACTTCAGTACCAATAGCTTGGCGACTAGGTTCGATTTAAAGACAGTTACAAAGTAATTAGGCAAAGCTGAAAAGCACTACAAACAAGTACGAATGAACTTAGGAACGAAATGACTGACCATGCCACACTGATTAAATTGTTACAAAATGTCTGGCTTGTAAACCAATCGATTCCAATGTGAATAATGGTGCAAAAAATCTAAAAATCAAAATACCACTTCCATATTTTTGTCTCGTTGGTCTACATGACTAGCCGTATGAACGAAACAATTAGGCAGACAAATCAGAGATGCAGTTCTCTGAGAAATACCAAGATGGACGAACAATAAATAAATAACCGGCCTATAAACGAGTTCTGACCAAATTCGTATGGGTGAACAATAGTCCAAATCGGCAAACATGTAATTTTCCCAAGAGGATGGGATTGGAGTAGGGTAGGGTGGGGTCAGAGACGATCAGGTTTGGCTCGCTATCACGTTCAATCTACTATGACCGCATTTTATTCGCTTTTCCAGAATCACAATTGCCAATCTTTTCCATCAAACTAGACATCACTCATCATCTGATAATAAGGAAGAGATTATCACAACCAATCACCTAGGTCCGAAAAAGTACCAAATAGAAAAAAAACACGGACCCAAGTCTAGTGAGGAGATAACAGTTTGACAATGATTAATACTTTGCAAATCTTCGTTTTTCTTCGCTAATCGTGTGTTTAGCATTAGCATTACCCTGATCGAGTGAAGCTCGAGTCGGATGACGTGATAAAATTTGGAATTATTTCATTGTGTACCATTCACTTATCGATTTTTATTTGTCGGAACTGTATAACCATAATGTTTTGGTTTACGCATCTCGAGAACGATCAACTTCAATGACAGTCGCTTTTCTATCTAAATAGACGCTCTCTATCACCTAGTCCGATTGTGAATCGATGGGAGCCTAGAATGGAAGTTCAATGTCTTAATTCTGTTTCGTCAAACTAATTGCATTATATCGTCCATCGTGTAAAATACAAAATTACCACACTTGAATACTAAGTGTATTAAAAATATCTAGCTTCCATAGAACATAGGCAAATTCAAAAGAACGAGTACATTCGACCGGTCAGTCGTAAGCTCCAACAACTTAAAAGTGGTCTGGATGTTTTTAAAAACACCCACAGGCGGCACTCGTTCTTTTTGGGGTAAATATAAGAAGAATTTCTTATAAAAAGTGGTAGAAGATTTCAGTGAAAGGAAATTCACATAGCTAAAATCCTCTATACATATTAACGAGTTACTATTACATGTCCACGTACAATAGAAGCGAAAAAGACGTACACCTGATGGTTCAAGGGCACTTGGACTATTGAGTATATGGATAACCAGGACCCCAATGTAAGAACGGGATAAAAATAGGTCAAAGATAGTAGGAGGCACGGTTACGGTGAATTGCTATCTACAACTAGGATATGAATATTTCAATGACAGTAATGCACATCTCAAGATGCCGAATCACCGACCTCATTAAAAAACACCGTGCAACAAATCTCTTATTCGTTTTTTATAGGGCTTGACGTGAGTGTAGCGGAGGGGGGAAGTCCCATAACCGTTAGGATCAACTGCACGGGTAGAGGGGGACCGAGATTCATGACCATGGAACACGAAATGCGAACGAGCCGAGACAGAGCAGAAGGTCACCTACCACCGAAGTTATCGGCGCGGGATATGGGATTCAAACCTTTGGCCTTTTTAGGAGATAACAGCTGTGTAATCCACCTGATTATGGTCGCAATGCGCAGAAGGCTTTTCAAGACAACGACCCGTCAGATCACTGCTACCACAACGTGAGTATAGCGGAAAAAGCATGCTCGACAGTCATTAGGGCCTACTACATGGAGACCTACACATGACGCCCGCACATGGAACTTAAGGCATACTTACTTAAACAGGCGCGATTTAGGCCAGGCCGAGGTTGCATCGACCAAACATTCACTCTTCGACAGATACTCGAAACGCGCCATACGCACCGCCGCCCTACGATCGTAGTCTTCCTCGACTTCATCTTGGATAAGGTGATGGAAAATGCTTTAGGAGGTCTCCGGGATGTAGGAATGGAACTGGGAAGTGGAAGGAAGCTGTGACCCAGAATACGCAGACGACTTCGTGTGCCTGGTCGAATTTTTGGACCATGCGCAACGGGCACTAGATAGACTGTCGAGATCGGTTGTTTGGTTTGGCATGTGCTTTGCACCTTCAAAGTGCAAAGTGTTGTTACAGGACTGGACGATAGCAGCGCCGAACTTGATACTGGATGGAGAGGAAATAACGACTGTGGACCGTTTCACCTAACTTGGTTGTTGCGTGTCCAACGATGGCAGCTCGGGATTGGAGGTGAGTACGCATATATCCAAGGCTCGAGCAGCTTACGCTGGATTGAAGCACTTGTGGCGTCGGTNGCTATCGTGGGGTGAGTTACTGATTATACCCATATTCAAGAAGGGTACACGGAGTGACTGCAGCAATCATCGTGGGATTAGTTTAATTCCGATAGCTACTAAGGTGTTAGCTTCGATAATGCTTCGCCATTTGACACCGATTAACGAGAGTAATATCCGCGAACAACAGGCCGGATTTCGGCCAGGTCGAGGTTGCATCGACCAAATATTCACTCTTCGACAGATACTCGAAACGCGCCACACGCACCGCCGCCCTACGATCGTAGTCTTCCTCGACTTGAAAGGTGCTTTCGACACCGTGGATCGACCGGCACTACTCAGTGCTCTCCACCGGAAGGGTATGCCAACTAAGTTTGTGAACCTGTTGCGAGCATTGTACTCGCATACCTATGGTCGCGTTAGGGTATACGGTGAGCTGTCACGTTCATTCGAAACGACTAGTGGCGTTCGACAAGTGTCCCATCTCTCCATTCCTGTTCAACGTCGACATGGACGAGGTGATGGAAGATGCTTTAGGAGGTCTCCGGGATGTAGGAGTCGAACTGGGAAATGGAGAAAAGCTATGCGACCTAGATTACGCAGACGACGTCGTGTGCCTGTTCGAGTCTGCAGACCATGCACAACGGGCACTACACAGACTCTCGAGATCGGTCTCTTGGTTCGGCATGTGCTTTGCAACTTCAGAGCGCAAAGGACTGGACGACAGCAGCGCAGAATGAGCGAAGAGAAACTAATGATAGTGGACCGTTTCACCTACCTTGGTAGCTGCGTGTCTAACGATGGTAGCTCGGGATTGGAGGTAAGTATGTGTATATCCAAGGCTCGTGCAGCTTACGCTGGATTGAAGCACTTGTGGCGTCGGTCTGATATTTCACTGAAGTTGAAAGGTCGTGTGTACTGTGCTGCAGTGCGTTCAGTTCTGTTGTATGGTTGCGAGACATGGAGTATGCGTGTGGACGATGTTCGTCGGTTGGAGGTTTTCGACAACTGATGTTTACATAGTATGGCTAGGATTGGATGAAGTGACCGGGTGAGTAATACTGAGGTTAGGAATCTGGTATTGGGTGCCACTTCTGAGAATAGCTTGTTTCATTGTATGAAACTTAGTAGACTACGCTGGTTGGGGTTTGGTCACGTGTTGCGTATGACGAACACTCGTCTACCATACCGTGCCCTATTTTGTGTTCCTCCTAAGGAATGGAAAAAGCCATGTGGAGGCCAACAGATGACGTGGCAACGAGGAATGAGAAAATGTACAGCGAAGTTATGTAAAGTAGGTGTCTCACGTCTTTGTCTTCGTGGTTGGGGTCCGAAAGACTCGTCGACTTGCTGGCTGGAGACACTGAAGGATATGGCAGTGAACCGTGAACAGTGGCAATCGTGCTGTCATTTTCTATCGAATCAGAATGATTGAAAACACGTGCGTTTGTACAGTTAGACTGCGTTCCGTGTGTTGGCTACAGCAGCGTCTTATCTTTTCTCTCCAATGTAGGTCCACTCCCTGTTCCCTTTGGATGATCCCTCTTTTTATAGAAAAGTGTAATTCTGAGGAAAAGGCAGTGGTCAGTGGGGCTTGTCTTGCTGTTTAACGCTGAACGATGATGATGATGATGACTTACTTAAACACACTGCAGTATGCTTGGATTATCTTGCAAGAAGGCTGTCCTAGCTGAAAGCGATATAACAATTAAATAGGGGGTTGATGGAAACACCTGGAGCATGCCATCACAGGAACAAATACCATATACACCATAAAACGGGACGGCATATGCAAAGGAGCGAACAGGGTAGAATTGACTAGAATTATATGAATTCGTAATATCTAATGTGGTCCTAGTAATCTAATCCAGTACCTACCGACAGCACTCAGACACGTACAAAATTCTCGAATGTCATTTGGTACTCATTGAGTTAGGACAGTCTACCGGAGGACCATGTTACTGGCCAAGGCAACAGATACAGCTGATCAAAGAAAGTCAGATGTGGCAAAACTGTGGCCGTTGTGGGAACTGAATGACACAGACAGAGACTGGGGTGTTACTTCGATGTTCCAAGATAAATAAATCGTGTCCATTGAGCGATAGCAAAGTACACGGAAACAAACGGGGTTGTTCATTGAAATTTATTCAGCAGTATATAAACATATATATATATATATATCTATATGTATATATATATACCGTCTACATATTCACAGTAGCTAGCTAGTGCTTACCGCGTTCGATTTCATCTGGGTTACCACACGACTGAGCAGAAGCAGTGACACGGTATCACTTAGTTGTAATCGAGGGTACTGGCGAACGATTCGCGTGAACAAATCAAAATCGAATGGCTTTGTTACTTCCACGGGAAAACGATATGACGACTGAAGAACAAAAAATAATTCGGAGGGAGAAAACGATTTAAATGCGATTAACATAATCAGGCATCCTTTTACCTCGATAACTAGTACCAAAGAAGAAACCATGCAAGGACATAAATAAATATTTCATTGTCTCAATGGATTGGAAAATTTGCGATGCATGCAGCTCAGGTTGTTGGTTTCACGGGGATTCTGATCGCTGCGCCTAGTGTTTAAACTGCAAACGTTTCATCACAAGTCGAGATGATGTTATCAGACAAAATCACTGAAAAGAGAAGAGGGTTGTGAATATGCAGTGAAGTTCAGCCAGCTTGCCACAGTTGCAAGTTGCACATCTGTAGCATGGTAGGTGAAAGATTAAGGACTCGACTGATCTTCATTAACTTATGAATATATGTGAAAGGGACTGTGTGTACAGTCACAGCAATTCAATGCTTTGTGAGAAACCTGGAAACCTTGGCCTATAAGCTTTTCTGAAATCAGCAGATTAGAAGTGACCATGATCCAGACGACAGTCGGCTGTTGTGTCATCAAGTTTTACATATGTTGGTAGTATCGAAATCCATTGGAGTGTACCAAACAAGTCTGAAATTCACAGTAGAAAGAGAATTGAAATGCTCCACAGCATTCATGTTCCAGTAAGACAATGCATATGAGTAAAACAACCGGGAGGCTGGTCTGAACGGATCCGAGACCACTACCCAGCATAAGTGAGTGCTGAAACAATTAGGCTGCTCAGTATCGCAGTAGTTTCCCATGTAATGCAGGTGAATTAGAGTATATTGTTCACAAAGAATTTTGCAAATTCGCTACTTAGCTCTCTCATTGATTATTTTGGGAGCGACTTGCTAAAATGACCCCGTGTGGATATCAATTAGGATTCGACTGAAGCGAATATGCAATTGATACAATACAGTTGGCAGTAAGATGTGAAGGCAGGTGGTGGGTACACGAATCCCTTACTCTTCCAATTAGGTTTGACGCGGAAACAAAAGTGGACTAACGACCAGCAAGCTGATCCATGAGCGAAAGGGAGCAATAGGATGAGACACCCTGAGAGAATCTTCAATTGTATGACCTAATATCCTCAAGAATGAAATGCTATTTGCTTCAACGTCTATTCATACTCGCAAATGGTTCTAGCAAAGTGACTTGGATCAAGCGCAATATCTGGAAGTCAGTCTGATAAATTCAACTACTGAATTCATGCAAACCACAAGCAATTTTAGGGTGTTCAGACGAAGAGCAATCGATAGTTATCACACAGCACTGTGAAAAAAATCCGTTCTCAGAAACAGTAATCACAAAGATAAAAGCTGGATCAAGTGTGGCGAATTCGAGAATTCCACACTCAAAGCTAATAGAAATTGTAACCCTACATTATGTGTAAATCAAACTTACCAGAATGTAATTGTACAAAGTATACACAGCGACTGAGGCACGACTAGTTCCCATGTCTTCCAAGCCCTGGACAGTTTTAGGCGAACTGATAGAGACCAGTTCATAGTTTGCTTCAACCGCCTCACGACTCTCTTTCACGATAATTGCGATTGACTTGTCGGGCCGATAAAGGTCAGCAGGTGATGAATTCGCTTTTTCGTTCATTTGAACATTTTGAATCGACATTTGATTTCTCTCCACCTTCTCGTTTGTAATGGTAGTCACCGGATTTTCTGTGGAAGAAAAAGTAACATGTAATGTTCCTGGTAAATGTGATTATTTCTTTGTGGATGGAAAATACGGTAACCGAGTTGCCCACACTGGCCGATTCGTTCGGATATCTCAAAGACTATTTTGTGAGGTCCTGTCAGTAAAATACAAGGGGACTGGAAGACGCTCTTTTGAGGTGACTGTCGTAACTCACAATCCCTAATCTCAATGCTCTTCTAGTGCAATCGGACCAGAAAGTGTTATACTTCCGATTCGAGCTGTTTCGTAGATGAATCAATTAGAACATTGATCACCAACTCCCAACCAACATGGTTGGCGGTGGAGTTAAAGAAAGTTTCCGAATGGAAGTAGGTACCTGGGAGACACTTAGAGATATCATGGAAATTCTCTAACTATCCCGCAGACCATCTCGTGAACACAACGCGGAAGCCGAATTTGACTGTCTCGGTCATGATTGACTGTCAAAGCTTTCGAACGTTTTCACAATACCAGACATAAAAACGTGAACTACTTGCATAAAACAGAAGAATCACCGGATTAGTTTGCTTGTAGTGCAGAGGAGTGCAAGACCACAACGAATGGAGAGGGTAATCGACCCCATAACTTGATCTAATCAGAAGCAGTTACCCAAAAAAGCAAGAAGGACTATTTCAACAGAGACCGCGGTAGTAACGAACGCGCGAAGCGGAGTCAGAGCTCAGATAGACAACATGACCCTCTTTGCTGAGAGTGGCAGTTCGAGTCGTCACTCAGGGCAATCAGACCAACAGGGCCACGGGGAGGTCCAAAATAACGAAAGCAAGAGTGTCCGACGCAAGGTCAAATTAGCTCGGGAAGACTCAGCTAATAAGAACATAAGTCTCGCATGAGCGTGATCTGGAAAAGAACAATATGCACGGCCGAACAAAGTCTGGGAACTGTGACTTGTTTCGTTCCGCAATAAACGTGCGAGTCACCCGTTTGTCTTCTTGGTACAGTAGGTGAGCGCAACAAAGTGAACCCGTTCAAATTTGTGGATTTATTCCAAAGGCCGAATTTCATCGAGCATTCAAAGTGTTTGTGTAAATTCAATGAACTGGCAAAAACAAAGTGTTCCGTCCTAAATGATCTTGCTATTCCATTACATTATTTATGAAAAACCGCAATATTTTCTGGACGAAAACAGTGGCGAAAAATTTGAATGGATTGGACTGTTCTGGAGGACTGATCACAAGGAAAATTCCTTTCCTGACACATGAGGATAGCTGGTGCAAGAATACAGCGTTCAGGATGAGGGAAACTGAGACGCGTCGCGCGCGCTCAGACGTGTCAAACATCAATCATAGTGATAGTTAATTTATATCTATTAGTCAGATTTTCAGACCGAGGCTGACGAAAACTGAGCGCTGTGATGTACGTGGTGGCTGAGTTTCACCGCCATTTTCATTGATCATGTGCGAGGTGAAGATGTGTCTGTGGTTGGGATGCGTGGTTGAACGTGGTTGATTGTGAGTACAAATTCGCACGTCCAGAAACAATTGCTTTTTGTCCCACACGACACATGTGTTCGCCTCGTACATGGAAGGAAAGGCGTCGAAAAATAACCCATCCTGTATATCACGTGAGCTCCAGGTATCCTTTTCTTGCACGATGAATTGAATGGATGTATAATTCTCAAAAGCAAACGTCAAAACAAACATACTGATAGATGCACACTTTATACCTTGTTTCCACGCTTTTCGTTTTCTTTTTTTCAGTCGAATAAGACGTGGAGCAAATTCGGCAATAATACGTTCCACAACCTCGCGGAACAGTCGATGGCCTTCAGTCTGGGAAGCCTTGTAAATTTCATTCCATTTTGTTCGACCGCAGCTATACTGGAATTAGCAGAAAACGATGAAATGGTTTCAAGTAAGAAACAAGAAAATTATGAGTCTTTTGACATACTGGGAGTCACGAAGGGAAAAATGGGAATGTCGCATGAAAGATGCATGCCATTTAGATTCAAAACATTGATCGCCTGAACGATTTATAGGTAGCCTACTCGTGAGTAGCAAAGAAGTCACGTAAGTTGGCATAACAAGTCGGAAGAGTGGGCAAAATGTATTCAGTATTAGATACCGTACTACAGTGTATATGATTGGTGAACATCATATGAAAATACCCCAACATTTTCAAAATATAAAGGTCAAACCGGATGGATTACAAAACTGGAGAGCGAAATACCCACGACTCAAACAAACAGGGACAGGCCAAGCTGCAGAATTGTCATGATCTGATTTCCTGATTTGCCACATCAAACTAGCACTCGAAGAGAGATCTAGCTGATTCGAGAAATGCTCGAGTAATTTTCACAATCTGTTGCAATTACAAACTGAGTAGGGCCAGAGGGAATGGAATCGAATTCTCGATATTCGAAAATGAAGGAACTGATCGGGAATTGAGATTATGTAGTCATTATTCACTTAATCCATCAACACTGCGCGATCGCATCACCAGTTTCGCCCAGGGCAATTTCAGAATTTGGAATAGATGTTGTTATTCACAAATCAACGTAGAGGATTACGTTTACTATTGTTCCAACCACACAAAGCATAATATTGCATCAGGTTAAGTCAATCTACCGAAGTTTTGTAGATAGTCTTCAGTGAACTTTTAGGCATAAAATACGATGCCCAGCGTTGACCAGATTTTCAATTAATGAGCTTCTGGTAGTATCTGATTACACCATGCTGAACTAAGCGAACATTATTTATCGTACTACTGCTTTGCAGACAATTTTTTCGGCTAAGGGCTTGAAGTGGAGCGGCGTGAAAATTGGACTTCATTTTGAAAAAAACACGAACGGTGTACAGCTTACTGCCGACCCATGGATTTCGCGGATAGTTGATGAGATACGGGAGAGGGTGCCCCATTCATCCATCTACATTCTATTGATTAGCAATAAACAAACTTGTGAGAATGTCTTACCCACTATGAACAATCATGGTCCACAAATGAGTCATTGATTCATTCACACTGTTGTCATAGAAATGCCATCCTGATGGCAACATGCATTCGGAGTTTCAGGCGGCAGTTACGATGAGATCGGCAGCATATTTCCAAAGATCTATAACCAAAAGTAGCCGGATGGCGTGCTGGGAGTCTCTCTTGATCTTTAGAGTCAAGATGGGTCATAGAACAGGGGGTTCAGAGTAAATGACCCAAATGGTTTACATTCAGGCGGTCTTCCGCGTAATTGGTGGTTTTTTCACAAAAATCTGGACACTTCGCCCTTGCAAGTACGTACAGAATGCAGAATAGTAATTCGATGATGAGCAACATATGGACAAACCGGACTAAACGTAATGTAACCAATGAAACAACTCAGGTGGGAATAGGAAGCTCCACGACACCGGTGAAATTTAGGACTTTAAAACAAAAACGCCATTACAGATTCGGTCGTCTGCGATGGCTGAGTAGATTCTACTAGTAGTATTCTACAGATGCGCAGACACTGAAAAGCAGAATACAGGCAAAAGCTGGTTTTCTGTACGGTAATTAGCTGCCCAATAAAGGAATGGAAAAACTGGTTTGGTGACAGAAAAACAAAAAAACTTTAGCATCATCACCCCTGTTCAGTCACATGATCCGCAGCTTGCATGAACCAAAATTACTGGTGAATAAAGTATCCCTAAAGGTTTACACACACAAACATACACAGAACACAGTGATCGCAAGCAGAGGGCCATAGTTGATTTAAACTATCTATCATCGCTTTAACAAGGACAACAATAGTGTGCAGGTTGTAGGAGAAAGAAGTAACCGACCCATTAGAGTATCAGATGATGCACGATAAATACAACCTGGTTGAACAGAGAGTAATCACGACCACATAATTCAAAAGTCTCCGAACCTAGTGAACCAAAGTGCGCCAAAAAATGGGATTTGGCGCAGGCGGTCATCACATCATTGGCATGAAATTCGGACCTCGCAAACGTAGATCGCTTTGGCAGTGGAGAACTATCAGTCGTTGTGACTAACGTATCTGATGTTTCTGATTCTGCTATGGACACCTACTAAAGGTGTAAAATTGACGGTAGCTTGCTGTTTGTCTTGGTATTCTGAAACTTTAAAATAATGAAGTAAGCCCCCTAATAGTCATCACCAGTAGCAGACTGTAAAAGCTGCGTACTGGTATCGGTGTTATTGAAGGGGGAAAGAAGACAGTATTAAACCTACACTCATCGTGTTCATTATATTGATTCGCCAGTGAGCACACTTTCGGCAGCGAGGCGCTTAACTAACAAGACTCCGACTTGGTCCTGATGGTGTATGACCTACGTATGATGGAATATATTCACTTTTCGGTTTCTGAAAAAGATAACGTCATATGTAAATGAGGGAAATAAAATTCTTACATATTTCACGTCATGGCTGCATGACATGGCACGTTTTGTTTTCGTCCGTTACAAGCAGATCGTTTACTAAACTATACTACTATGAGGCGGTGAGTAGTGTGCTTCTAGACTTGAATTACTCGAAGTCCGGTAGTTTCAACACTATTGTGGAAGCTGGTTATCTCTGTCACTATAATGGGACGAAGACATTTATGTGATATGCGCTGACAGATCAGCAAAATCACCTTGATACAGGCGAGGTTCATAGCTATTTGACAGAACTAGCTAGTATGTATCTATTGTAATGTATTGTATAGACTTTGGTGTACAATAAATGTCGCATTTTTCTCTAAAAATATTAGGGCACACGAATAGTCGGAATCTGAGTAAGAGAAACAGCAGTAGGTATCTAGATACCTAGATATACATGAATGACGAAACAATTGTGGTGTCCCATGTGGTACAGTACCACGTGACAGGACAGAGAAACAGGGGTAGGAAACTGTACACAAACTCACCAATCACACCGACTTACCTTCTGCAATTCCGGTCGGCTGGATACTCGTGTGAGAAGGATGTTTGCAGCGACAGTTTCCGTGCACTTGTTGAAAAGGATGAACTTCACACGACGTCCGCAAGCAAGCGGAGATTTCTCGGGCACCTACAAGCACATGAGTAGACGAGATGGTCAGAATGCACGATGGTCAACCGGAGGTTCGAACCACGGGTCACCGGCATGCTAACTAAGAACGCCTTTACACCATCATGAGCCGGGCCGGCGACGCCATATTAGGAGTACAAAAGCTAACTAACATAAAACTTTTTAAAAAAAAGGTCATTTTCAGCCTTAGTCGACCGATAATAATTACTGAAGTACTCCACGAATGTGCTTTCAACATTATTTTCTAATAAGTCTCAACAAGAAATAAGGAATATGATTTACTGCGCTCTACTGATAAGTTTCGGTCAAACAGAAATGTAACGTGATTGCGATTGTTAGTTTTTAGGCTAATCCCTTGAGTTGAAGGAGACGTGAACTAACGACACATAGACCGTCTCAGAGTTTGACCATCCCTACGTCAGTTTGGTACAACAAGGTAATCAATCATGAAAAACAGAAGAATACTAAATAGGGAAATCGATGACGCGTCTTGTCACGTCAAAAATGCACCGACTAGGAAAAACTCGGAGATTCGTAGACAGCTTCATTCCTATGATGAACAGAAATGAACACTCAGATGTAAATTCTTAACCTGATAGGCCGGGTAGACCTCTTATGGCTTTTAACACTGTTTATCTGGAAATCCTCACCAAAAAAAAACAACCTAAAAACGTGCATATGACTCACGTTTGTGTATTCAGACAGGATATCGCGCACGACAGTGTACGGAACGCACATGTGTTCTCGTGGACGAACTCCAGACAGCAGGACAGAAGCCACGCGACAGATAACCAGCTAGGGAAAGAGAAACAGGACAGAAGTGAGTTAGCATTCATTTTGTAGAAAAAACCTCAAGAAATAGTATTGAGTAGAAATTGCTGTGGTTTGACCGCAAGCCCCATCTTTGTCGGGAAACCTTTATAGAAAAAGCATCGATCATTGCGCACATTGCAAAACAATCAACGAGTAATGCCTCTAATGTGGGAAAACCGAAGATGTAAGTCTTTTCTAGCTTATCATAGAACCAATGCAAGTGAAACGTCAAAAATGCATATCGAACTGCGGGAAATTTGGAAGGACTTGGGCGTAGAACTGTCAAATCATTCGCCCATTAAGTGTGATGACAAGACCAAGGCGTAAATAGCGGCTACAAGATGTCAATAATCCATCCACTGATTATGTCCACATTCCAAGTAATCAGAACCATCATGGGAGAAATTATCAACGAAGGACAAATAAACAGAAAATGACCAATCCATACCAATTAAGCCACTTTTAATAAGAGAAGGTTTTATTCAGAACTGATGAATTACCAAGTGATTTGGGACGACTGTTGGTTTAGTTGGAGAAAGCAACAAAATGACCGGTTACGCTTGCATACATTTGACTTTAACGATGACTGGTCAATCTGTCTGTGGGATCGATATTCGGCCCGGAGCCCCAAACTATGAAACATGTTGTTCAAATGTCAGCAAAGTTAACGGGCCACTAAGGTGTGTTAAATTTGAGCAGAACGGGCTCTGGTACTTCGTTTTCAGATAAAACTAACAGCTTCTTCGGTTTATTTGATAATAAGGCCGTTCAATTTACTTTACCATGGCAACAACCATAAAACGGTGTGCGGAAGATCTAACACATTAATCAGGATCGCAAACATCATGGGCATGATACAGGTTTACAACCTCGGAGAAACCCTAGTAGGTGCTATGCTTCTGAAAACCGGACAGTGTTGATGAAGAAAGTTGTCGTTGTCATTGAAAGAATCTTGGCTGTGGCATTGGTCTTCATTTTTCAAATAAAAAAGATTGATAACCCAGGTTAACATTATGCTCCACTGAGAATCATACGACTGAACTGTTAAGGGTCAAGGCTGGTTATATTAATGGGTGTTTGCGCAGCCAAAGTTCACAAATCAGGTTAGAAAACAGTATGACAAGGAACAGGCAGAAATTGATAGGTAATTCTCACCAGTTGGTCTTCAGCGGAAGACCAAACACAACGAGGATTCCTCATCTGCGAACCCAGGATTTCGGTCTCATCTAAAGATAGGGAAGTTAGAAAGGGGACAGGAAAGTTCGATGGAGTAAAATTACTGTAAACCATCCTGAACTGACACTGATTGACATATATATATATATATATATATATATATATATATATATATATATATATATATATATATAAAGCATACAAGTATAGCCCTGAAATTTGAAGCTACAACTGGGGAAAAGGATATCGCTGCTAGCGCTTTTTGAAAGAAGTTTTATAGGCAACGATTACTAAGTGTTACCAAAATCAGTGCTCAAACGTATGATTGATATTTGAAAATAGAATAACAACCTTCTCCGGAGTTTCATCAACGATGAGTACGTGGAGCGTCATTAGTGGGTCTAAACTTTCCTTTAAACACCTATGTTCTCACCGACGAAGAGATATCAGCTAGTCACACTTAGAAAATTCCAAAGCATGAGAAACTAAAACGATTAGGGAATCGATTTCGGAACCAGGCACATATTCTAGCTGATCAATCAGTACTCTATACCCGTAACTTATGAAGCGGAGTCCAACGTGGTACGGTACCAGTCGAGGTGGCACATCCACAAATTCAAGGGTAATGATTACTGTGACATCGGTAGCCTAAGTTACAGTCAATTCAATATTATTTCGGCCACACGGAACTGGTGTGGAACAAATGGTCAATAAGAGAACCACGACTTTCCAAATATATGACGGATGTGATTCTGTAGAATAACCTTGAAAAAGGTTAACGTGGCAACCGGGATGTTGCGGAATTCCAACATTTACCCCACAACATTGGGGTTATTTACATTATAACAGTAACAACGGAGTTAATTGTCCAGAACGAGCTTACCTGTCGTGTAAACACACTGTCGCAACAAATGTTCTGTAAGAAAAAAGGAAAATACCATGAAATCAAAATATGCGTTGGGTGATGAAATAGTTTTTCCTGATTACACGGGTTTTCCCGTCGGTTAGAAGCCTCTGGCCTTTGGCCCGTTGCGGCCGGCTAACGTTTGGTATACGCTAGGGTCAGTAGCTGAGAAATAAGTTGAGGTGAACGCACTTCCTCGCTGAGGTTACATCTGCGGATACAATTCACACTAGGTTATAAAGTCACGTTACTGGGTCACACACAATTAACACGTGACTGTTTGCACTGTGCGTTGTTCAGATCATGGCAGCCAAAATCAGTACCCGGCTACTCAAAGCGATAGCTGAAAACTAAACAAATGAAAGCCCGTAGTAAATTATACCAGACACAAGTATAAAAACTCAGTATGTTATAACAACACAGCAAATCACTTGGATTTCCTATCAGTCGCGATTCCTTCAGGATTCTGGCTTGCTTACGAAAAGTTCTAGGAAATTATAAGATTAATCTTTAAGATACCATGGATGAAGATTTTCTTGTGTTACGCCGAAAACAAACCAAAGATTTGTTTTCTCCCTGGCACAAGGGTGTAATCGACCTCAGCACAAAAACGATGAACTGGGATAAAGAATCATCCCAATGCAGTGCAAAGAATTAAGCCTTGCACGCGTCAAGAGAAGCGTCGTCGGATGCGGAAGCCATAAATCTTGATTTCTATCGTTTCGCTTAGCACTCAAAGTCAGTCATCAACCTAGAGACAGAAGATATTCGCAAAATGGGGAAGCCAACATAGAAACATTTCATGATCCAGAGGGAATTGTGCTGCAGCCTTGTTTATCATTCTTGTTAAATCTAGCGCCTTTAGTCGATCATTTCGACTTCAATTCAGTCTTACCCCACCTAATCAAGCGAGAACGGTCAAGTGGTCTCTAGCCCATCAGTACGACAATTTTGTTTTTGTCTTGGTCAAATGGTGTACATAGGTCCGTACTCGATGGAGCTCAATAGCGGATTTTTCCCTGACTAACGGGTTCAAAGTCTATTCCTTGGTCCTCATAGCGAATGCCTCCTCCGCTTGCCTTTGAGCGTGTCACAAATCAGACCACTTTAAATCAATTCGCGAACTAGTGGGGCTGGCTAACTCTGTACTTGTCTCCGGGCATGCTGGAGCTCCAATTCTAGGCCCGTGTGTTGCTAAACTGACGACAGGGCGGTCAGTTATAGTCGGGATTCATTGCATCGAAGCAAAGTGGTCTTGCACTTTTGGCATCCGCACGCAGTCTCCCGCTGCAGGGAAGGTGTGAGTGCACTAGCAACGATGGCTGTAACACATGACTTGGTCTCGGACCACCGAGTAGTTTCGTTCTTTTGCAAGGAAGACCCTAGTAAGTTTCCGTTGTGCACAGCTCATTAAAGTAGATAGATCACTAGTCGCGCAGATGACTTACTGGCCCGAAATTCCGAGGTGTAGACTCGCCTTGATCGTGACCGGTAAGCCGTTGGTCGTTTAATGACCTATTTAATTTCACGGGTTGTAGATAATGGAACGTCTTGTGTACGACCAAATACATTAATGGCCTTCTTGTAGTCTAATCCCGACATAAGTCCACGCAAATCCGTCTCAAAGAGCAATGCGCCTAGTCCCAGCTTCGGCTTTACCACTGTTTCTGACAAATAATACGGGAAAAGCGATTAGAAGGTGGAAAGTTTACAATATTTACCCAAATCTCATTGTAAATGAGGTCGCTGATTGGTAGCTAGTAATTGCAGACCATACTGGACCGCTGAAGTTCACAGAAATCACGCTGTTGCTACAACCTACATGGGGGTGAAAAAAGATAGGCGCGTCTTCTGTGTTCGTTCACTGATATTGCCTATGAATCAGTCATTTTTTCTCACAGGCCTCAAAAACTTGAACTAAACCAGAAACTGCAGAATTGGAAAACGTTCCATAAAATAAATAGGGTAACGTACTTGATAGTCGACGGTACTTCTTTACGGCTCTGATAGCAGTGCGAACCTTTGCCTTGCCAGCTCCACGCCTTACTCGACGAAGTGGATTTAGGTCAATTACCTCGACCGCCTCAGAACTCGGCTCCTGAATGTTGGTAGTAGCTTCATCGGCCGGCGCAACAGACTCTTTGCGATTGGTGCGTGAGCGCAATGCACGAGGGATCTCGGGTGCGTATCGTGTGCGTGAGGTGGGCTCAAAGAAACCGCGTTTCACTGTTCCAGAGAGTTTACTGACCGGAGGTGACGGGTCGAAATCCGGATGAAAACCAGACGCTTCATGAAGAAAACGTATAGACGGACTGAATGGCTGCGAGGCAGAAATTTATCCTTATTCATCATGAGAAATGGAACGGTTAATAAGTTGCTCGTGTCATGATGACCTGCATAAACCGATCAGTATAACCTAAATAAACAATACAGAGGCAGCTCAGTCACAAGGAAAACCAAATGGATGTAAATTTCCCCTTGACAGATACGGTAACTCCTATACTTACAGTGAATGGAAAAACGACGACTTATTGGGACCGTGTGAATCCTCTAAATAGGATGAAGTACCTCAGAGCAGAAACAAAAAGGGAAATTGCAAGGTAAACGGGCACATTTGACGAATTTGTTTACTAACCAATATAAAAGTAGTATGTTTTACACACAAAGTTTATAGGAAATACAAACAAAACTGGAGCAAAAAAGAACGGTGTGTGGCTGATACGATTGCCAGTTTGCATTTAGTGTAGCCACATCTAAATGGTATTTGCTTTCATATATCAAGAAAAAAGCTAAACGAGAAAAGGACCAACGAAACAGCTCTAAGGGGAGAAATAAATCAACTTATCCACCTGTAAAACTGACGTCGCCATACATAACAAAAATAGGAAATAATGTACCATTTTTTATTTCATTAATGAAGGAAGTAAAAGATAATAGAAGAGAAAAGTAAGAGAAGACAAGATGATGCGAGCGCTGCTGTCGGGGAATGCTAAGCAGAATACTTTGGACAAACCAGCAGACAACTGATGACATGGATAATAGAACACAGAAATAAGGAAAATGCAGACATTGGGACAAGGCAGTCTTATCAAACCTCGAGCACGATCCAGCCATCGCTCAGCATGCCATAGCAGAGAGACAACGTAGATGATGAAAACACTAAAGTAATCCAACGTGGATTCAGAACCAGCATTGAACGAGGCTCTGGCGATAAGCAGCCACTCCACATGCATTAATTGGAACGACGGGGTAGATTTCGGAGGTACGGATAGCCTTAACATCTTTGGGAAACAAACACTCCAAAGATCACCATGCTAGTTGACCTCACTACCACGGCGGCGCACGACGTGAAGGTCAACCAATCTCTCACCCGGCACAGTTCAAAGTACACACACCCACACAGAGACAACTGAACATCCGTTGGCATGTGAACATTCACTCAGTTATTTGATGGTAAAACTTGCTTTGAGAAAGATTACTCACATTGGTCGAAACGTTGGCGAATTATATCTACGGACAACGCAATGTTATTAACATTAAATCATTCACAAATAAAAACCAATACATGGCACATGGATTCTTCGATACACTTTTTACATCATTCGGTCCTGATAACATTAATTTAATTGGTAGTAATGATCAGAAAAAAAACTAGGGCACTGAATGTCGATATATCGAAACATACATTCCAACAGCAATTCTGGACCAGGCCAGAAAGCATATGTGATCCTTTTTGGTGGAGGATTAACACCCGAATTAGCCAGCTTGTTCCCAAATTCCGCTGCTGATTCGGCCTCACTACTGCTGGATTGAGATGATGAAGATGAAGGAGGCGGGACTTGTTTGGGACGCTTGCGCTGCATGGTCAATGCCTGGCGGGACAGGTTCCAATTCTGATGACGGTAATAGTAGTCCAAAGGATGCAAACCGGCAGCACCGCATGGTTTCAAACTCAGACCGTCTATTGTAGTCGAAGTGTTTACTTCCGTTGGCCACTGAATAGAGGGTAAAGAACCATCATCTACAATGTCCTCCGGATTCAGTGTGTAATCTATACTGCCAAAGGAGAGCTTGGTTATGTCCCATGCGTCTTTTATCAACCGAATACCTAAAACGAACAAACGAAACAATCACAATAAATCAGTTTCTCGCGGGCTCCAATTAATGGGAAAGCAAAAGCATTCTGTTTAAACGAATCGCAATTACGTAGTTTATCAGTAAAAAACTCAGAAACGGAACTGAGCCTTCGAAATGAATAATACGTAGAAAAAATTGTAACATCGGTAATTTTCTTTGGAGTAATCATATGAAAACTGAACGATTGATTGCTTCAACCAGACGTAATTGAACCAAAAGGAGTATGTTCTGATCTCTAAGGGCAGGTGATTATGGGTGATAAAAACTAGCTCAGAATCACTAATAATGAGAGAGTTGAAAGGGGACAATCCCATTATGACTGGACAAAAGAACAAGACTAGACTTTCTTTTGTAAAGTATACTTAATCCTAATTAGTTTACGACCACGTGAGTGACTTTACTTGCAACAAGCATCCTGCAGTGCGACCAGAAAGAAAAATGGACGAAAACAGGAGTAATGCACCCTTGACCAACACCAAGAACCCACTTCTAAGTCTGTAGTTAAACCGTTCGCCAGTCACCATGACCACGTAGATCTTCGCAACCCCTATAGATTGGTTAAGGTACGGCTAAATTAGGGATCAGTGGACCGGGCTTGAAGTGCTTCATGTGAGTAGCATCAATGCAGAAATTGAGAAACCCGATGAATTTCATATTTGAATGACAAAGGCCTAACTGTTCTGGTTAGTCCTCCTGTCTCGTAATGGGAAATGTGTACGACAAGCGACAGTACTACGGAGGATAAGTCGAAATGCTACAGAAACAAAAACTTGACCGACTCAACAGTAACTGCGTGAAAACAACTACAGCATTACTCAGTTAGAGGCGGTTTAATTAACGATCGGCAGGAGTAGCACCGTTAAGTGTGTACAACAGGCTGCTTTGATGCGCTCGCTATAATCGCCAAGCTCAGCGATTAGGGTCCTGTGAAAACGATTAGTTCCTTGTGATTGGCTTGGATCACGAGAAGCTTCGAGAAGCGCTGGATGAGTACTGTTCAGATATGACACTTTTGTTGTGCCATATACGTTCCGTCGAAACAGTAAGTTCGGAGGTTTGATGTGACTCATTCACTAAACTTTCAAACGTGAAGATCATCAGATTTTCTACTGGTGCACCAACCCTATCCTGTTGACGTACCTCCATCCCAATAGACTGGTTCACGAGCCAGCTCCATCCTAACCGGATCGTGTGCGAGTCCTTTGACTAGCTGCGCTACAATTCTCCCATTTGCATTTCGTTGTTTTCTTGCGGGATTTTTGGTCCCATTATGATCTGCGTTCGTCGATACAACCGGTCAAAACTACTGTTGTTTAAAAACCATTTTGTTTCTCAACATGGACTGGAAGTACGCATTGCCGCACCTCAAAGATCTAATCCATCTAAGAAAGGCACTCGTGCTGACTGACAGGCAGCTCTTAAATGCACCTTTTCGGCCAAGATGTCCATCCTGGCAGTGCTGAGTACTACCATCCGATCTCCGTTTACGACAATGTCGGATCTGCCCCTCGCACTTCAATCACCGATCCATGTTCACACTTGTGTTGTCCGCATACAAGAATCTTGGATGAACCCGGACATTGCTGATTCACTGGTGTCGATGGTCAGATTCAGACCCCATCGGCAAGACAGACTTTGGGACAAGAAGACTGGAGGCGGTATGGCAACATAGACAAACTCATGGTCTGGCAAGTCTGAAGTTATTTGTATGCACTCGCCAAACAGAATTGACTGTCTCGTAAGTGTCATCCCAGGTTTTCTTGCCATGTCAGTACAAGCATAATCAACTTATATAGTGCCGTTTTTAGCCCGCAACACAATACGACATCTTTCTTCGACTTCTTTCTAGCACTTATTATTACTCTTCCTGAGGACAGCCTGCATATTATTGTAAGTGATTTCAATCATGCATCAACCCTACCACTGACCTCTGTGTTTCTCCCATCAGAAGTGACTCCATTTCAGATAAAGTTATTACCAACCATCCTGATTTCCTTACCTTGAAACTGCGTGCTCCAATTTCAAGTAGTGATCATTGTCTGCTTTTGTTAAGGCTCAAGATATACTCTCGGTCAGCTTTCCATTCCTTCAGGCGAACAAACCAAATCCAAATCCGCCCCTGTAACTTTTCACAAAACGACCTTATTCTCCTTCAGAAATCCCTTTCAACCGTATCTGCTTGTTCCTCTTTTGAATCCCTGGCCAGTGACAATGTCAGACTTTTCACAGAGATGGCCAACGCAATCTGACATCTGCTGTCCCTTAGAAACACAATTAGTCTCAAGTGGCCGCATCTCCACCCAGAAACCGAAATCGCTAAGAAAATGCAAGGAGCACTTCTATAAATTCGGTAATAACTCAAGCGTGCGGTATATTTCCAACCTAATAATAGCTGAAATCGAGCGCATCGGCACTACATTCGCTAGCTAACTCCTGAGAGGGAACAAAAAACCGATTCATATGGCAAGGCATTCGACTGTTGTGTGGGAAGAAGAAGCATACGAAAACTTCTGCGGATGTCGACAGCATCAATCACGCTTCCATCTATCCTTCCACTTATACCTCAGTCATATTTGGACAGGGTGATGATACGACGGTTACAAGTTTTTCTAGAGAAGAGGTGTCCGACCTTCTCCGCACCATTAAAATTACCACAGGCTCTGATTCTGACAGCCTGCTTTCAGCTCTCTTAAGGCATGGTGCTGTGACTCTGACCGATGTATTTACTTCTTTGATTAACTCACCATTGATCTCGTCTTCTATCCCTGACTGTTGGAGACCCGTGACTATTATTCCCATCCCAAAACCTACCATTTCTACTGCTTTAGCAAAACGTTCTCCTCCTATCGCCTTACCGTCTTCTGGTCTTAAACTGACGGAGACTGCTATATTTAAGCGCCTGCGTTCTTCCAGGTATCCTCCTGACAACTCTTTTCAGTTTGCCTATAAATCTAACAGATCCGATTTGGACGCTGTCGCCTCTCTCATTCACCACATTTGTAAGACCTTAAACGCACTAATTAAATCGGCATTTGATTATGTCCCACGGCTTCTTTTACTTCACAAACTGCAAACATTTGGTTGCCCCAGACCTTTATTAGCATGGCTGTTTGATTACTTTACTGACTGAATCCAGTGCACACGAGTGGACGGTAAGACTTCAAAACCGTTGATAAGCAACTCAGATGTGCTACGGGGTGGTGTCCTTTCACTTACATCAGCAACTTATCAACTAGCTCAGCCTGTCACCTGTTTAAGTATACTCATGATGTTGCCCTCTCTCATGCCGTTTCGAGCAATGATGATTTTCAAAGTTTTTTTCAAAAAACCTATCTTCTATTTACGACTTCTCTGCACGAGCTGGTTTAACTCTCAACACATCTAAATGTTCCGAATATCTGTTCTCTCATTCTCGGTCAGCCTACCCATCCGAAACGTCTTCCATCAAATCAAAACCACTTACCTAGAATGATTCTGTGGAATATCTAAGAGTCATTATTGATGAGACTATGATTTGGACTTCTCACGTTTCTACCTGTGTAAAGAATCACCGACGGTTGTCATTTCAAGTCAAGAAGTTTCGGCACTACAAGGAAAAAGCACCATCTCTCGATTTGCATACCAATGTGCTTTTTCAATCTTTCTTTACTGTCCTCCTGTTATTTTCCCAGACCTCAAAATTCTTCGCCGGAGGCTATCAATTATTAGCCGTATATCTTTCACGCCACTAACTGAATTGTCCCTAAATCCATGTGATCCGCACCTATCAGCAAGTGAGAAATTCGCTCACAAAATTCTTTCAAATCCCACGCATTCTCTGCACAGCGATCTTCCAAAGTGCCGCTCTCATCTCTCAACGCGATCCACTTTTGTTCCATACCCTCTAGAATCAATATCTATAGGAACTCCACTGTCCTATATTTAGCACGCATCTTGACCAGTCGTGATCGTGTTTCAGCCGATTTCCTGTTTAACCTATCATAATGTCCTCGAGTCAATCCTTGATGAGTTTTTATTTCATATTTAGTGTAACTGTAACTTTTTCTTATTATCGCCCCCACGTTTTTTGACTGAAATGCGACATTTTTTGTACGCAAAAGTTTATACAGTACAATACAAAACAATCAAATAAGGACCCAGAATTAGGCTCATTAGGCTGTGCAAGGACGCTGGGGAAAGGTGAGACCTCACCATATATATATATATATATGATGTATACATATATATATTTATTTGGTGTATATAAGCTGAACTGTTGGCTTTATGTGTATAGGTTTCCAAGGGCCACCGGTCGTAACTATTAATGAAAAGATCATGTTAAACGTTAACAGGCAACTGCGTTGTCACCGCGATCAGTTTGGACCGGAGGTTATCTTGAAAGTAGAAGAAAAAAGGCAGCACAAACTGCGCGATACCACAAAGAAGTAGAACTCGATTATTACCACTTTGGGTTTGTTGTAAATGGAGTAACCTACCTAGAGGAGTATAGCGGCAAATCACCTCGCAAGTCTCCCAATAGGCGGACACATCGGCAGGACTTTTAAAATCGAATCGAAGAGTGTGACAATTCTTCAGTTCGGTTAGGAGGTAATGACCGGGATTTGCGTATCGCGTATCCACCAGAGATGCGTGTCGTTTCAGAAACCCTATAGGCTGAATACAAGGTAAAGAAAGACATGGTGTGAAAATTCCATACTATCTGCAATAAGGAAACACGACAAAGAATGTTCCAGAAACAAAAGACAGCTGCAGAAAGTAGCCTAACGGGAATGGAGATTTAGTATCTTTCTTTTACGAGAATTTGTATGATCTTAGTCAGGGAGATCTACCACGCAGCGTCGAACGTCAACACCCGAAAAACCAAGATAGGAAAGTGAATGAGGTTGGCAAAGTTTAACAGTGGTAAGGAGCCGGGGACAATGAGGAACTGTCTCTAAACATAAGATGTGAATTTCGTAGCTGGAAGGCTCGCCGATGCTTTGTACCCAATCCTTGGATAGCCAAATCAAACAATACAAAGTCATAGAATTTGCAATTCACATTCAGTCCAGTAAATTGTCGCTCCAGGCCAAACAACATTCGCTGAAACAAACCTGGACACTACGTGGCAGTCCAGCCCCGTATAGGCCTTCAAAAATCACAGAACCGTAGAATTATGGAGGCAAATCATGTTCAGTAGAAGCGATCTGGTTTGCTTAACAGGCAAAATCTGCTGAAACTGACTAATATGCAAAGCTATAAAGCTCGGTATTCTTGTAAAGACTTTATTTCATTTGAAGTGCCTACGTGCAATGGATCAACCGAAAAAGCCAATCGCTGCGCATTGAATCAATGCTTATCGTTTAGGGTAGACGATACAAATGTGGGATATCAACCACGATACATGTTGAACAAACGGCTGAGAGATGGTCCGCACGGTCCAGTGATTAACGTGTTGGACGTGCACTTGCTGACATTGATTTTTTAGGCAGAAAATAATTCCTAACAAGGATGTAGAAACGACTATAGAATGCTTGTGGTTTTAAAAGTTGAGTGTGGCGATAGTTACGCGGTGGTCAGGCAAGTAAAATCGTGGTGTTTGGATGGAGGGTAGCGGGCTGGATCTCTCCCCTTACCCCAAAAATGTCGATCGCTTTCTGCATCCGCGACTCCTCCTGCAGTACCTTATATGTGTGCACGATAAGGAAATTAGGTTGTTTTCTATTGTTTAACTGAATAGGTGTCTATCTCCAAGGGCTGATCAAACATTTACTTCCACAGGCAGTCATTTATTTTACTGAAGCACTCTAGGAAGGAACAACACAATGAATGTTGGATTGGGAAAATATAGAAAGAAAGAAAAACCTAATAAAAATAGATTCCAAGAACAAAATGTGTTTGCCAGTGGTTCGAACAGTAAGCAAAGACAATCAACCAACTGGATGTTGGGTATAGGGTAATTTAAAAAAACTGAGTAGCATTCAAAAACTTACGAAATAAATTGAATAACAAAGGGAGAAATGAACTTCAATAGGCGGGGGGAGGAGGATTGCTCACTCTGCTGTTTAACACTGAACGTTGATTACTTCTTACAACTGATTTGCACCTTGGTCTAGCCCAGAACGATATTCACATCGCGAAACGAAATAACACTTCGCATACGACTTTGGACTGGGATACTGCAATCAATTTTGTTTATCAAGAGCCCCCACCCCATCCCATGGCAAATGCAACCCCGTTTCGTTATCCATGCTGACAAAATGTGAGACGTTTAAAGTAAGAAAACTTGTCCAATTGCTGTGTTCAAAAACGTCCCACCCAAGCGTTCCCACGACCCGTGTTTGAACATGCCCGAAAGAGCCCATCACTCAGCCACCAACGGTGTGACCTGAGCAATGTGATCCAGTACAAACACTGCCCGTGATTACCGTTATACACGTCTAAATGCATGGTGTTTTCCCGTGCTACGCATGTAAGCCTAAGATAGATTGAGAATGAATAACTGAGTAACAAATTTTCCACTAAACTGAAATTCACAACTGATCAGGACAGTTCTAAGGACAGCAAAAAGCTAGTGTTAAAAAACAAAACAATTAGTTAATTTAAATATCAAGCCACAGAAAAATCTTAATTACCAGTCTAATCTTACCACAGTTCGGCCTTCGGCAGTTTTACGCTCAATCACGGCGATCAAGTTTTGCAGTGACAATTCTTCCATGCATCGTCGCATAGCATTCAGTTTCGACTGAGAAGTAAGCCACATGTACAGACGTCCCGATCCACCTCCAGGAGTTTGCAAATGTTTCATTGGTACGCGTAATAGAGTGGACAACGGCAAATTCGGATGTCCACCGTGATGCAGCTCCTCGTCCAACCTTTCCAATTCCGCAGCAGAGAGATCGCGCAAGTGATTGTTCATACCAAGCCAACGAAACAAAATACGAGGTAGCTTAGATGGACTTAAGATTTGCAAATAGAGGCCAAATGGCATAGCGCAAAACACCTCGTTCATGGCAAACCAGCCCGGTTGGAAACCTTGAAAAAGAGAGGGATAGTGAATTTTATTTTAAAACTGATTCCGTTTCACATTCACGATCGCCAGCATAGTCGTTCAAACATTTGATGCAGGAAAAACTACTGTAAAGAACAGTCTTAACAGTCTCAACTGTAGAGATGATACATCATCAACTCAGGTGTAATGCCGAAAAAGCAGTAATGTTAGCGTTAGCACCTGCTCAAAGACAACATGATCGTGATTGAATACGGTTTCTTCACATTTCTCTTAAAAAAGACGAACCGAATATCTAAAACCCGAAGGAAACAAGATGAAATCAGAAGCTTCAAGCGGAAAAATGATGAGAGCGACCAGATAACATTCAGAAGTTGGTGCGACGGTGCAGAAGAATGAGGACTGTCACGGCAGTGAATAAATCGATAAACGGGACCATACGATAAGAGAATTGGCTGACGGTTTTCTATAATTATTCAACTGGAAAGATGCAAGCGATCGCAATTAATTTGCCAGCAAAAACTAATTGCACACAGGGTCCAGGGGACGGGAGTGATGATTAGCGTTAACATATCCTAATTCAATCCTTGATCTACCGTTCGTGCCGCCTGAATCAAGAAGAGGAAAAACCCCTCCCCATCAACAAAACCAACGAGGGACTTAATTTCACCAAGACAATACCGAGAAAAGGTGTATAACTGCACAATAACTGGGCTTCCGGATACCAGCAGATCCATCTCTCGGATGCAATATACTCAGAGATGGGGAATCCGTAGGAAATCAACTCTCAAAGAGCCCAAGGAATGGTCACGAACAGTGGTGGATAAAGAAAAGGGAAATGGAAAAGACCGCGGCTATAGGCAATATTCACAACTTCGCCGACCGATTACGAATACCGGTCCACGGAAGCCGAAGGTAAGTGGGGTGGTCAATGAATCCGGTTCGCTATTTCATTTTCAGGGTCGTCATCTGGAGAGCTGGGCATAACACTTCAGGCAGCAGTTTACTTGTCCCACTGCCGCAGTTGACCTTCTATTTACGTCTGCATATGAATCAGTTCTCCGCCGATTACCTAATGCCCGCGAAAAGTATATGCGAGAGAGTGAAACCGGTTTCCGACGGGGTCGGGGGTTGTATTGAACAAACTTTCAGTCTACGACGAATCTTAGTGTTTTATAATCCGATTATTGCGATCGCTAAATCCAATACGACCAGTGGATCGCTTCAATCCCAGTTCGATCTCACCCCGCTTGATCAAGCGAGAACGACTGAAATGGCTTCCGGCTGGTCAACACAACTGTTCCTGTCTTCCTTGATCTGAAAGCGGCATGCAACTACCGATCGAGCAGATCTTCGAAGCCATCTCTCGTTGAAGGGTGTGGCAGAGGCATCCTTTTAACCCATCCGATCTCTATATGCAAACAGCTGGAACCGAGTTCGTGTATATGCCGATCATTCACCAAAAGGGTGTGTTCGTGAGGACAGTGCCGCTGATATTGGCCCAGACAAGAATCTGTCTGACTTCGAATATGAGGACGACGTTGTGCCAATTAATTTGCAACCCGGTAGTCTAACTGCATCTACGGGAGTCAGTTCGCTGGTTAACGTTTGCATATCATTTTGCACGTCGTCGACTGGCCATTTCCAACCATTATCTGTCTCAAAGGACAGCATAAAACGAGACAATCGTTTCGTGGGTGCGCGGAAACGTGTTCCAAACACCAGCTACCCTGATTTGGTGCCTGTTCTAAAGACTAGATCCTACGCCTAATCTATGAGTTACCCAGAACATTTTCGCACCATATTCTACCAATACCACGGAGACAACTGCGTTTAAATACCAACAGTCTTCCGTCACTTAATGTCAACATGACTTCACCTGTTTGTCGCGCAACACACCGTAAACTGGAACGATTCTCAGATCCTTGGATCGATTTCGTTTTAACTCGGTTTGTAATGTAATCTGGTCTCATGGATGTTTACATTAATCGTATCGCAAGTTTCTGTTGATTCCACTTTGGTTGGGACTGGATCTGCTTCGGAGTGGACTACATAGTACATCAGGTTCGGATTTTTTATGCCTGATGAACAATAAACCGAGTACGATATGATTATTCGATATGTGACTTTGATTGGCAGATCCAATGTGACAATTAACAAGATATGGGAAACCGGGAGGAGTGAATAGACCTATTAGAAGATCCGATATATGTAGATATGAGAACGGGATCAACTGATAGGTGAACGAAGCGGAACTGAGAGAATTAGCTCAAGAGTTGGATCATGAAATTTGTGGCTTTTGTTTGAAACTTACCATTCGGAGGAGGTACGGGAGCCACAAAGCGGGCCCATGATTCCTCACCGCAATAGACCGGAGGTAAGTTGTCAGTCTGAAAAAGTCAATATTGAGTTATACCATTAAGTTATCAACAATTAGTGACTGTGTAGGTATGGAAGTAAACGACTGATGATAGCGGTGATAGGTGGTAATTCGCTGTCGTTCGGATCGTCACAACACCAGGTTTACCGGTAGCCTATTTGGTCCTGAGACCACTCCAAGTATCGGAATCCGGGATAATAGTTCCATCCCCTAGCTGCTATTGGGCATGCCCCTGCCACTGCACTCATGCGTCAAGAATGTCATAATAACCATCACTTCTCAAATGATCTTTCATTTCAGCGTTAAAGAATGACTGGCGAATCCCCCGGTACATCAAGGGGTACGCATGCGTGATGAGTGCAAATCACTGTGAAACCGGCCATGTGCTTCCGGGTAGATTTCGTTTGTTCATCTATATACTCCCTATATTCAATATATATTGCACATTCCAGTGATTCGCAGCATCAGAAGACAACTTAGTGTTGAAATCCAACGAACCACATTATACAACCGTCCCATTATGTCAGAAATACCAAACAGCCATTATGCTAAGCTGCTAGCATTTACCAAAGCCATACTAATCAGGTCAGGAAAAATTTCACGGATAGGCAAATAGTGTTACCGTTGTTATGAAAGCAATAAGGCAAACCAAATGTACCATCATCAATTGGACTAAATCTTTACGTTGCGGAAGTTTCACGGTGGTATGAAGAAACAAGTTCCATATGGAAAGGAAAATCTGCTCACAAAGTTCCCGGTCAAATCTGAAAGCCGGAAAGCGAAAAAAAACATTTTTCCTGACAAGCGATCTGGTCTTTTGAACCTGGAGGATGCAAGCAGGTTTTACACATTCTGTAAATCGTTGTGGCTGAATACCTCGGAAGAATGATTAGACACCACATGAACGAAAGAGGCAGACAGACTGACCAGATTAGAAATGATGCCAGGATCCCTCCTAGCTGGTCAGCAAGACATTTGGACACAGCTTGAAAGTCTCCACTGAGCACACTGAAAGAGCACAAGTTGGCGAACAAGCTCGTTTACATTGAGTCGTACTCACAACAACGCCACAGTATATTCGGAAGAATTTTAAGAGAGATCAAAGTAGTCGGATAAAGATATCCGTAGGGAAGGGATTTGTGGTGCTCCATGCAAAACCCGAAAACAGATGGGCGTGTCGTGTTAATTATTTTGTGGTCTGGTGACAGTGATCTCGAAATCCAAGAGACCGATGACAGGTACTCTTATAATCAAAATAAAAATACGGTTTTTTGTGAAGTACAATAAAGTTCATCTATAGTGAATCCCACGGTGGGAAAACATACTCCACCTTGTACTACCTGCATGATCCATGATTAAAACGAATACGATCTGATCAGAGAACTGTTCATGAAAATGGCGAAACTTACCGCGGGCATGATGGGTTTGGTATCGTTGGGAATCTGGTACACAACATAATACAGAAACTCGTGTATCATGCATCTTCGGCGTCCTTTTGGTATCCTCGGCAACTGCATTGAGGTCATTTTCATGGACTGTAGAGTAATCGTAAGAGAACAAAAGAAACTGATCACCAGTTGGTTTACCAGCAAAGAAAGAGAGAGACACTGGATGGGAGGATATTATGCAAAGCTTCTTGCTGTACCACGAAAAACACGACGTGCGGTGGGTCGGTGGAACTTTATAATCAGACAACTCATGTATGCCTATAGCGGAACGGCATTCACGAATCACAATATTTACCTCATCGGATATGGGATGGAATTCTTCCGTGACTACTTCAGGCTCGATATTTGGAATCATCAGTTGTTCTAATTTGGTTCGCTTCTTCAGAACCGCCAAGTCCAAAGAATGAATTGCTGAGGCCACTAGGGGATCGTCTTTGGAAATATCAGGTCGGCAAATGAATCGCATCTGAGAGCGCAAAAGACAGAGAGACAAGGAGCGGTTGACAATTGACCAGTAATAAAAAAGATTGGGCGAACTGAAAGGCTTGCAGAGAAACGACCTTGGACTAAATGCGGAAGTACCTTGATAACATTTGACCATGACGTAATCGCCTTCTGCGGCATATATATTATTCAACAATGGGTCACGGTTACAATTAAAAAAAGGACAGGAAAAAATTCACTAAGCGAAGATTAGGCATAAACCCTTGATGACTCGCCCCAGCATTATGGCACTTGGTTCAGCTAGCGAAACAGGAACATGAACGAACATTGGTAGGTGTTGTAAACCCACCGGAATCGCAGCTTAGACTTAGGCCGCAGGTGTATTCAACCAGGCGTGTCCCCCGGGTTGTGGATAAGGGCCCGCCAAAATGGCGACAACTTCTGAATGGGATGGACTGATTCACCGAATAAACGACCGCGGACAGGCAGCTACAGTGTCCAGGACATGGTGGATTCGGGTCCGAAAGTGTTCTTTCTACAAACACGATGACACTGTAACGTCGTGGGTGTGGTTTGCTATCAAACAGGTCCATGGTTCATTTGGACAAGGGTTTTCAGATGCGAATGGACCGAATCAGGTGCAACAGATCACCTGGACATAGCTGCAACCTTGCAGGTGACACTTGGGTGTGCGAGACGTGGAGGTGTATTCTCGAACAAAAGGGATAGAGCCATGCTGGGGCTAGCGTCTGCAACCCACTCCCGAATATCTAAATGGATTAATACAAAATTTATTTCTCCCACCATGCCACGGCGTCCCAAGGGAGCGAGGCGCCTTGAGTCCCAATGGCCCACGTGATGAAAAAACAAGCTGAAACCCCATGGCCATTCAGAACGTTAGGAGCCCATCAGAAGTGAATGGCCAAAGCATTGCAATGCCAACGTTGAACAAATGTTGCTTACTTTTCAACAGTCCTTCTTCCCAACTCTGTTCCTCCGTGAACCAAGATTTCAGGGGCCGACGCAGTCTACTAGCATTAACACAAAGTATCACCATAAGACACCAAACTTCACGGTGTCGCAGATCCCTTGAGCAAAAAAAACTAACAATACTCTAATTTCCGGGAAATCCATGCCAAAAAAAACGTAGAACCCAAAAGCGACTGTAGTCATCGCCTCTATCAACGTGAAAAACAGAGCAACAATGGATGAACTACATGAAGGTTTGAAAAGTTCAATCAGGTGTTTCTTAAGAGAACATAAAGCACGTACCGTTACCTGGAACGAAGCCGCATAACGGACGCTAAAATGATTTACATTAAACCAACATTACGAGAACGTTGATTGATTTACGAACTTCGGAGATGGCTGCCAGTTACCCATTTCCCCGCAGTGTAATGGGCAAAACAGACGCATGGACGACAAGCGGACGTATTCAATAAAAAATCACAAAACCATAGGTTCGAGTTCATTGTGCGGACAAATCGGCGATGATCAAATTCATCCAGCGTCTGACATCAAGAAGGGTCAGAGGTCTGAATGCCAGATCCACTAGACACCAAATCGCAGTCGCTCGGGTCGTTATTGGGATCTTAAGAGGTTCTACGCCACTCCAAACTACAGGGTCAACGTTGCCGGTCTCGACCTTCCCCACCTGGTCACGTAGCGGCCCCTAGTGGCTATGAGCAATGTCCGGTTCACGACAATCATGCGCAGTGCGTGATAAAAAGAGGTTGTGAGAATGTCTTATTTAAGTCAACGGCGTTCCCACTCTTGAATTCGAATATTCCAAGTGAGGAGATTACAACTGTATTGAGCAAGCGTAAAATAACATTTAGAATAAATTGACATTCATTGTATATATATATATATTTTTAGAGTTGAGAAAGCGTACACTGAGTCGATACGTTTATCGCGACATTTCGATCCAAACTAGGACTCGTTGTCAGACGTATATATATATATATATGGCAAATATTTCTTGCATTCTGTAAAATCGAATAGATCTCCTGGGACAGCTGAGACCAACACCTAAATTTATCACATCCAGAGCAAAGGCGCACAACGAAAAGACAATACTGTTTAACACTTACATCTCCCTGAACAGATGAAACCGTGTGTATGACAATTTCTTTTGCCCGAATCAGATCGTCCAAAATACGTCCCAAGGACTTGCGATCCATACGCATTTTAAGCCCCAACGACTCTTCGTGATTCCAGATCAAATGACGTAGTTCGGTCACTGATGTAACCAAACCGTGTTCGGCAAGATAGGCAATGATAAATTTACGCCGCTTCTCTCGTGATGTTTCTGCGAATGGATGGATAGAAATCATCCGGAAATATAGCGTGCGAGCACAATTCCAAGCCAATTCGATGAAAGATACTGATACGCATAACAAAACATTATCATGAGTTAACTAAAAAACGAAGCCAAAAATTAGTCCCACCTCATTCCACACTCAAGTACAGAGAAGCGTCCGCCAATAGGGTGCAAGTGGCAAGAAAGGAACTAAGTGTGATATCTCGTTCTCGAATGAAATAGAACTTGCGAGATGTTCTCGACAACCTTCCCATGCAAAATGATGGTTGCACAAAATAATTACAACGTTAAAGGTCAAATAAATATCTTCAGATAGTAGTTATTCCGTGTTGCCAATAAGTAAATGAGGCAAATATTTCTTAAATCACTTGGGGAAACTCACAGAGAACCTCGAAAGTTTTTCATCCATTTACGTAGATCGGCTAAATATCCACCAAGAAGACCATAGGAACTTGAATAATGAGCCCCAAACGGAATCTCGTATTAAAATTTCGACGTACGTTTGAATAGCACCCACCAGTAAAAAAGCGATAACGATTTGCGTAGCACCCGAACTAACGAGTTCCCAACTGGGGCTAGAATGAGTGCCGTTTTCGCAGTACTTGCTGTGGTAATAAAGAAACCTTGTGTTAAGGCCTCAAAACATTGCCTCATTAATACGGGTATATGAGAGATTTTGATAACAATTTTATCGGGTCTCACAGAGTAGATCACACGTGGTTAGGAGGCAGCGAAAGTAGTAGGTAATGTGTAAAATCCATAGCCTTATTGAAATCTGTTTGGAGCCATGGAAACGGTATTCCGAATCACACTACTTCGATGGTTGGCAGTAGGCGAGTGAATTTAAAGTTGGCTGAGAGTAAAATGCCATACTTTATTCCTGTGTGGGTTATCCCGGAAGCGGAATTTTATGCTAACTCGCAGTCCTCCTGGTTTCGGATAGAGAAACAGCTGCGAGATTGACTATTAGTCGTGAATAAGATGGGCTGGGGTTTACCGAGTATGCGGGGCGAAAAAATGACGGTAACGTCTAAGATATAGCAAATCTCCTTATGAAACGACACTGACGTACTGTGATCGGCCATTAAGAGTTAGACCGCTTGTTTACTTCTGGGATGTTATACGAATGTTACGGCCATTGATTCTACTTGAAACCTGGAGAGATGTTGGGTCCCGCTCTGAGTTGGTCAAACTACAAAAAATCGGAATATCATTCACTGACTTCTAACGGCTTCCCTCTGTCGTTATTCAGGTCAGAGCCTTGATAAAAAGCTCGGATGACGGTCCTTCTAGATAATTTCTACTTAGGTTCTGGCACCCGGCAGCCCAACGTTCACAGAGGACCCAGTGACACTGAATGACGACTAGCAGTTATCTACCATTGCTAAGGATTCCCAGATCACAAACCGCAGTTCGGAACAACGAATTCGACAAGAAGCAACCGGTCAAGAGAAAAACAGCATTAAATATCGTATCTATGGGGTTTTAGTTGAATTTAATTATCAAGGATCCGGACCCTCACAGAATATCACAACGAAAATCACATCAAACAAGTTGACTAACGAGGTATGCAACAAATCACTTTGGTATCAAGCTAGATAGTTTAGCGACTGGCTGGACAGGACTCGTTGCAGCCTCGTGATTTAACATTCTAACCGAAAAGACCTAAATGACCCGTACGTCGAAAACCAGCAAATTATATCCTAATTTTATCCTAAGCATATTTTAGCTGGAATACAACGAAGTGACAACCAATTACCTCATCCATCAAGACACACGAACGTTCAGTGAAGTTGAGTAAAATTTACTGCACATCAAGTGGCAAAACTGCTACCGAGTAGGTGCATCAGACTTTGACTTACCGGCGCGAAGTGTACTGGCTTCTGTGGGAATGCCTGGAACTGAAGTATATGGTTGCATTACAATTCACGAGTCTTACCTCGATTTTTATGACCGTAATAAAGCTCTATCCTTTCAGATTCCGTTAATAACTGTCGGCTGCACAGTAGAAGAAAGGGTAAATTGAAATGCGAATCGTCTAAGTTTATTTTTTTTGCAAAAACATTGGATAAAAGATGAAAGCAATGAATGCAAAAATAAAATCATTACCGTATTAAAATGATGTGCGCAAAGGACTTTTGTGGAAAAATTCAAATCACAAACAAAAGGGATATCACAACGCAACATGATGGTTTTTGTTCTTTTGTCAACCAAAAAGACGTGTAAAATGGCTTCTTTAACTAGAGATCAGATGAAGAATAAGTTGGCTGAGCAACATCTGAATACGCAATATCAGCTCTCCTGCCTTTTCTGAAGAAAGTTACTGGTAGAAAAAACCTCCGCTACATAGGTGTTCATGTAGAGTACCAGGCGTTCCTAATTGGGCAGTTATCATCTGTCTAAACTGAGCGGCCGTCAGGCCAATCAGCATTATTTTCATCATTGCACAGCGCTAAACAGCAAGACAAGCATCACTGACTGTTGCATTTCCCCAGGTTTACATGACTCTATAAAGAATGGATATCCAGGGGGAAAAGGGAGTAGACCGAGAAAAAATAGTCAAGATACTCAGCATAGTCTAACTAAACAACAATCACTCTATTCGGACAGAAAGTGACAACACAAACGCCACTGTTCATGGATCACTCCAAGATCCTCCAATGTTCCCAGCCAGCTAGTTGAAGGGTCTTTCATACCCCCACCATAAAGAGGCGAAACACCTACTTTACCTAAGTTCCCTGTGCATTTTCTCATGCCTCGTTGCCATGTCATCGGCTGAACTCCATGTGGTAACTTCTACTCCGTGGGAAGAACGCAAAATAGGGCACGGCATGGTAGACGAGCGTTCACCATAAGCAACAAGTGACCCAAAGTGAGATAAGGTGAACACAGAACCGGCACTTAATAACAGATTTCGAAACTCCGCTTACTCACGAGGTCATCCAATGATAGCAATACTACACAGATATCAGTGATCAAAAAACCCCAAACGACGAACATCGCCCACACGCATACTCCACGTCTCGCAACCGTACAACAGAACTGGGCGCACCGCGTCACAATACACACGACCTTTCAACTTCGGTGAAGTATCAAGCCGACGATAAAAGTGCTTCAGTCTACCGTGCACCCATCGAGCCTTGGATACACGCGTACTCACTTTCACTGCTCTGATACCATCAATCGACACGCAACTGCCAAGGTAGGTGAAACGGCCTATAGTCGTTAGTTCATCGCCCACCGTCGAGTTCGGGACTAAGGTCGTCCAGTCCTGTAACAGCACTTTGCACTTTGAAGGTGCAAAGCACATGCCGAACCGAGCAACCGATCTCGACAGTCTGTCTAGTGCAAGTTGTGCGTGGTCCGCAGACTCGAAAAGGCACACAACGTCGTCTGCGTAATCTAGGTCACACAGCTTCCCTCCATTTCCCAGTTCTACTCCTACATCCCGGAGATCTCCTAAAGCATCTTCCATCACCTCGCCATGAAAAAGTCGAACAGGAATGGAGAGATGGGACACCCTTGTCGAACGCCACTAGTCGTTTCGAATGAACGTGACAGTTCACCGTACACCTTAACGACACCATAGGTATGCGAGTACAATGCTCGCAACAGGTTCACAAACTTCGTTGGCATACCCTTCCGGTGGAGAGCATTGAATTGTGCTATCCTTTCAAGTCTAGAAAGACTACAATCGTAGGTTAGTGGTGTATTTGGCGCGTCTCGAGTGAACAATGGAAATCTAATCGATGCAGCCCCGACCTGGACGAGACCCAGCTTGCTGTTCGTGGACGGTGGTCTCGCGAACAAACGAGACAGCATTATCGAAGCCAACACCTTAGTAACTATCGGAATTAAACTAATCCCACGATGATTGCTGCAGTCACTCCGTGTACCCTTCTTGAAGATGGGCACAATCAGTGACTCACCCCACGAAAACGGAATACGCTCCTCGTTCCAAATATCATGAAGCAAGGAGTTAAGTGATTGTACCAGAGCATCTCCACGCAATTTGTAAAGAACTAGGGAAGGTCGTCGGGATGGGCTGCTTTTCTCCTCTTCAGAAGCCGAATATTCGACTCTACTTCCACTTCCGTTGGGGGATCAAGTGACACCTCCCAAGGATTCACAGCTCCAGACGTCAGACTAAATGCGTTAGCGTGTGGCCAGCTAAATATCCTAGAAATGCTCCGTCCAACAGTCCAGTCTTTCCTGTCTACCGTGGATGAGCTACCCACTTCTACTGCACACAACTTCGCTAACCGAAGTTCACTGCCCACCGCTGTCGCGTATAAGCTTAAACAGTCTTTGACTGTAACCTGAAGCGGACGCTTCCTCCATCGTTTAAGCTACCTTACGCACGAGTTTTCGCGGTCATTATTAAGGTTTACCGTCAATTGACGATGTAACTGTCGACGCATCTTATTCTCTTCCCTGCAGTTAGGACCCCCAGCTCCATGGAGATCGCGAAGGATTGCAGACCAGGGGTTTCAGGTGGAGGCCAAATCCGTAGATTGCCACCCAGTTTTGTTTCCAGTAATGGTGACCGAAGATGGATCTTAAGCCTAGACGCTCCATGGCCTCTTCAATGGCACAGATCTACGTTTTCAGCTGGTCGTCGCAAGCACTAGTGATCGAATACTACCAACTTCCTAGTATACTCGACGCGTAATAGGCAGGTTTCACGTCCATATCGAGCACGGGGTGGACTGCAAAGCGAAAGACGCGGATCGCTGTTTGAAGGCTGATTTCACTGTGTGTACACATCACCGGCCAAAGTTGCAGAAATGCTCTACTCGTTGTCGACGCTTATAGTAACTGCGTCCTTCACTTGCCTATTTGATAGCAGAAACGGTTCTAGGTATTTGAATGAAAACATTCTTGATTCATTTACCGTTGATGAAAAGTTGTTGATTGCCCGGGAAGATGAGGGTCGAGAAGGCTTTCGTTTTTCTTGTGTTGAATTCGAGGCCAATTTTCATAGCAGAAAGTAATTCGGTCGAATGTTGCCCGAATAGCGATTTGGGAATCATCGAGAACAATGAGGTCAATCGCAAACTCCAGATCAGTGACATACACTGATGGACTAAGCTGGACAACGAATTATGAAGACTCCTCACTGTATATTTGCGGTCTTATTATTATTCAGAGCTCAGCGAGCATCCCATCAGCTTCCAAAGGGATTCACGACTAACTGAGTCGAATGCAGCGTGGAAATCAATGAAACGTTATGGTAGGATGTTGGAATTTATAGCGATGTTGCGGAACTCCACGCAGTGTATATTTTGTTAGTTCAACCTATATCCCATCAAAATTCCCACTTGTTTTGGTCTAGTGCGGCAACCTCTTGAAGCTGCAAACCGATTAGGAAGCTGTATACAGAAAATCGTTGCGGCCATTTCGATCGGACTGATGCATTTGTAATTCCCGCTGGCTTTTCTGTCGCCTTTCTTGGGAATAGGTAGCAAGATGGATGCGCCCCAGTCGCTTCGAAATATCTCGCATCCCCAAATACAGCGGAGTAGCTCATGCAGCCTACTAATCAAGGGCGTCATACCTATTCTTCGATTGAATAACGACGTCCGCGATCTCTGGGACGCATAGGGGCTCGCAATTAGTATCACATAGCTAGAGTCGAACTTAAGATGATGGGTTTGTCGGTTGGCAGATAGGTCGGTTAAATTGACCAAAGTGCGCATCCCTTGATGTCCTTATGCTATTCAGGGATGAGTTGGTCTGTTATGCCACGTAGAGCGAACTCTGATTTATGGCGCCCATTCGAAGCATAACAGATTAACCGAAGCAGCCTGTCAAAGTCACCAGTTCCTGATGTGATCTCTATTTTCTCAGCTATTCCTATTCAGTTTCTCCTAGGATCTATACTAGCCGAGCGTGTGGACGCAAGTTGCAGGCTGCGGTGTTTTAAGCCTCCCTACAAGCAAGCTTCTTTTCTCTTGGCTGGCAGCTGAAGAGCAGTCTCAGAGATCCGACCTTTTAGTTGTTTTGAGTGTCTTCCACTGATTTTCCACCGAGACGTCGTCTGTTCGTGTACTGGTTTTAGCACTAAACTGTGTTGCGACCACAATCGGCAGCTCCTCGCGCTTTCCGACATTTCCAGAACAGCAACATCTAACCGGCTTATTGGCAGCTTCCTTAGGTGCGTCGACAAACAGAGCCTAAAATGAGGACGCACTAGGACGCGGTCCGTGCTGCTCATGTTACCAATCACTGCGGTGCGACAATCTTCAACTGACGAAGCCCAATGAGGTCGCATGATGATACGGCCCATTTAGTGCGTTGCGCGACCGTCATGCGAATACCACGTTAGCAGATGTCTGTTTTTGGATTTTGACAGCATGTTGCAGATAACCAACCCGTTCACGTCTGAGGAATTCATCAATCACGACCCGTGCTCGCAATGCTGGCCTAGTCCAAACCGCCCTAGGATATGGCACGTAGATTCGTTCGAAGGGTGGTGGGCGCGTCCCACTCTCCTGCAACAAACAATAAATCCCGTCTTGAGACGACACTAATCGAATTTTGTAGTGAGTCGTAAACAGCACCCGTTGGCTCGTATAAACAGCCTTTGAAGCGCACCACAGCTAGTCTGGAGGATATTGCCTCCCAGGAAATAAATGCATTGTTAATTTTCTTACTGCAACTACGTTGGAGCCAGTAGGCAGTATCCGCCCTTAAAACCTTGGGTGCACCGTAAGCCTGAATCGGGAAGGCGATATATTGTGTTCCATCGTGATGCTCTGACTCCCAGCCTCTAACAGAGCCCTTAGATTCCAACATGGTGAATCGACTTTCGGTAGGAAAGAGCCCCAATTTGTTGACTAGTCACCTAGACCGCTGGAATCCGAGGCGCTTCGCTTCCCGGGGACCCTGCAGCATGATGAGAGCAAGGAAAGTCATGATTATCCATAGAGAAACTCGGGAATAAACTAGAAGTGATGTCCCCAGCACTCCCGTACTTTTAGTACTGCAGTTAGTGAAATTTCTGTGGTCACCCCTGGGAAGGGAACACAATTCACTGATATCCAACTCACTGCCACCTAACGGAATCTTATGTGATTTTGTGCCCTTGCAAATTCCAGGATCACGAATGCTGATTAATTTGAAGAATTAAGCGTCGAAAATCTTCCGAGAAAAATGCTGGACCGCGAACGTACATATATATATATATATATATATATATATATATGAGTTGAAAAGGCGTACACTGAGTTGATACGCTATTAACGTATTCTTTGTTACCCACGCAATCCGGTATCGTAGAGATAACGAAAAGTTCTGGTTTTGGACTGGGATTCACATTTTGGATGTATATTGCTCAAACGAAGCCTATGCTCATTGCCCCGCGTAGTAGACCTGTGGTTGCTATGAGGCATGCGCCTTCCACTACATTCATGCACTATGCATTTATTAAAAAAACACCCGAAGGACCGGTACGAATCAGCGACAGCACCAATTTACTAGAATGGTGGTTGCATGCACTTGTGAAAACCCCAGAAATATTCTCGTATGTCATCCAAAACGAACTTGGGTATTACCCTTCGCCGAAAGGTGTATGGGTGAGAGTCAAACCGGTTTCCATTGCGATCCTGATTGCACTGATCATTTTCACCATATGGTAATTTTCAAAACTCAGGCATATCTTGAATAGGCCCCAATTTTTGTAGATCTTAATATAAAAGCGGCATTCGACTAAGTCGATTGTGCTATTTTGTGGTGCCGCCACCCAGAGAAATTCATTTTCTTTTAATCCCTGTGTGCGAACATTAGAAGCGGAGTACGTGAATACCGCGCTCCATTCTTCGAGTTCGCCTTGAGAACCGACGAACGTAAGAGGTGCATCCTCTTATGTCTTTTTTATTTGGTAATTAAAACTACTACGGAAACCACTTTGTCTTGTGCGGATGACAGCATCGATATATGTTCAATCCGAGAACAGTGCGGTTTCGATTTTGCGGACGATACTGTGCATGCCATTAACGAACTAGGTGAGCTGGAAATAAGCCTCGACCGCCTCAAAGACAGTGCAATTGTGTTATGGATGCATTTCGCGCCTTTAAAGTGTGAAATCTTGCTTCCGGAAGTGGCTAGTACGAAACAGAACTTTGTCGTTGTGTGAGAAGATTGGACAATTTAGAAGGCAATATGCGGTCGTGCACCGGATGAAGCGTCAAGGCAGATGAAGAACGTCGGCCTGGGGTTTACCAATTTAAGTTACCTGTGGCGTCACCAGCGCATCCAATTACCAATCAAAGGTCGAGCGTGCACGGCAGCGATGAGACCCGGTTCGCTACACGGCTCAGAAATATGACCACTGAGGACGAAAGATATGTATTATCGGTGCTTGGCACGAGTTTTTACAGTGTCATCAATGCATCGTGAGAGAATTAACTTAGCAACGCTGAGGTTACGTGTAGAATACTTCTTTATGACATGCTTAATGCATGGGTGCATGGGAAGGACATGTCCCACAGCCACTAGAGTCCACCGTGCGCGAGAGGAAAATAACCGAGGACCGTGATTCTGAAAATTCGGGCTGTGCAGAACAACATAAGGTCCCAAATGATCAGGCGTGGTAAAGAGTAGGGTGACAGCAAATTACCACCTACCACCAAAATGATCAGCGGATCTGAGGTTCAAATCTCTGACATCTTTTGGATGATAAATGAATAATCCATTTGACCACCGCAGGTCGGAACTTCCAGAAGGAGCAATGAATTGGGTTAGGTCTTGCTTTACGTATTTTCACAAATCCCCTACCTCCTTCGAGGTAGATATTGTTTGGGAGATAGCCCGAAGCGATTAGTACATGTTACGGTAAAATGGAATGAAAACTAAAATCAGATGGCTACTCTGGTTGGGTCGAATCAGACTCTGGCTCGGATTCACGAGATTCCCAAACAAATGGTTGGTTGGGATATACGGCTCAGTGCTTCCTTATCTACCTTCACTGTTTACTGTTCTTTCGGCTCCTCAGCAGACGGTGTTGTGAGACAGGACCTAAAAATAGAATGTATTGGTGAAATGGTCATGGTTACTAAAAGTAAGCCGAAACTTAATAACCGGCGTAGAATCAAAATAACTCTTCATTTTCCTCAGTCTCCGTTTCTACCTTGGGCTAATATGCTCTGGTTAATTCATGTAGAGTAGTCGTTTCGGTCGTAATCCCGCCAAATACTCAGAAGGTAAATGAAGGTAGGTTAGTGAAAGAATAGTAGTAAGCGGCATTTAGTCACGCCAATTATTGTCTCCAATCAACTAGTAAGATCCCAACTGGGCGATTTCACTGAACCTACACGAGCGAGTCTACTGTTTACAGTCATCATGCCACCTAGCCGTATCACGAGCTGACCATCTCGACCTAGCTTCGAAATAAATCTAACAGCATACATCGAGCCAAGTGATCTGCGGGCAACTGCACAACGTGAACCATCCGCCTAGAACAATTAAGATTCATTGCTTCTTGGCAAGACTGAACCCTCGGGCTTGTCACCCAACGTCTAACCATAACGCCACTAAGATAATTCACCCAACTATCCGCTAGTAAAACTGTGAAGACACCATAGCTAAACACCAAAGGTTTCGGCCCATCGCCTGACCTCACGAGCGATGTTTCCCAGCCGTTAGCAGAACCGACCTTACCGCTGCTGTGCACACTCCATCTTCGAATGGATGTGACGATGACATCATAGACGTTTCAAATTACCCAAAGCCAGATGGACCCTCTGTACGTATGACGCCATTTTGTTCGATATACGATGAGCTAAAAGTATTTCTTTCCATTTCTTTAAAGTTACCTAGCCATCACTAGTCACGATCATTACTCAACCCTCTGGTTAGTTGAACTCCAAGGAATTTGACAATTTCCTTGCGTGGGACCCGCGTGATGGATATTTGAGCAATGACTCTAAGTCCTTTGAACGCATGCTTCAAAGTAAAGCAAAAAAAGTCCTAGGATGGCTCGTCTTCGACCTACATATATTATACATTATGTATAGATCTAAGTACAGATAGTGTGCCATCAGATTCGTGGCGAAGGGTGAAAACAATGAGCGAGAAAACAGAAAGAACAAGAAACAATTTGTAGAGTTCACAACACATACTGGCTATTTTATTTCCCATCTCCATATTACCGGCCATCCATTAAGACCCATGAGTCTTCTGCGGGCTCGATACTGCCCGGTTTCCCACACCGAGGTAGAAGATTGACTCAGAGGACCCTATCCCCAGCCTTTGACCAAATGGCTCAACCCACAAGGCAATAGGGCAATCTGAGGGTTACGTAACCCACTAGAGACCGGTGACTGATTATTCAGTTCTTTCGCCCTTCAGATGTGGCTAGACATTTTGGGTGCTCAGTATACCCTTTCATCGCGGACGCTGGTGAGCACGGGGCAGCGTGCTTCATACACCACCTGTGGCTGGTTCGGAATAAGGATTTAGCCAACTCCAGACTAATTATCAATGATCGGTCAATCCGATGTAGGGCCCCGGGCGCACGCCTCCATCTTGACACTTCAGTGGGAACACCATCACAAGAAGGTAGTGCATAGGACTTCCACGGAAGAGGTTATTTCAGACGCTGGTCACTTGGGAGCATTTCGAGAAGCGTTCAGGGCGAGTAGCCAACTCAGAGCCTGAGACACCCACTCGCGACCGTGCTGACCTAAGGAAAGCTGAATTTACTGGATATATACTACAAAAAACAAGGGTGTTTCAGTCGACTGCTGCTGAAAGGCATAAGCCCCAAAACTAAACTTTACGATAACGGTCTGTAGCATGGTCCAACAATATGCCCCTGATTTTTGTGTCCAGAGCGATCTGGAAGCCAGTATCTTTTTATTACATGCGTATAGTGGAAAGAGCATGCCCCATGACCACTAGGGCCCGCTGCATGGGGGTGGTAAGAACCGGCAAACATAACCCTCTAAACTTGGAGTGACACAGAATCAAATAAGGTCACATTAGATGCAGCGCGGTAACTCGCCAGGCGAGAGCGGGTAGCAGTCTAACCCGAAGTGGCCCGGGGGATCTGGAATTCGAAACTCTGGTCTTGTTGGTGACAGACGCCCAATTTACTTGACCGCCGCCAGTCAGTAGCTATGAATACTCAAAACCGGATAGTCTATCAAACCAAAGGTAACGTGATGGGTCCAGGTTGTCTGGGCAATGAGGGGTAATTACTGAAATGTGGCCTTGCATTGGAAACGCAACATACATTTGTCTTGAAAGTTCCAAGGGTTTGAACAAGGACAGCTCATTGCGTTATTTGATGCCGTGCACGAAGTTCGAAAGCGACCAAGTGAGGCAAATAGTTCGACATAGATAAAGCGGTCGAACTATGTCCTCAGCTCCACCGAACCTGCGGAGCTGTAAGCATTCACGGGATCGCGTATTGCCCCTAGATCGAAGGACTGGCAGTTAGCAGGATACCTCATAGGTATCATAATGTTTGGTCAAGTGGTAATTCATGATTCCGACACTACAAAACAGATCACTGTTTGGGAACCACAACCGGAGACTTTGACTCGAAAGTCTGACCCAGGGTGGTGGGGTGTTAAACCGACATGAGAACGTGATCCAGGGACCTCGGATGGAGCTTCTTCAAATTTAGTGTTTCCCGTGTGCTGTTTTGTCTTCTTTGGTTCACCGATTAGCGTGCCTCTGTTGCTTTAAGTCCTTTGCTTCACGCATTAGGTGGAGTAATGACTTCTCCCACCGTAGAGGGAAAACCTTTAAGTAAACCTAGTAGTATTTTGATTGGTAAGCTGACTTTTCTTCGCCCGAACTGGCGTAGTTACTTTAGTGGACAGATCAAAGTGTGGAACAATATTAAAAAAAGATGTAGTTTTTGAGCCTTCGGGAAGGTTGCGGATCCGGGCAATGGGGAGATGACGGGGTCACAGTCTGCTCGGAGCTTGCTATCAAATGTGGTGCGCAGCCGGCAGTGTTTTGTGGTATTCACATGTCCAGCCTATCCGCTCGTAGGTCACATTCGTGTAAAAAGAAGTTTTCGTCGGAATGGGGTCTCCAAGATTTAAATAGCTTTTAGCCTAGATCCAGATGTTGCTCAAGTGGCAGATTCTAACACTGAACTTGACCGATCAACCACGATTTTACCTTCGGTTCGAGAAGGCATAGGTCTTTGGGTCATGGAGGAACGTAGACCATCACAACACATCAAGGTATAGTTTAGTCCCGTTGTGATAGAAATTTCCCAGAATAGGAGGTAGAACCAATGGTTGACACCAGCCGTAACTCGTAAGCTCAGCACATAGATACAACGTGTTATGAACTAATGTCCTGAAGAACGATAAGGAATGATCTAAACAAATATGCTTATTCAGCCACTCCGGGAAAAGCGGTTGTCTAGGAACAAGTAATGATACGCACATACACACTGGATCAGTTTGGATGAAACGACAATCGACAATTCATTACACCTTTCAATAACAACAGATCAAGAAAGCAATTTACTTACCACAAAATGAAAGTGGCATTCGACGAAATTTTTACAGTTCTCACCATACCAATCATTTCGAGCAAAACAACAGGACGTCTGGCTAGGAAATAATCCGTACGCGTTTCTTTGAGTACCTCCCACATCTGCTTCATTCGGGGTGCAAGGATTCGAGCTACTTGCACTACAAGCGAGGAGTTTATGTCCAAATGTGGGGCGGCTACATTTGTAAACAAAACAGCATAGAGAAGTGTAATTAGAACTAGCGAAAATCACGACGGTGATAGAAAACAGTAGGACCCTCCAGTGAACTAGCCAGGATAACGACTAACGAGATGGTTATGAAACTTTTGAGATCAAAATGCTAAGCTCGGCGTTTGGAATGTCGTGACAACTTATGGCTTTGCGCTTGAGTAAGGCAACAATTAACATCAAATGAGCACTATGGGTATGACTCGTACTCTCTATGGTTTATTGTATGATAAAGGAGAACCAGAAACCATAATTCTGAAGCCCGGAGTGGCATAGATTCACGCAAAGCCCCCAAGAGGTTAGGTGTGACAACGAGCAACAAGGCATTGCCGTCTACGATGAAAAGGACCGACAGAGCCGAAATCCAAACCTCTAACCTCAGAGGTGGGAAATGCTAAATTCACTTGACTGTCAATGGCCTTCCTGAGCATTTTACTCGAACTGGTTAATAAGACAGATATATGCAAGGACACCGAGAATTCCTTAAATCAGTCGATCCCATGCGCTTGTCTAGCAGTAATCTCTTCAATGATCATTGCCAGACTTGTTAATATTCGGTGACATCTACCAATCTTCCAGCCAACCAATTACTTGTGACATGCCCGCTAATCAACCCCATTGTGTGCATTGTGTTTAGTTTTAGATTTGCGGGAAAAAATGACTACTCCTGACATTACGGGCACTAAATGCGGATAGGACAAAGTAGACCATCCTAAACAGGTGAGATTGAAGTCACATCAGCAAGTCATTTTGGTAGTAACCACTTCGCTACCAAATCTGACCACGGCAGTTGCTGTACCATTTTCCATTACATCCAGGTATTAAAACGTACACCCCGTGGAAGCTGATGGAAATTAAGGCACATACTAAGATACATTTACTGCGAAGGATTTTAACTCTCCCGCCTTAACTCCTGTTAGACAGCTTATATACAAAACCTAATTTTTGGTTGGATTCCAACGAGATAACCTCGAAGCACTCAATTCTAATAAAAGAAGTAAGAATTTCACCAGGAAAGAAGAGGAGCTGATTCAGCGAAAAAGCCTGCAAAGGTTGTTGGCGATAATTTAGTCACGCAGATGTTCAAATGACAAAATAACCCCTATTTTCCTTATAAGCGATCGATCGAAAAGCAAAGACCAAACGTTATTTCACTTCTCATTCAGAGATACAGGCTTAAAAAGCAAAGATAACGTATGAAAAACTGATGGCAATGAAACCGATCAACAAAACATTCGAATCGGTGCACATGGGGGTCTCTGTTTGAATAGTATTCCTGAAATAGTGTCCCTTTATTTACACAATCCACATCTGAAGGTCTGAGAATCTGAAGCATCCATCAGCGGCCATACCGTTGCGAAGTGGTTAACAACAGGACCAGACCAAGTGACTAAAACAGAGATCTGCCTTCAGCTGGGCGCGTCCATGGATTGCAGACAAAGAAACGGCCACCATAGAGATGGCTAGCCGTGAATAAAATTGGCTTAAACCCACCGAATAAGCGGCCGCGGGCAAGCAGCGGTAGCGTCGAGGGCTTGGCGGGATTTCGTCTCGATCTCTAAAAAATACCAAAATAACTCGATGGTGGCACTTCCACGTGGCCAGTGTGGCCCGCCAACCAAATGAGGACATTAACCCTTATCATGCTCCACTTACCCGGCGAGGTCTTCCAGAATAGGTGTATGAACAAATCAACTGGCCACCGGATCGTCTGGAATGATTTGCCTGCCTTTCAGAAAGCACTTGGCTGCCCAAAGGCTAGATGTACATCCTGAAAAAAGGCTTACTCTGGACTGGTCTACCGAGTAGCACAACAGTCTCCAACACAACCATGAATGTGACTGACCGCACGAACGTTTTTGGTTCTCCTCTAAATTGAAAAAGCGACCTTCTACCATACACAACTGTTTATTCCCCTACTAACTCCCATTATTCCTCCTCTTTCCACCCTATTTCCCTACTTAATTCGGAAACTGCTAGCGGTAGTGTCACTTGAATAAGTCCTTTTTCCGTTCTCTAGCGTCCTCTCTCAAACTGCACCCAAATCTCACCGGACCCGTCGGCTGATATACTTAGTCGTCCTCAGGGCCCCCTCAAACTAGACACATTCAGTGTGCGAACACTGATGCGTGTAGATCACCAGGGGCATCTAGCCCGCGCATTGAAGGCACTAGCCATCGACGTGTGTTATATCCAAGAGACTTGCATTCAAGACTACAGCTCTGTTATCCGACCAATGTCCCCATTTAGTCCTCGAGGACCCCGAGGCTGAAGCTTCTGATGCTGCTGGGGCTGGTGTGGCTCTCAGTCAGATGGCTGAGGTCGCTTTACTCGACTGGGCCTCAGTCGACAGTCCGCGATGCGCAATGAGACCTACAATTTTATGCAGAATAAATAACCGTCGCTCTGATAGATGCAACTTGCTTGTTGTCTCAAGGTACGCGCCAACAGACTTCAGACCAAATGCAGCTAAAGACAACATTAGTCAAAGGCTGCACGAACTCTTACGCACAGAAAGACGGGGTGACATTGTGACTCTAGCAGGGGACATGAACGGTAGATTAGGTCGGCTGTCCGCGAATAAGGCGCACCTAGGAGGTTCCTTTGGCCTCGATTCCCGTCATTCTGAAGACGGGGAACGGTTGTCGGCTTCGTGCTCAGACCATCAATTGCTTCTTCGCTAGTACGAGCTTCAGACATTCCAATCGCCGGTATACCACCTGGCATCCGTGCTCTTTGTGTCAGCGGTGGACCCAAGTAGACCACATCGCTGCCAGCTCCAAATGACTGGACTGGATTACAAGAATGCAAGTTGTACTGGAGCACCCCCTCGACTCCAACCACGCATTAGTGCGCACTAAGTTGTGCATGTGCTCGCTTATCAGTCTTTCGAAGCGCACTGGCTGAAGATCTGGAATTTCCCCCACTTCAAAATATCAATGAGTACTGGTCGCTTATCAAGAATGCCTTGCATTCTGCTGACTCAGTGAGTTTTGGCCCGACCCGTCGAGTTGTGACACCCTGGATTTCTGCTGAATCTCTGTGTCTTTTTGATACACGCCAGTCCATCCCGGCTAGTAAAAAGTATGATGAAACACGGCTGGTAACAAGACGTGAACTCAGTGGAAGCATGCATAGGTACCGCAAGATCTAGTGAGGATAGAACGTGCTGTCGCTGCGGGAAATTCCTGCAATCTGTTTCATCTGGTCCGAGATACTGGTAGGAAAGCATTAGGAGTGGGTGAAACGATCTGTGAAGTTGATGGTTCGCCTATGCAAAACCTACGGCGCCGTCTTGTACGCTGGGCGGGGAATTTTCAAACACAATTTAGCTGCCTCTCAGCGCCAACGCCCTCACAGCTATTCCCACAAACATCCGGCGGCCTGTTACAACAGGTCCACCAACTGAGGAGATCTTCCGGAGGATCCTAGCGTTAGGACGCCATACAGCGTCGGGCTCCAGTGAGCTTCCCCAGATCCATCTGAAGATGGAGGGATGAAACTGGTCAGAGAACTTCAAGTTTTGTTTTTGAAGATATAGACTCCGAGAAGAATCCCTTCGCATGGGGGAGTCGATAATTGTCCTCATCCTCAAAAAGGGCAGTGACTGCGAAAACCACAGGACTATTAGCCTAGTCCCAAGGCCATCAAAGCTGCTTTCGGCCGTCATTCTTTGTAGGTGCAACAGGTGTGGAGGGGAAACTCGTGAGGAGCAGGTTGGGTTTTGCACTGGTTGTGGATGCGTCGATAAAATCCTCACCCTCCGACAGGCATTAGAGCATCGTTTTACTCTCCAAAGGCCAACGGTCATCGTGTCTTTGGACATTCGCGCAGCCTTTGACATTACTGATAGGTCTGTACTATGGCACCGCTTGTTGGGGAATGGAGTACCTGAGAAGTATGTGTCGATCTTCAGACAGCTGTTCCGTCATATCTCAGGTCGGGTTACGGTTTATGGCCAATTCTCGCCATCCCTCGTCGTTTCCAGTGAAGCACGACAAGGCTGTTCTATATCCCTATTTCTGTCCAACTTTGCAATAGAGGATGTTTTACAGAACACTTTGCCTGGTCTCTTCCCAGAGAACAATGTTTCTGATTCAGAGTATGGTAATGATATTGTTTTGCTGAGCGACAATTTACAGGCAATTAAATACGCGTGAGACTACTTGGTGATTGAAGTATCTAAGTATGGTATGTGCTTTGCACCTTCAAAGTCCAAGGTATTTCTTCAAGACTGGCAGGAGTCTGTGACTGCACTCACCCTTCGTCGTGAGCGGTTAGAAGTAGTCAAAAGCTTCAAGCACTTCGGAAGACTGGCAACGCCTGGTGGAAGTGTTGGAGAAGAAGTCTTATCACGAATCGCGAAAACCAGAACAGATTTTGAGAACCTGCGAAACTTGTGGCGCTGTCATATTCGGGTTTCTCTCAGAGAGGGTGTGCAATGCCACAACTTGCAGTGTTCTGCTTCATGGCTGAGAGACATGGCTTATCCGTATTAAGGATGCCCTTTGACTTTCTGTTTTCCATCACCGACATCTCCGAAGCATTGCTCATGTCTGGTAGGAATATCGGGTGAGCAACAACGAGGTGTGTCTTCGTGTCTTGGGTGCAGACGGTCGTTCTCTGACCGTCCTCTGATCGCTCTGCATCGCCATCGGTGACTTGAACATATTACGTATGCCTGATGATCGTCTACCTTTTCGTGTCCTTTTTGCACGTGCTGAACGAGGCTGGAAGAATCAACGTGGCGACCACGTTACGACCTGACGTAGAGGTATGAAGAAGTTAACTTCGGCCTTGCCCTCGGTTGGTGCTTTCCGGCTTCGTAGTTGGGGCCTAAAAGATGAGGTCTGCTGTGGGTTGGAGACGCTGAAAAGCATGACTCGCAACCGAAATCAGTGGTGCGAATGCTGTTTGACCTGTCTGTAGAACTCCTCCTCCTTCTGTTCCATTTACATGTTGTTGCGTTGGCACTATGCTTGCGTTTAAGCCAGCGTATATTAATAATAATAATAATAGTAATAGTAATCGTAATAATAATAGTGGACAACATCTACCAGACCTTTTGCCTGCGAAAGAATTCTGCTTAGATTACCCGACATGGTTATCCAGAGTTGGGTAAACCAAGGAATAAGCCACCGACTCGTCTAGAACAACTCAATAACTTTGGGTCTGCACTGGGCTGTGCGAAGGTTGCTGCAACAATTTCGAACAAAAAGATCGGACAATGCTGAGTTCATCATATGGCGTCTAACTTACACAAATATTTAAGGGCAGTTGATGCACATCATCATCATCATCGTTCAGCGTTAAACAGCAGGGCAAGCCTCACTGACCGCTGCCGTTCCCCAGAGTTACACGTTTACATAAAAAGAGTGAATATTCAATGGGAACAGGGAGTGGACCTACACAGGCGGGAACAAATAAGACGTTGCTGCAGCCAACACACGGAATACAGTCTAACTGTACAAACGCACGTGTTTTCAATCATTCTGATTCGATAGAAAATGACAACACGATCGCCACTTTTCACGGTTCACTGCCACATCCTTCAGTGTCTCCAGCCAGCAAGTCCACGAGTCTTTCGGACCCCAAAAACGAAGACAAAGACGTGAGACACCTACTTTACATAACTTCGCTGTACATTTTCTCATTCCTTGTTGCCACGCCATCTGTTGGCCTCCACATGGCTTCTTCCATTCCTTAGGAGGAACACAAAAAAAGGGCACGATGTGGTAGACGAGCGTTCGTCATACGCAACACGTGACCCAACCAGTGTAGTCTACTAAGTTTCATACAATGAAACAAGCTATTCTCAGAAGTGGCACCCAATACCAGATTCCTGACCTCAATATTACTCACCCGGTCACTTCATCCAATCCTAGCCATACTACGTAAACATCCGTTGTCGAAAACCTCCAACCGACGAACATCGCCCACACGCATACTCCACGTCTCACAACCGCACAACAGAACTGAACGCACTGCAGCAAAGTACACAGGACCTTTCAACTTCAGTGAAATATCAGGCCGACGCCACAAGTGCTTCAATCCAGCGTAAGCTGCACGAGCCTTGGATATACGCATACTTACCTTCAATCCCGAGCTACCGTCGTTAGACATGCAACTACCAAGGTAGGTGAAACGGTCCACCATTGTTATTTCCTCTCCATCCAGTATCAAGTTCGGCGCTGCTATCGTCCAGTCCTCTAAAAGTACTTTGCACTTTGAAGGTGCAAAGCACATGACGAACCGAGCAACCGATCTCGAGAGTCTATCTAGTGCCCGTTGTGCATGGTCCGCAGACTCAAACAGGCACACGACGTCGTCTGCGTAATCTAGGTCGCATAGCTTTTCTCCATTTCCCAGTTCGACTCCTACATCCCGAAGACCTCCTAAAGCATCTTCCATCACCTCGTCCATGACGAAGTTGAACAAGAATGGAGAGATGGGACACCCTTGTCGAACGCCACTAGTCGTCTCGAATGACCTTATCAGTTCACCGTACACCTTAACGTCACCATAGGTATGCGAATACAATGCTCGCAACAGGTTCACAAACTTTGTTGGCATACCCTTCCGATGGAGAGCACTGAGTACTGCTGGTCGATCCACGGAGTCGAAAGCACCTTTCAAGTCGAGGAAGACTACGATTGTAGTGCACTGGTGCGCGTGGCGCGTTTCGAGTATCTGTCGAAGAGTGAATGTTTGGTCGATGCAACCTCGACCTGGCCGAAATCCGGCCTGTTGTTCGCGGATATTACTCTCGCGAATCTATGTCAAACGGCGCAGCATTATCGAAGCTAACGCCTTAGTAACTATCGGAATTAAACTAATCCCACGATGATTGCTGCAGTCACTCCGCAAACCCTTCTTGAAGATGGGCACAATCAGTGACTCACCCCACGATAGCGGGATACGCTTCTTGTTCCAAATATCACGAAGCAAGGAGGTAAGTGATTTCATCAGCACTTCTCCACCCAATTTGGAAAGATGTGGGGGAAGTTCCTCGGGACCGGCAGCTTCTCCCCTCTTCAGAAGCCGAATATTCGACTCCACTTCCAATTCCGTTGGGGGATCAAGTGACACCTCTCAAGGATTCACAGCTCCAGACGTCAGACTAAATGCGTTAGCGTGTGGCCAGCTAAACTGATCCTTGAAATGCTGTGCCCAACGGTACAGTCTTTCCTGTCTAGCATGGATGAGCTCTCCATTCTTATCGCACACGACTTCACTAACCGAAGTTCGCCGCCCACCGCTGTCGCGTATAAGCTTAAACAGTATTTGACTGTTACCTGAAGCGGACGCCACTTCCATCTCTTCGGCTGCCTTAACCCACCAGCTTTCGCGGTCATTCCTAAGGCTTATGGTCGACTGATGCTGCAACTGCCGACGCATCTCATTCACTTCCTTGCAGTTGGGCAGCTCGCGTTTTTGCTTCATTAGACCCAGCGACCCTGGCGAGATCCAGCGTTTTTGATGAAAGACAGATCCAGGACTGCAAGCGAAATTTGCTGCCAAATGCACAGCCTGGTTAATTTGATCCCACTGCTCGTCTACATCGCTGCTCGTCGAAGTTCTTAGTCCCTCGGATAGTTTCTGTTCGTAGCTGTTGCGAACAGCCGAATCAGATAAACGTTCGACAGCCAATCGCATTTGTGGCCTGCGTCGATGGCCATTCAGCTGCAGCAAAAATCGCATTAAAACTAACGCATGGTCCGATTCGACGTACGTGGTCCAGTATGATCTACAGTTCTGCACAGAACTGCGCCAACGGTAGCTAACTGCGATATGGTCAATCTGACTTAAAGTACCTGTCGAGTTAGAACGCCACGTCGCTGTGCGACGCGAACTGTGTCGGAAATTCGTACTAGATAGGAATAAATGATTATCTGCACAGAATTGGAGAAGTCTTTCTCCGTTGTTTGTTCGCTGTGCAGGCAAGGCGCATCGCCCACCTAAACAGGACTCCGATGCACTCATTTTGCCAACTTGTGCATTAAAGTCACCTGCTACCACTACAATGTCACAGCGTTTGCTCTTCCGACGAGTTTGTTTAAGACCACAGTACATTTCCGTGGTAGCTGTTAGAGATTTTCACGTCGCTATAGCCCCGTACATTCTATCTGCGACGAAGCCAAAAAATATAAGCGCAATCGGCTGCCTGGTTTAGAAGCGCACTAAGCGCCCACTTTACTATTAAATTATATTCGATCATCCTACATTCTCCTGGTATGACGTATTCCGAACGTCCGAGGCCCAAGGAATCTTTGGATATGCACACTATTCAACGATAAGTAGAGATTAGACTCATGTTGACCATGAAGCTGTTGGCCAGAATTAACTGCCAGGTTGATGTCCCTTTTTGTGAAGATGGATTAATTAAACTGAAGGTTGCAAAAACAGAAACCTCACCTGCTAACATTGTCCTCCACAAAGCCAAAGAATTGACTTTTTCCCCGCCTGCTACATTAGTGGTACTTGCAGATGTCTTGGGGGTAATCGGCGATGTAGCAGACAGAGATGCTGAGGGATTATCATCGCTAAGCGTATCAGTATCATTCTCTATAACTCCAGATCCATCAGCTTCGTACATGCTCTGTTGTGTTTCTTCACCATCACTGTCACCATACGCGTCTTCACCAAATCCCCTTCGATTTGAACTATGATGCGCTTTAGCAATTATTTGCCGCCAAACATCTCGTACAAACGGCCTGGCCAGTCGAACAATGCTCACATACATTGGATTGCTTTTGTGACTTGCAATCACGTGATCGCAAAACAAGCTAATATCGTCATTACTCAAATCCTCTACATTTTTGCTGAAGTACTCTGCGCATAACGTCTTGAATAAACATTTTTCTCCCTTCAAAAGACCGAACTTCTCGCCAAAGGCCATCAATCGACGGAAGACATTAGCAGCTATGCCAACCGCCTGAAATAAGAAAGGAATGTGACGGAGAAAGTTAGCCAAACAAAACAATAAAATGCAAAAAAGTGAAAACGAGGGAATACATTTGTGGTGTGCATCCAAACCAGCTGGAAAAAGCAACAATTAATTAAAACAAATCCCTAATTACGAAAATCCAAACTACCATGAATGACATTTCTTATGCTGACAGTAGGTACTTGGAGAGAAGCATCAACAGTAATCTGCAGATGAAAAGGGAAGGTTAGCAGGGATTTTTTTTCATGAGTACATGAACCAGCGGAACGAGATAAAAGTGACGCAAACCACTAAAAAGCACCGCCGATGTAAACCTTTGCACTGTATCAAAATCTGTGGTCTGTTCTCGTAAAACCAAGAGACAAACAAGCGGCATGCCACTTATAAACTGTAAACAGGCGAGTAGACGATGGTCAAGTGAATTAAGTGCCTATAACCATAAAGACCCGAGGTCCGAACCCCAAATCCGCCGATCGCTTTAGTGACAGCTGGGAGTTTGCTGTCGCCTGGCAATTACTACGTTTGATCTGTTAGTACCTTATGTGGCTCAGTACCTCAGTAAGTTTCAGAGCAACAGTTCCTCTATCCCACCATCCGTGTGGTGGAGCGTGTCTCCATAACTGGATTCATGCATTCAGCATGTAGTAGAAAAACAAAGAACACTCTTTTACAGCAATACCAAAATAGTTAACCTTTCTTGCTGTTAGCTCGGCTAGGTGACTAACTGACGGTGTCTCCATCTATATGAGTCTTCGGAAGCACGTTACAGTTTGTTATCAGCAATATTTGTCCAAGCAATATTTGACTGAAATTCTTTTCGCAACTTCCATCGCAAGGCACAAGGAAACCGGAGAATAGAATTACCATCACGAATTAATCCCTGATTACTCTATTAAATCCTCCATAAATGAATGCAGTAGAGGAGGCATGCTGCATTACCCATGGGGTCTACTACACGGAACAGGAGACCGGCGAATATGACCCTGAAACATGGAACGGTACAAAATCACATAAGGTTGCGGACCGGACGAAAGCAAATCGCTCACCACGGAAGTGAAAGTGATCTGTGGTTCTGGGTTCGAACCAGTGACTTTTCGGACGATGGGAGATCAATCCGGTTCAAACTCTATTACCAGTGGTTCCTGTGGAAGACGCCTTGCTGCTTATGATTTTATTCGATATATGAAATATTAGAGGTGCTTGCATGAAGTAAAAACGGAATCCTATTACGTAGATTTATTGTACTATCCCTATTGTTTACGCGCCTTCCAATTAGTTGGAAATTCAAAACCACGAATTTTCTAGCTACTCTGTCAAAGCACGCAAAGGAGAGCAGGTTTTGATTGATATCACACATGTTGGAAACGCTAGATAACGATCACCTAGAGGCATTCATAGGTGGAGATAGAATTAATGGCTTGACAGCCGAACGGATGCCCACTACTGAGGAGCGACTGAACGCTTCTACGCATGCATCCTAGTGATTTTAGTTTTAGAAAGCTACGTCGTCATATCTGTAATTCGGAGCTCAAGGACATCGCAAAGATTTACAGAAAACCGGCAACTCAATTCGATACGATTGTATATTAATTGAGGTTGATAGTCATCGTGGATGACATTTCAGAAGACAAACAACTACAGGGTCGGCTCGCCTATTTTGACTCTTATGTGCTCGGTGTGATCACGGATGACTACGAGACTAATCTCCAAAGCTTTCTGCTCACCATATCGGAATAGGAGAAAATGCACTTCTCCTAAGAAGTGAATGAAATAGCTTATCACACACCTTGGTAAACATTGAACGCGGAACGTGATCCTCGCCACCTAAACCCGTTAAACCAAATGAAGTCGCTTGTTGACTTGGTATCCTAGTGTCATCATTATCATCACACAGAGTTGAACACCAGAGCACGCCCCGCTGACCGTTGCCTTTTTCTTTGAGTTACATGTTGAAATAGAAAGAATGAGTATGCAAGATGGACAGAGACGCGAAATAAGAATGCCGTAGTAGCCAACACATGGAATACAGTCTAACTGTACAAACGCACAACTTCTCAACAACTCTGATTCGACGGAAAGTGATAACACGATCGCCATTGTTCACGGTTCGCCGCCATATCTTTCAGTGTCTCCAAGCGACTGGTCTTTCGAACAGTTCAGTTCAGTACAGTATTTACAACCATTAACCTTGCACCAACAGGATCTGGCTTTGATTTCTACTTCACAGCGCCGTCTACAGAAGTGAAAGAGAATGAGAAACGGTGGAAGACCAACTGAAAGGTAAAAAGTTAAAGAACTATGCAGAAGAGAAACGTTTTACGGTGTAAGGGCGTCACTAATTGGGAGATTAAGCCATATTAACTAGTCTCTAGCCATCGTCTTTGGACCCCAATCACGGAGACGTGAGAATCCAACTTCACCCAATTCCACCGCATGTGTTCTTACCCCAGTTGCTATGCCATCTGTTCACCTCAATGCGGCGCTTGCATTCCGAAGAAGAAAAGGGGAACAAAACATAGCAGAATAGATGTGTTTGCCATGCGCAAAAAAGTAATCCAGTCAACAAATTTCCTAAACCTTGGTGCGCCGTATTAGAATATTCTCTGAATTGATCCATAATACTGGATTTCTAACGTTAGCATTGCTTGTGCGGTCAATCCGCCTGATCCTGACGATAATATGGAAACACCGACGACCGAAAAACTCCGAACGACAAACATTTCCGGCACGTAAACTCCACATCCCGCAACCGAACGACAAACCGAGCGTACTGCGGCACAGTATACATGACCTTTCGACCGCAGCAAAATACCAGATCAGTTCCGGAAGTGTTTCAGTACAGCGTAAACCGCTCGAACCTTGGATATATGCACTTACGTCTACTACCGGGCTATAAATCATCGCTAATCAGCTGCCGGGGTAAGTAAGGCGGACAACTGTTAGCGCCTCTTAGGGTTCCCATTCCAGTGGGACTCCGGGCGAAAGTACACGACACCTGACGTGACCATGGGTTCCAGATAAGGCAACGGACAATATCTGTCGTTAACCATGAATACATTGGGCTCAGAATAACTAGATAAACGACCGCAAACAACCAGTAGTAGTGTTTGTGGGGTGGTGGGGTTGTATCCTACCAAGGGTTCTTCCCAAAGAAATGATACTTGCTCGTTGGCAGCATTGAGCTGCTGTGACGCATTGTCATCTAAATAGGGCCACTGCCCGCGTTGTGTTCTATCGACCCAGATGCTCTTAATATATCATCAAGATGTTCCTTGTGTACATCAGGAGACAAAGGAGCTCGAGCTGCGGATCGACGTGATGCAAGAATAGTCTTGCCTGAGGATGCTGAGGCGGCTCTTTCAGACTGGATTGTGATCAGTAGTCGTTTTGTGCGCCGTAAGACTCAAACGGTCAGCTGGTGTTTGAAAGGATGGCTGTGGTAAGCGTAATTCATTTGTCATCTCGATCGATGCTCTTAGTAGACGGTGTCACTAACACGCAAAAGGACGAGTTTTATGAAGAAAACGCCAACAATGTTTGCACAAGTAAAAGCTCTGAAATTGTAAGAGTTAGATTATAATGTACGTGTTAGGGAGATTATCTAGGTAGGTGTTGCACCTTACTCACCTAACGGGATAAACTTCCACAATATTGTGCAGGAAATCGTTTATTCTTATCCAATTTCCAACGCAGTTCGCGTCGCACAGCGACATGGTGCGCTAAATCCAATTAATCACAGCAAGCCAACAGCGGTGCGGTGATGCTTGAAACGGTAGATCGTACTGGTCCACGTACGTCAAATCAAATAACGTGTTAATGTCAACGGGGTTTTCGCTGCAGCTCAGTGACCATCAACCGTTAAAGGTCGGTCTGAATCAGCTATTTGCATCAGTTATGAACAGACGAGTTAAGAACCCCGACGAGAAGTAATGAAGATGAGCAGTGGGGTCAAATAAAGTATGCCACGCATTTGGCAGATTTTGCCTGCCAAAGGCAGTGCATCTAGCAAGAGTTGTTAAGTCAAATGAAGCACGAAGCCATTATCCTCCCTACGATAACATCTGCAGCGTCAAGTGATAAAAATCCCTGAGGACGGCGAAAACTGATGGAATAAGCTACTCGAAAAAATGGAGATAACAGTGGTTGCAGGTAGCAGTCAGTGAATGATTGGGCAGCGAACTCCAGTTAGTGAAACCCCACAGCAGTGAAAAGGGAAGCTCATTCATGACCGAAAGTAAAAGATAGACCACGGGAGTGAATGCTTCAGGGAGCAGTTTAGTTGGCGGCAGAATAATGCAATTGCGGCGACTTTGACAAGTGTGAATACCAAAAACATGTCAGGAGAACATCCGTCAAAAAAATTGAACCAGAGCCGCAAACACCATCGTAGATACGAGTAAGACAGGTGGGCTTGAAGGAACTCCAGTGTTTTACAAACAGGATGGAAAGTCCTCTCATAAATAACCTTGCGTGCTGAAGATATTGGTGGCCTGAAGGTGTTTCAGCATTGACGTTTGTGTAGTATCGTTAGGATTGCACGGAGTGACCGACTGAAGTTAGGAACCCATTATTGGGTTCGCACAACATACTGCATCAGGCTTGGCAGACAGCAGTAGTTGGGTCAAGTTTTGTTCATAGGAAACACAAGACCACCACACCGAGTTCTATTTCCAGTTCCTCTCACCAAGTGGAAGAAGCCACGAAGAGATAATCCGATGTGATAATGTTGAATAAAAAAAGGTACGACAAACTTAGGTAAAGCAGGTGATTTAATCTCGGTGGTTAGGATTCAAAAGACCCGTCAAACAATCGACTGGAGATAATGAAGGATATGGCGGCGAACGCTGAACAGTGGCAATAACGTCGTCAGTTTCAACCGAATCAGGATGATTAAACAATTGCGCGTCTTTGTAGTTAGACTGTATTCTGTGTGCTGGGAACTACGATGCTTTCCTGTGCCTCTGTAGATACACTCCTTGCCCCTCTATGCAAAGTGTAATTTCTGGGGAAAAACGACGGTCAATGTGATTTACATTTCTGTTTAACGCTAAACGGTGATGATGATGACAGGTGTCACACATGTCCGCAGGTCGACTCGGTACTCAGTGCCGTCCAAAGCAGGTAATGGTTGAGAGATGGGTCAACATGGGCAGCCCGTGAGGTGTTGAAAATGGATGAACATCATAATTGGTGAACTGTTCCGAGTAGGTGAAGTTACATTGCCTGGTTGGGGTCCGGGCGATCCTCCAATACGATGCTTGGAGACTTTGGGTGATATGGCTTAATGCTGCAGTCAATTTCGTCCTTGAATTCGAAATACTTCTGCTTCCCTGCAGTCCTCCCGCTATATGAAATTCTGATTTTTTTTAAACTTTTATTCGGTGCCGCGAGGTAGCAACTACAGCGACAGCAAGTTGGTGCAGGTTTAACGGCGGTACAAACTAAACAAAAGTGAACACATCCGTTGACATTGCTATGGAATATTTTACAAAACTGCGGAACATAAGGCAAAAATGGATTAATTTCGTGACAGGAAGTATCGCTTTAGGAGCGCGTGACTCACTCTCCTAAGTTTTACTGAAGAGCAGTATCCCTCTTCGGATTCTGTAACCATTTCTCCGATTTTCTCGATGATAACAGAGTGTGAAAATGGGAAATAACGGTAGAAACGCCAATGATGCAGCAACAACCCACTTGAAATCGCTTGGTTTTGATACCTGCTCATATAAGGCTAGTTGCGTTAATTATATTGTAGAGTGAAATTACCTGAGATTTAAGAAGACCCAATTTTTCTAACTTCTGGCGGGCATACCAAATGGTACTATTGTTCAAACCACAGGATAGGAGGCCATCGAAATTTGTTGTTGGGAAACCATTGAAGCGCATCCTGGGAAGCGGAACAAATCAAACAAATGAACATGTAAAATACAGTAGCTAAAAATAAGAGGTAGCTTACAAGGATATAAGCTAATCCCGTTCTTTACACTAAAACTAGCGATCCGATGATAAAGAAATTTAAAAAGGACACAGTTAGGAATCAGCGATGAAAAAAAGGATAACGAATGAGAATGGATCTGCATTTCAGAACAACAATAAAGGGCGGAAATACAACTAGATTAACTACCTCGTTGTAACAAGATGGAATAATCATCATCTGTCAAAAGCAATCTGAGTTCCTTATTTAACTTGTACCTACGCCATTTTTGTTCGATAAATAACAAGTTATTGTATAAATGTAAGAATGTGCAGTGTAACAATCTCAAACGCTCGCCTTTAGATTATTTTGCCCGGAATAAAACTATGTACCTGCTAAATTGGGACAGACTAACTAGTTGCCCCCTTTTCTTGCTACCAAAGAAGAAATTCAGTTTAACTAGTTCTTGTCCAAGCCAAATGGACAATTTTTATGACAAGTTTGGACCATGGGCGCGAACTATAATCGTTAGAAAAAGCTACACAGGGGAGGGAACGATAACCATTACCTGGAAATTTGGAGTGACAAGGGGCTACATAAGTCCTCAGTAAGTTGGGTGTTGTAGCGAACTGGACGACAGAGAATTGCCACCTACCATCAAATTCACTGCCGGGTGTGGAAGTCAAACCGATTTTTTGGATGGCACGGGTAATCCACTTGACCTTCTGCTGTCGCCTGCGAAATTCAGGTTGGAAGGCCAAATTCGCCGGCTAATTTGGTGGCAGACAGTAAATGGCCATCGCCCTGCGCGTAACCACGCTTGACCTAATAGGACTTTAGGTAGTTTTGTTTTTCAGAGCTGTGGTTCCCGCTTCCCCCTCCACCGTGTGGTGGACCCTAGAGAATGAAGCACACCCCTTCTAGCACATTCATGTCATGTAAGTCCTAAAAAACCTAGTCACGTAAAAGTTGAACCATAGATAGATCTTTACCGGGATGTGTATTGTATTGAATGAGGGAACCTTCAAAGCTTTTTGTACTGTTCAAACTAATGTGAATGCCACTTCGTTGATGAAGTTTTCAAGCGCAGTAATAATTATGAAAATTGAAATAGCATTAAACGTGCTATTAATTGCCACAGGTACTGGCTAGATGACATGAGGTGGTCAGTTCACGCCAGGGCGGGAGTACAAAACATTGGCTATTGAACAGCTCTCAGTAAAACGAGTTACACTTCTTGGCTTGGGCTTCAAGGTGACTGCGTACATGTTGCCTGCGTACCAGTCAATGCTTAGTTGCATTCGAAATCTTCCCCAGGTGACGGTTCTTCCTGTTTTTGTCTTGGTTCCGTTTATCGATGAAACCATGAGCATTTCACTTTAAGCGTTCAATGATGCAACGTGGTCAATGAAACCAGAGCTGACTGCTCACGGCTAACTATTGTCAAAACTGAAAGAAATTAAGAGCGATGATGCTAGTTCGCCTATCTATGACCGAACTACAAGGCAAGTGAACAAAACTTAACGGGAATTATCAAACCATTCAAAGATAAAGAGTGGATTGTGAAGTCACATGAACACAAATACGAGTGAAAAGGCCTAGTGCATCAGTCAATTACCGAGGAAAACTGCAGTGGGGTGCACTCACTTAGCAATTACTTCCAAGACAACCAATGCTCCGGAGGAGAGATCTCGCAAATTGCAATGTTCTCCCAGCAATAACTGTACGCGTTTCTCAAAAGATGCAACTACAACGAGGCGCTCTCCCCATCTAAGGGTGTCAAGCGATAATCTTCAAGAAAAAAACGTCGAACAAACTTTGAAACCACACTGGATAGTTTCGTGAATTCATCAGAACGGCGAATTGTATCAGAGACGTCCACTCTCTGGTGATAATACTCACAGGAACCTGCGTCATTCGATTCTTCTACTGGATGAATCTTAGGCACTCTAAAGTTTGCCTGGTAGGCATGAAAACAGCCGGAATATCACACTCACAGGAATGGCGTAGTAATGCCCACGCTCATCGGCCTTCAGCCAATTTCGTCGATCGAAAGAGCTACACATGACAGTTTTCTTCGGATTAACGAAGAAAGAAATACACTTCATTGAGATAAGGGTTTTCCACAGGAATTGTTTTGCGTTTTCATCCAGCACCCAAGGAAAACCGGAGTCCGGGTTTCCTAAGAACCCCCATAGGTTCGTAAGAGTCGTTCCTTCAAGACCACAACATGCTACTTCATTCAAGAGGACATCAACAAAATGCATCCCCGACAGATAAAACTCAGCACATGAAGAGGACAGCCGAGCGCAAAGTAAAGGCACACCAAGAGAGTCAAGGTCAGCCCAGGTCAGTCCCAGTTCCAGTTCCAGTTCCAGTTAGTTAACAGGAATATACGGCGAGATGCCTCATCATCCAAGTTCTTGCACCGAAAGTTCCTTGTATCATACGATGCTTCAACAACAGGAGATTGGGAACCCTCTTCAGTTTCTACAAGCGGGGAACAATTAATGAAATGCTTTCTCTCGACCATCTCCTCACATATTGTACTCTCCAGACACAACTAGCCATAGATTTTTAGTATCCCTTTGAAGTCGCGCACTGCCTTCACCTGGACAAATTCTCCTGATCACTTATTCCAGTCATTCACCACTCGCATGTAGAACGATTTGCTCCTCAACCCGGTGGTAACATTTTCGCGCACAATTGTTTTTCCGTTTCTTATTAGTGTATCGTTCCCTTTTATCTGGCATAGGATTCCTCGGTGAGCCCGTATCTCGGCCAAGCCCTTAATGATCTTGAAGGCCTGGATGAAGTTACCTCTTTCCCCACATCTTTCCAGGGAGTTTAAGCCATGTACCCTCAGGTTACGCTCATATCCCATGTGCCTCAAATGTCCAAACAAGCGTGTAAAAACATGCTGAACCTGTTCTGGCATTTTCCTATAGCTTATCAGTTACGATCTTTATGCCTGGACGCGACATTCCAAGTACTATTTGGCAAATGCCTTTAACAGCGGTAGAAGACGTTCGACCTCCTAGATTTTACGGTCTGTCTTAATTGTCAATACCGTTGGTACAGGACAGAAGTGGCCCAAAAGACTAAGCAAAACTCCAGAGTACTTCCGACAGCATGCGCAAAAACTGGCAGTCGCTCTGTGGGTGTTAGGTTCCTTGCGTTATACTTGGCTTTTCAGAGCTACGTTTTGCCGAAAAGACGTAAGATTTAGTCAAAGTTTCCCGTGATAAATTCGGCCCACGCAGTTCCGGTGTACAGGATCCTTCTGATGATGTGTAATCTGCTTGAGTATCTACCTCTTGCGGGTACAGCAGCCCGGGTCTATACAGGAAAAAAAGCAAAACTAAATCTCATACTGACGGCGACAGGTGTCACGAGTTGCAAGCGTTCGTAGTTCAAATCAAGGATCGTGGGATGTGCAATCGGAATTTTACCACTACTTTACTCTTATCTCCCTAGCTCGGGACACACCACAACTTAGTTTCGATACCAGGACCGCATGGTTTACAAGTTCCCAGGCCATCGGTTCCGAATACTCGTAACCCTGTCAACGTGAGGGCACAACCTAACTGACAGTCTAGGTCGCGACTTTCCAATCTCCCTTTTATAATCACACGCGCTAGAGTCTACGTTCTGCTGAATAAAGCCGCCTGGGCTAGGACCTGACTAGCCGGTTACGGCTCTGATGGTTTCGATTTGGTCACTTCACTGACCAAAGCAAGAACATGAGTGGCCCTAGAACTGACCCTCGCGGATCGCCGCCCGTGACGTGAAACGTGGCGGAACGTCCGTCCCCTACCCTGACGTAATATGTTCTCCTGGTAGGAAAAGCCCTCAATCATGTGTATTTCTGCCCCCCGGATACCAAATGATTCGAAATTGATAAGGAGTAGGCCGTGATTAACTGGATCAAACGCCCTGCTGAAGTCTAGATAACATAATTCAATCTGCATAACACAACCAATCTTCAATTGACCTCATGCAAGAAGCACAAGAAGTTGGTGAGACAAGTCCCATTTTTTCATGGGACCGTGCTGTGCTGGACAGAGCATAATGTTCGACCAGGTATCGGAGGAATTAAGCCCCGATTAATTTCTCCATCACCTTCCCCAGAAGAATAGCGAGGCCGATTGGCCCGGAATTTCCTATGGCGGAACTCAGGGCTCTCTTATGAATGGTCACAAACGTTGTGTCCCTCCAATCCTCCGGTGTTTTGCCTTATTCTTTGCTGGCCTGGAATAGCTTGCGCGCCAGGCCAGCGATGGTGCCGGCTAATGGGTTGATGATGGCAGATTGAATGTCATCTGGCCCAGCAGACATGTTTTCCGTAACCCCTCGTGTTGCTTACATATATCTTCCTTCATTATCAACAAGTTTCCAGTAAATTGCGATGAGTTATCTAAAACCAGGAGTCCAGGGCCATACCTGTCAACTCTGCGAACGCCTTCGAATCATCTAGCCCGTGTGTCTGCTGCGCTCCACTCCTCCCTAATAACCTGGACCCCTGCCCTTAACCGGCCGATGTCACTCCAAAGTGAGCCTTTCATTTGCATGTAAATGTTTGCGAGCTTTCGTAGGATGTAAATTCGGAAAATTGTGAACACTTATCAAAAACAATTATTGCCTCACCCCAGCATACATTGCATTCCGGTTTCAGCTCAGAGTCTGTTCAGCAAATACGACAAAAAATCATATTTTATCCACTTTAGCTTCCAGATTGGGGTCTCGTCGGTCAGGGTCTATAGCTTTCAATGCCGGGTACGTTCTTTTGTTCCCGAAAAACAAATTACCACGCTGAGAATCAGATCCAACCGATACGTCTAGGATTAACACGCAAGACTTGGCATTCCATCCTGGTTGTATTGTCTCTAAGTGTGCTTCCAGAGCTCCTGTAAATCTACTGGCATTATTAACGTTATCAGTGTGCTCTGGCAGTCATTTTTGTAGTGGAATCATGCAAATAGTGGAGCGTCTGACCCTCCTATGAAGTCCTGTGCGGTAACACTGCAGCCTTAAACGTTGCCAAATGGTTCTCCGGTCTGGTGTATTAGCCTGCAGTTCCTCATGTTTCGTATCTGAAGGACCCTTATTTAGAACGCTACAAGTGCGACGACGTCTGAAAGAGAAAATTCCAGGGTCGTCCAACACTGCTTCCTAGGTTTTACGCACTTGACAAAAATTTTGGTGACCAGGTTCTGCACCTTTTCTGACTGGCTAACATACTCTTATGGGCTCGGCGCTTAGCCCTGAACACAACACCCCGGTTGCGGTCCTACGAAACTTGCAGACAAGGGCTAAAGAAGTTGTGGCTCCTTGCAAGATTTTGATGAGCTCAGTCCATAAATTTTTCTCTGGCCTGGCTGGCTACGCGTAAACAAAGTTCAAGAGCTTGAGGTTGTTCGTAATAGTTACACCCATTTCCTTGACTTCAGAATCACCCATGATATCACTCATTTTATTCCTTCCGTGGTCTGCCTCATAGGGTAGCTTTTGGGAACCTCCTCGAAATGTACCGATGTGTTGCAGGAAACGAAGGAGAAACCTACTGCATCTAGGATCTTGTATTTTATTTGTTCTTAGATCTCCAGTAGATTAGTTTCCAGCGGGCTGCTATCAGTTGCAAGGGAAGTTTAATTTTTCATCTAAAAACTGAGACTTAAGAGTGTTAATAAATTCAAGTTTCGTTTCACAAAAAAGCACCATACTCCTATGCCATAAACGGAAATGTACAGCAGTTCATCCTGACACCCCACCTTGTGAATTGACATTCTTTTAGTCTATCAGATTATTATTCTAGCATTTTATCAAACGTAAAATCTTTTCCTTAGCCAAAATAATTGGGTTAAATATTCTTATTGTCAAATTTTGACCTGCTCTTTGCCCAACCATTCTGCCAATGTTTGGTCTAATCTTAGATTGCAAGATTCCCAGCTCTGACCGGAACTAAATTTAAACACTGTAACGCCACAAAGCCCAATTTTTGTTTGGCCTTGTTGTTTTTAAGAGTAGACGAATCTGGTAGCCTATCTGCTCATCTCCTTATTACACACGTTTCCACTCCCCGGGGCACAATCTTGCTGCTCATGCAAACCTTTAGACTTAAGCCGTTTCGTGTTTAACCCGAATTTTGTGTTTCCTTGACTGTATCCCGTCCTCCTTTAATTCTGTCGACGTTACTGCGGTATTCTTAGCCTGATAACTTACATCCAGGCCTATTCTTTTAAACCTTGCATGCTATGGTGCTTTGAATGTTCCGCAGAATTTCCTGCCCATTACAGTAAACAATATCGAAAGTCACGACATCCAGTTTTAGCCTTGTCAGGCTCACTGCTACCTAAATATAGGATATAAATTTTGATGGAAACAGCGGAAGGAAAAACCACCGCTGAATAATAAATGCCCTGGAACATAATAAAAGTCCGATCTTGGGTTCAACCTTGTTAGGCAAATTAACGTTTTCACATGGAAAGCATACCACATTTGAGAATTCAGTCTCTGACCTGTGACTGGCACCTCCTGTAGATCGGTCTAAGAAACGTTTAAATAAAGTTGTCTGTAAGTCCGTCGCCAATCTTCCAATGGTTCACGCGGGAAAACGGCATCCGGAAACAAACAACAATAACATGACATATCCAGGTGGAAGCTCCCATGTTCTGTAACCTTCTGAGACCTATACCAGAAGGCGCACACATAAAACTGCCGATTCTGAGCAAATTATAAGAACTTACAGAGGGCAGTTCAGTCAGTGGGAGACAATTTTGCGCATATCACAGTCATGGAACCTCCAAGCTACTCCACATCCCAAAGCTAAATATCCGCATGCCGCTTTTTGGACTCAATTACCAAAAACGTCCAGCAGCAGATAAAAACGCTACCGTGTTTATTATTCCTGACCGCCCGATCCTAGAAATGGCGCAATCAATCATTCTTAACGCCCGTGGCAGGGCTCATCTCAAGGAATGTCATAATGCCACGGTGGCCGTTACTTTTCCATCTTTCAGACGAGTCGACGGTTTACGATCTTCTGAACAACGGTCAGGATTTTACCGAAAATACCTCTTTTATGAAAATTAAAATATTCACTGAGGAAAGTCCCCTGAAAAGGAAGGTACTTCGAAGGTTGAAAATAAATCCCGTGACACTCGTGTGTCAACATGCCCCAAACCCTTCCGCTTCTCCAATCTTCATTCCCAAAAGAGGGTTGAAAGCATCTCTGCCTAGGATCCCCGAAGCAATTACCTGCATTAGACCTGGGTCTAACCATTTGCCCACTCCCACCCAACCACCTGGTAAAAGTCCCCAACTGGTGTTACCCCAAGTAACCTCCAACGCAAAATCTGGTCACTTAACTCACTCCCTCGATATGCCAGCCGACTCCTCGAAAAGGTCACACTAGCAGCCCTCTCATTAGCTACCATCTCATATAGCCTCAGAACACGGAGGCAAAAGTCCTATTACACCAAATACAAAAAATTTTCATGTCTTTCAACCTCGTGGGCCCCAAACACGCCACGCTTACCCTAACCGGACTTGCCTCTGTAATACTACAGATCCCACCTCCTTACGCAAACCACCTTACTATTTCTCTCTCTGAGGTGAACCCCGAGCCACTGCCCGAAAAATCATATCAAGACCATCGTGGGGCCACCAGGACTCCATCATCCGCCTTGGGCTTGATCTCCGTTAGTGGGATCACTACCCACTCTCGTAGACCCAATCCTGATCCTCGGAAGTTTACAGCATATCACCCAGATTGCACATTGCATACAACAGCTCTGCCTACCATTTTTTCGGTGTTCCTGAATACTTATTACAACATTAACTGCAAACCTTTGGTCAACACCCGCCGACCGGAAGCTCCATTTTCCCAATCCTACCGCCAAATATCCCCTCCGCCAGGTTATTCTGACGGACCTTCATCATCAGGCTTTTCGCTATCCATTGCGAGTAATCTTATCGACAGCCCTTCATATCTGTCGGTTGTCGTTATACTAATACTCTCATTGCCTACACGAACGAGCCATCTGCATTTACTAACAGGGGAAGTGAAACAAAGCTATTTATTTCCTTCCAGTGCGTCTCCTCACCCAGCCCCCACAACTCTCGCGTCTCCAGCTACCCATGGCTCACTAACTTTCCCTCAACTCTCCCTGCCCATGAAAACCACATCTTTGCGCACTGCCACTGAATCCCACGGCTAACAACTATCCCGCAGGTTTCTTCAATCCTTGTAACAGGGACATTTCCCAGAACAAACATTTTCTCTTGGGAACCACGGTCACCCACGAGTAGATCCACATTATAGCCCCCATCATGACGCCGCATCGCAACCGCTGCAACGGCCAAATTTTGTGAGTTTCAGCATTGCTGCACTGTGCTGTTCTAACCATGACAGTAAGTCAGATAAATTATTCCTGCCACTGTTGTCAACGACGGCAAATTTCTCTGAGGCTAGATGTAATGACGATGTATTACATTGGGTTGGTCCACTATTGACCAATGTACTATCCTTCTGACCTGGGCCGACATCCCGTGACTCAAACGATGCAACAACCTGCTAAATAAGTAAGGTCACAGGTGAGACGCAGAACCAATCGAAAAGTTCATTGAAAGTCCAAATTATTCCCTCACTTGTCAGCGATCCCACTAAATGGTTGTTCTACATTAAGAAAATGCAGTTCCTTCGTCTGTCAGCACCTTCGTCGAATTACGAAGTCCTAATAATCATCGAGAATGGCTCATTAGTGACACTTCAGACGATGCAATTGTCATTCCTGGGCATCCATCATTCAGAAGATGTCACCCATCTCAGCGTGTGGGTGGCTGCCTTGGGTAAGCCCGCAAATCAATACCAACCTTGTTGTGCCAAGACACTGTTAAACTGGAGATTTTATAGCCACTGTTTTGTTATTTTGGCATTGTTCGCTAAGTAAGAATCATTTCCTTAGACATAAAAATTAACTTGATTTTTCTGACCATTGAAATTTACGATTTGATCATTGTTTAATTAGTTTGATAATTTTTGTCTAAGCTTTCACAGCCACATTTCCAGCTCTGACCTGCCCTTTGCATAAACGCTTTTATTCTATATCGCATAAATTCAATCGGTCTGCTTAGTTGCCTTAAGAGTAGATACATCTTCCGGCCTGTCTACTCATTTCTCTATCCACAAGTTTCCATACCACTCAACAACGACCTGATGTTCAGACGTGCAGTGAGACTCACGGAGTTTTGGCTTAAGTCACATTATAGTATATTGTATAATTTAGCCAGTCATTTAAAGAATTTCATCTGTCATAGTGTATTATTGTCTTGTTAATTTACCTTCTGGCCCATTTTGTTGACTCATAACCTGCTCCCCACCGTTGATGCCCACTTAGTCTTGTGAAGTATTCAGAAGTTACGTCGTTCTGCAGTAATCCTTAGCATTTACCACACAAGAACTGTGCTAACCCGATTACACACAGTATCTTGTCATCACTATAGTCGTTACAACTATAAGTGACCACCTTTCAAAACCTCATTTAGATGTTCTTCACAAACTAAATTTCCATCTAAGAGCAGAACGGCTCGTGGTGTTCAGCAGCAAGCCAGACGCGCCAATGGCGGTGTTCGCGCTACTAACTCTACGAGATGCTCCAAAGTTGGCCATCGTTTGAGAACAATGAGCCAATGCTCCGTAGTACTTAATGACCTCATGGGTAAACCCATGAAGGAGCACAAATCTCCGAAAGAAGATTATCCAACTTAACAGATCATGTTAACAATTTGGAGTGCGGTATCTCAAAGCTTGCACCCCTTTCCCACCTCATGGACCCTCAAACACGGCTGGACAAGCAAGACCTAGTGGCCGCCGGCAACTTTCTGGATGTGTTGGCGTCCGAAACATCAAGTAGAGTAGACAGGTCATGTAACCTTATTGTCTTTAACATCCCTGACCGTATTCCTATGAACGGCTTTAGAGATCAACTCATAGCGGCTAGCAGCATGGCGCACATGCCATGTATAATGACGAGACTGCGGAAGCGAACACAGCGTCATAGTTGCCCCTTTCAAGGTCCAGTTCGAGACAAAGATTCTAGCAAAGCTCTTCGTCAGCAAGCAAAGCGTTATTGCTGCAACTACATCGTTTAAAAACAAAAAAAGCCCTAGACAAAACACCTCTCCAGAGTGAAATGTTTTGCCAAAATTTGCACGACTCCAGCCACACGCATGTGATTTCCAAGATGCCACCACCAAAAACTGCATAGCCCGTTACAGCGGAGTCGCCTAAAACGGGCGTTGTGTCTCTAAAACATTCACCCCTTCCCCGGACTAACAGAAATTTTTTAGAGCCAATACCGTTCACGGGTTTACGCTCTACCTTGGTAACCATAGACATGTCGAGCTTGCCCCCCACAATTCAGCCCCCGTCCAAACGCCCCCACCTAGGCAACAGCAACACAAAGCCACCTTTTTCAGTTAGACTCAAACACACTTCCACCCAGCGCCCTCTCTACAATACGATTGCCAAGGCCAGTACCTGTAGTTCACCGTCAAACTCCAACCTGCCCCACAGGATTCAAGCCCTCAAGTGACTAATGATGGGCTTGAAACCAAGGAAAGCGGCTTTTTGCTAACCAACGATGCTGCAACCCTTCTTAAAGAACAAGTCCACGTAAAACACATAAACCTCTCCCACCTCCTAAGATCCCCGCAAAGCCCATAAATAACAGCTTGGTGCCATTAGATCTATCATGGCCACATAGCTCAGCCCCTTCAGAAGGTATTGCAAGCTAAGTTAGACCCCAATCTCCTCATTTCAGCGCCACAAACAAACCCCGCAGCACTGAAAACCATCTCTCGCTACCGCGTCCAACGACGTTATTTAAAAATCATAACTTCAACCTCGGTTGCTGTCCCAGACTTGAAACTGATTTCCGTAGTGCTGGACCGTCACCTTTTTCCCCAAACGTACGTATAAACCATATGCAAATCTGGACAAGACCACACTTTTCCGAGTTGCCCTTGACTGACCATCTATAGCCTGTAAACATAATGTTTAAGCCGACCTGCCAACACCTAATGTCTCACATTCCCAGACCAAATTTCGGGGCTTCCAATCATCTAGAAGTCAGGTCTTCCAACATCTTGCCACCTATTGATATGCTCCAAATGCTGTCAGGATATCCTTTATTTTGACCCGTTTTTCCCTCAGCCGTAACATATCCTCCACCAACGTTTCACAGCCAATTCACTCCCCAACAAATGCACGTTGCTCACCGCCTATACCTGTTAATAGAACGGAACCTACGGTAGCTTATGAATCAGACATTACAAGGCATGATCAACCGAAGGCATTACCAACAACATCCATCAGTCCTTGCTTGTCTCGCAGTGACTTTCCACCCCAAATGAAATCATACGTTCAAGATAAGGTCTGCTCTAGTTATCCACACACATATACTATTATTATTTAGCCATTATACCTTCTAATATTAAATGCTTGCTCGATAATATATAAGGTGCACAAGCTGCGCCTGTTGACGTATACTCGTAGATATGATTTCAATTTTATCACTGAGACAGGGCTGACTGACTGTACCCCCAACAGAGACATCGCGGTAATTGGTTACAATGCTTTTAGGAAAGACAGGATAAATAAGCGTGGGGGAGGCCGTCTCATATACAACAGAGACACTTTCAGGCTCATGGTCCAATCATCTTGTCTTTAATAACCTGAAAGATTCTATCTGGCTGACTGTGGCTATCCAGCATCAAGACTTACTGATCAGTTGCATCTACCCTCGCCCTAGTACGCATCAGTAAGAGTTCTTACCACTAATCGACGCGCTTAACGTGGCCGCCGATCGTCCAGGCCCTAAGCTAGTAGCAGGCGACTTAAACGCCCCAGGGTTTTATTGGTCATCTTTCTTCTCCCAAAATACCTTTCTGCGTTTGGTTCCAGTGTACGACTGGGTGGGTGGACACAGCAAGTTTCATTACTCACAAGGGCCGATATCATTCTAGATCTTATGTTCACAACTGACGTAACACAGGTGCGCACATACATCGACAACAAATTACTCGGATGTGATCAATCCCAAATTGTTTGCAAGTTCTCAGTTTTGACGTTCTTTATCTCCTCCACAGCTTCCAATAAATCATGACACAGAGCCTCTCGGAGCCATCTTTCCACCATAACTCGTAACCAAAATTGGGACAGTTTCTTTCCATCGGTGGATCCTCAACTGGCCACCAATCAATTTTACGCAACTCAAAGTGTGTGTCTTGATCTAATCACTGCATCCCAATTTGGCACAATCCCCAAAAGGTTAAGCACCCTGGACCGCCTCGAAAAAGTATTCCTTAATTCAAACAAGATCCAAAGGAACAAAAGAGTTTTTTGATATTGCAGATGAACTGTCTGTCTAGGGAGATCATGACACTTTTCGATTCTCTTCAAAGAAGGTACTTCGAGCGTTACACTCGCCAACAAGGCCGCAGCACTGGCAAAACTACTGAGAACTAACAACCCTCTACCTAGTGCGAACATCACGCCAATGATATTCGGGGACACGTGCGCAAATGATCCTCTAATGATTTCAGAGATGTTCAGTGATTATTTCGCCGCCTTTATGACAACTGACGACAACGCCAATTTACCGGACACTTCGCCAGTCTCCTCTGCTTCCTCTCCAAGGTATTCTTTTCACCAAAGTGCTATTGAACCACTACTGTCAAAAGTGAGACCGTCTTTCCGCGTCGGACCGGACGGCCTTCCCCCATCTCTCTTCAAATTTGAGGGCGCAGACATCCCTATATTTTGTCCAATCTATTTAATCTTTTCTTAAATTGTGGCACTTTCCCCACCAATGGAAAACTTCGGTCGTTGTCTCAATTCACAAAAACTGTTCAAAGCAGGCGCCACATAATTACGGACCCATCAATCACACTTTAGTTCTCTCTTGCATTATGGAAAAAATAATAAAAGGTAAGTTGAAAACCTACTTATTAGATCATGACCTCATTAGCGCTGACTAACATGGTTTCCTTCAAGGTAAATCATGTTCAACGTGCATGACTGATTTCCTAAGCATAGTGACGAAGGCTGCCAACGACGGAAAGTCGGTGATTGCGATTTTCCTAGACATGGCAAAGGCTTTTGATCGCGTATTCTACCGCAAGCTTTTCATGAAAGTCAAGAGCAACGGTATAAGACCCCCTTCTGGCTTGGTTCTCCTCTTATTTGGCTTCTACACTGCAGGTATTAAATGTAAATGGAACCTTATGCAAGCCCCGTCAGATTACTGGTGGGTTTATTCAAGGTAGCTTGCTAGGTCCACTACTGTTTCTGCTGTAAATCAACGATATTTTTCATATCTTTAAACATGGTAATCCTCTTCCGTTTGCGGTCCATTTAAAAAGTTGTCTGCGCGTTTCTCTCTCTTGACGTCAACACCATCATAAATATTGTAAAATATGATCTTTTATCGCTTGATTTATGGTGCGCAGCTTGGTTAATAAAATTCTCGGCTCACAAAAGCAGCATACTGGCATACAAATGCCGCCTTTCTGCAGGAATCTTTGAGATTAACCAAGAAGTCATTCCTTCCCCTCACACTATCAGTGACCCGGGTTTGCATCACTCCTGCACATTCAACTTCTCACAACACACCCGGATACAAGTTGCAAAAGCTAGGAGACTAATCGGGTTGATGCATAGAACTTTTAGAATCCAAGAAAGCAAGTTGTTAATATGTGAAACTCACGTGAGACCTATACTGGACTACTGCTCCATCGTGTGTGCCAACATGCAGCAGATCAACAGACTAGAGATGGAGAATGTTCAACGAACATTTACAGGACGACTTGTGGGCTACTCTCCCTCGCTAAACTACATGGAACGTTGCACAAAACTACACCTCGATCCCTTATGGCTGCGTCGATTTAGTAAAAATATGTGCATCCTGCATCCCAAGTAAGAAATAACTTTTCCTATGGCTTCCGTCGAGCTGAATTCTTGGTGTCAGTTCCCATGTCCAGGACAGCGCTTAGAAAAACTTCATCATCAAATATTCCTCCCTGTGGAATATACTAACCCTACATAAAAGGATTAATTCTGCTGCCTCTGTGACCTTTAAATAAAATTATGAAGATAATAACCGTATAAAACTTGCCAAATACGCACAATCCTTACACTCCAATAAAAAGAGCCTATGAATCGGGCCTAGGTTACTGACTGAACATAACGCTCGAAGTCTTATCTCAACCCACTGAACAAGGTCTAGCCATTTTTTATTCCCAGTGGTTTCCGCAAATACAAATCACTGTAGGTGTAGAAAGAAAACCTCGTCAATGAGACAAGCAAGTGCAGTTTTTCACCTGACTTTCCATCTAGTTTAGCGCTCATGTAGCAGGGTATATAGAAAGACACTCACATCATCTTCTCCTTTACTTCCAAACTAATATTTAATGTTCCGATCTAAACCCTCTATTCTGCATGCATTTAACAGTTAGACCATTCTAAGCGAGAAATGTGGCATAAACTTATACCTCATTTCACATCACGCCTCGTTCTTCGGTTTGCACGCACCATAACCCTTAGCTGGAATACCTCCAGACTGCTACCTCTCCCTTTTTCCCTTCCAGTTATGTGCGTTTGCACTCGTGTCTCGCCAAGAGTCTGCCATCCAGTTTCTGGCCCCAACCTCGCACGTCTCAACACACGTGAAAACAAGCTAACCCAAGGCTTAGATCAACCATCCCAGAACGGATAAATACGATCTGCTCCACGGCCGCCGTGAAGTTGACATTGGTTCTAATCCTCATGAATCACCAACGTTGCAAGTCTGACTAAGTATCGAGGCCACATAACGTGATCCACAAAACCTGTGACTCTTTGACCGGAGAAGCCCTCCCGGTTGCACTGATTTACTGCTGGAGCTGCCCTTCCGTGTCCGACAATCCCACCACGTTGACATCCAATTGCCACGAAGGCACCCATACTTAGATCCCTGTCCCAGATGTCGCTACCATCGTTTAACGCTAACATCACCCCCAATATCCCCCTCGGCAAACGCTGCTATCACCGTATCAGCAATTGCTATCAGCTAATCCTCCAAACTACAACAAAGGAGCAAAGAAACCCGTTTTTGTTTTACACTGGCTTACCAAAGTCAGGTATATTGTAAAACTCATACCATATCAACCCTCACTCTTCAATGCCGACGACGCTTCTATTCTTCATGTCTTCAAACAGTGATTAGCAAAACTCTTCACAAGTGTTCTTCGTCCCTCCGCATTTTCAAATGGCTTCTAACTACTTTCTCAGCTCCCGGATCCATGGTAAAATGATCGGCGTTCTTTTTCATATCAGGTTAATACGGGACATTAGTCGGCCATCGACACTCTTCCCGTCATCTGCTTTAGTCCGTTTTTTACAAGATTTTTCCCTTCACTCAAGGTCTTTGGAGACTTTATTTATAAGAGTTTACTATTCATGTCTATTTTATAGATAAGTTGAATCCGAATACTGCAGAAGCCTCCGCACCCGACGCCATATTCCAGTTTAATTCTGCAACTGCGATACGCACCAGTGGTGCGTATAAACACCGTGCTTCCCATAGTATGCCAGATTAGTTATTTCCCAGCATTTTGTACCCAAGTGTTTAATGATTGTTCAATGTGAGTTGCAATACCCCTGCAAAGTTGATCATGCAACCAAGCATGATTTTCGAAATATTTGAGAAATATACTGATATATGTATATATATGCCAACAGGACTAAAGGCCTCATAGTCAAAACATTTGGCAACCTAAGATGCAAGCTGATGCAATACAAATCGCATTACAGGCCGCAACCGGAGTATCGCCCGATGATTTTCTCGAACATGCTCAGGGTTGATTGCGTTGCAATAAAAAAGTACAGCAGGCATTCACAAAGATACTTCTCGGCCCAACATGAAGCATTAGTTGCAGAGAACGATGCGGGCTGCTTGGCCTCGATCCCTTCAGAGTAGGTTATGTCAAACTAAACCTCACATTCCTTTTCCGGATCTTAAGGTCGCTGGAACACGTCGAAAAACCCCATTGGATTCGCTAACGAGTGATTTTACACCCTCAGGAATTGAACGATGTCCCTTGGAATACCTTATTTTAAGTGTCTTTTAGGTCTACATTCTTCATAGTTGTTTACTTTACCCTGTCAGATGGATAATCGAAACATGTCCGGCCCCGCCAGGGTCTAATGAAATTCAATATTAAATTGTTCAAAGTTCGCCACATATTCTCATTTCTCAGCTTAACCAGGACCAATATCAGTCTAGACCAGGCTTTCGAAGGCCTCAATTTCAGCTCAACTCGTGTTAGGTGATCAAAGATGGACCACCCTAAACCGGTTTCCTACTTAAGATTATTGACACCGATGACCCAGCCGTTACACCATCCGTCCGGCACCTCCATTAGGAAAGCAAAACAAATCAAAAGAAATTGAGTAAGCAATGCCGCAGTCCAACGTTTTCTCTCATTCTCAACACATCAACCTCCATTATTCTTCATCAACAGTCCCGTTCTCTGTATCGGGCGAGCAGCATAGAGTACGATGACCATGGCGACTCTCAAAGAATCAACATTAGTACCGATGACATTAAAGTAGTCTACTCTTTTGAGGCTGCTTCATTTAGCTCCACTCTTGCACTTATCAATGAAGATCTAGAGTCTCTTGATAACTGGTGTTCCAGGTGGCTTATGAAGTTCTCAGTTAACAAAAGCTCTCTGATAACATATAAATGCCATGTTCCTCCGGGCGCCCTCTCCATAAACGGCATATGATTGCTTGTATCACAATCAGTTAAGGACTGAGGGTTGCAATACTCCTGCTCTTTCAACTTCCACGAGCAGGCCCACTATCAGACCGCTATAGCTAAGAGAACCGCCACAATGATCTTAAGGGCATTCCGCACTAAAGACTGCAGAATTATCACCTTCAAATCCCATGCTAGGCCCCACCTCGAGTACTGCCCGATTATCTTTACGCATATGCGTAAAGTCGATCGAATTGCAATCGAGAATGTGCAGCGTGCATTCACTAGGAATCTCCTAGGTCCCTCATTTAGCTTAAACTACAGGGCCAGATGCGAGCTGCTTGGACTTGAACCATTGTGGCTTCGTGGAGTCAAATTAAACCTTACATTTCTCTTTAATCTTTGCCATAATAATGTCCGCTCTACCACAGGCTTCACACGCGACGCCGATCGTCCCCCATATCCACTTCGTAGTAGATACTACTCGTTAAGAATACCCCTGACTCGACTATCGATCAGGGCTAAATTCTTCACAGTTGCCTACTCTAAATTGTGGAACAAACTCCCTAGTTCCCTGCGGTCGTGCCCAAATTTAGCCCAGTTCAAAGCCCATCTGGCAAAGTTATTGGATGTCCAGTTCTTAATTAACCTGACACGAGCTAACATTGGACTAGACGAGGCCTACGAACATGGGATAGAATTTTAGTTTGTGACCTATTCTTTGCTGAGATCACCATCAGGGATTCGGCTTCACCTCTAACTTCTTCACTTTATCACACGTCCCCACTGATGTACTTTTTAACTTCCTTTGTAGTGATGTACTCTCTTCACCAATGGCCTGAGCAACTAACTCTCAAAATTCTCCCAGTGTGGGTAGACGAAAATTTCAGCGTACTTATTGTAGGATCCATGCTCCGATCACATCCTGTGATTTTAAACACCAGCCTGTGTACCTCTCGCTCTTCTTGCTATCTTATCCTCTTCACTGACTTGGCGGAGCTGAGTAGGTCGTTCTTGGCAGCCCCTAACATTCATCTACGCCTAAAACTCCTACCTTTGCTCATTCTAGAATAGATGCACTATGGTGTAAGTATGTTGTCGCGATCCAATAATCACCATAACCCCAAGCTGGCACCCAAGCCAGACTACTTCTTTCTTGCTTTTTAGATGTCGCATCCGCAGCAGACGTTCTGCTAACGCTTCTGTCCTCGTACTGGCGATTCCGAATCTGCTAACGTATCATTCCTGTTCTGGCCCGGTAAACGGTAACTACGCGGATCTTCGCACTGGATATCTCAACTTGCATTTCTGAGATCGATTAAAATCGCGATTGCTGCTGTCTCCGGAACGGCTTACGCGCCTCATATCCCCCACCCGTAATGCTGACTAGGATCAAAAGATGCGACAATGCAAATAACAGCATAGACGACATTCTTGGCTATTGTATTTTAGGAGTGTTCATGCACATAACCTCCCTTATCTGACGAGCCTCTCGGTACAGCTTACCACCATCCGTATGTAGATATTATCAATATCCTTGGATTTCCGTATCCAAAGCTTCACAAATTTCCTCCAGATACTATGAGACAATCTTTTTCCACATTTTGGCCCTTTGTTGTCAGCTACGCATCTCATCCAATTTGCCTGACGTTCCGCCTGGTTTTCACCACTTCTATCCAAGTACCACATTACCACTGCTTGTCGTCTCTTCAGCTTCGCGTTTCCGTCCATTACGAAACGCTTCCGACGTTTGGTGTATCTAGCCATATATCAATATCCACCGTCGGGCTCCGTCCATGTTGTGTGCCAGCAGTAAGCACATTTAGTGCAATTAAAAACGAAATGACTCGTTGTCCGCTACTTGCAAAAAGTCCCAGTAAACTATTTCTCGGTCTTAAAAATAGAGTTTTCTACTTTTTGCGTTTCACTGGCATACTTGTGATTCCCCTATTGCTTTGCAGCATCTCATTTAACCTTCCAGTGAGCCTCTAAAAAACTCATTATTGCTCCCACCATCTTATCCCATTCCACTTCTGTCATCTACATTTCCTGTGCATCATCCTTGTAAAAATTTGATCTTGCCATGCGCATGCCTCTCGCAAATCGAGAAATATACAGTATTATTATTATCATTACTCCGGAGTAGTTAACAACTGCTCGCAGCTAAAATACTTTGCATCACAGTGACAACCTTGTTCTATTAAGACTCTAGTCTCTCTACTACATAAAATTATTATCATTAACCAGGACACCATTTCAAAGACTCCTCAACCAACCCTTCGGCGGTTGGCTTAATTTCAACTAAACTCTATCCTCTGTCATCAATCATACCTCTTTGCTTTTTCTACTTCTTGGCCTACATTTTCATTCATGCGATTAGTCTTAGGTCGGACGAGGCCTCAGTTTCTCCACCGTTTATCAATCACTTTATACCCAAGTCTGGCTAGCAGCATAGTGGTGAAATTGGGAGTCGCGAGAGTTCCATTTTCTCTCCTTGCAAAATGCTTCAAAACTCGTGTTCTCCAGATATTTCAACGGACCTGGTTATAGCTTTTTCTCCTTCGTCAGCATTCTATCGGCAATTTACTGTTGTTATATGCTATTTATTTATTCACCTTTCACAACTTTGCTAGTTTTGATCAACACTCATCCGATTTTTAGATCCCTAATGATCTTTACCTCCTCCGCCTAACTTTTGTTGTCTACCTCGTAACGCTCTTGACGTTTGCGCCCCCGGCCATATTTCGACATCCGCCAGTGAGCTTTTGTCAAGTGTTACGCCAACGACACGTACATTTGCTGCACTTAAATGCGAAATAACTCCCAGCTTGTTGCTCACGAACAGTCGGAGGAACCCCTGGATAATGTTACAAAACGGTTTGTCCAGTTCTGATATTTGTCTCGCATTCCTGTGCACTTGTATTGCTTCGAAGAATTTGCTCGCGCTTCCTGTGTATTGTAACTTAGTATGTATCCACATCCCTTTTTATTTCTGGTATTCACGTTTCCTCCTCATCATCCTTGCAGGAATTTGATCCCAACTTGCTGACGCCTCTTGCAAATCGAGAAACAATAATAATATTATCTGTTAGTAGTAGGAGACTAAATGTTTACGTGAAATATGTCACCATGTGATATTACCGCTCCACTCACCCTAAAGAATCCATGGAACTACTGCACAGCTGTTTTATATTTTTTAGGAATGATGGGCAGTGCATGTGGACCGCGCCCGAACTGGGACGCGAACCCGGTACGAACGATTCTGAGTCGAAATTCTTAGCCATTGTGCTACCGGGCAGGCTCTGAACGGTTTGTTGAACTTCATCAAATAATGTTGCACCTATCCGCCCCTGATTTGCGCGGATACCGTCCGCTAGCACACAGCAATCGACCCCTATTGATAGATGACATCCCTGCAGGTGGCCTAAGTACAACGGAGGCTTTGGGTATGACATACGGATCTTGATTGCTCGGTGCAAGTTGTTAGTAGGGGATTGAAACTTTACTTGAAATAATCAGTGACGCATAGGTGCAACATTATGTGGTTAAGTTCAGCAAACAGTACAGAGCATGCCCGGTAGCGTAATGGCTAAAGCGTTTGAAACATGTTCGTTCGTCCTCGTTCGGGTTTGCGTCCCAGTTTGGGCGCTTTCCATACGCACTGCTCACTATTGCTGACAAGCATGAAACGGCTGAGCAGTGGTTCTGTGGTTTCTTTATGGTGAGTCTATCAAAGATGTCACAAGGTGAATCAATAGTACTGTTGAAATAAGTAATGGATTGCGCGCCCTGTGAGCAGTAGCAAACCATCCGCGCTAGAAGACGTGACGGTAGAATGCACCTCATCACGAGATCGCCTAATAGCACAGGTTATTAATAACAAGTCGAAGGATTCAGGATAAGTGACCAAACGGCTAAAACTGAAAAATGCACATGAAAATACAATCGACTGTTTATTTGTGCGCTCCCGAACGGAAGTTCTTCTTGACTGGGACTGGGCGCTTGTTGTACAAATGTCAACAACTTTCTCTCAGTTTATTTGATTTGGAGCTGTTTGTGATAAAATGATAAACCAGATGGGAAAAAGATGCAAACAAAAGTTCGGAACGAAACCCAGGGCAAGACTGGAGGCATGGAAAACCCAAGTGCTCCAAGGAAATTTGGAAACAAGGAAAACGGGCTTCCTGTAACAAATGGTTTCACTGTGGATGTATAGGCAATAGAACGATGTGCATGCGTTTTATTGCCAATAAGAGTAGCTAGGTTGGGTTAGTCCAGTGTGAGGAAGCTCAAACAAATTGCCATCAAGGTAAACAGTCAGCCAGGCCGGCAAAATCCTTTAGGCTAATGTATGACGGGAAAGGAGCGGATTGCAGTGAAGTGCACAATACAGAGCCAGTATAACGAATTTCTGTAAGAGGGGAAGAACTAGTGTTCGAAGAAAAAAGAGCCTACCGGAACAAGTTCTATTATTCATATACGGCCAGAATTAACCGAACCATTTGAATATGCACCGTGTGACAGTGGAAGAGGTTAAACGGAAGATTTTCTGAGAAGAGAACAGGCGGGAAATTAAGGTGAACCATAAGTGTAACCGAAGTAGGAGAGAGAAATTCCCTAGAAGTGCGGGAAGTGTCGTACACGCGGCGGTCCTACCCAAGGACATTTCGGTTTGAACGGATGTCAGGTACTGAGAAATTCATGCAAACAGGAATGCAGAACAAACGCTACAACAGGTAAACTAGGCGTTAAATACCTAACAGATATCTGAGGCAGTGTCTTAGGTATGGAACGCTAGTTTGTTGTCCGTGGAATCCTGCAGTATTGCATGAAAGTTGGATGGCAGACGCAAAGAGCCGTAAGATAGCATGCAGCAAATCTGCTTTTAAAGGCGATATAAATAATGATCAAACCACAAAGATAGACGCCCTAGGGATTGACCAAATTCCGCTTGGAAATCAACGTTAATGTTTCACTCTAGGAGGCCGTGTATTTGAAAAAAGAAATGGTCGGAGTCAGTGGGTAGGGTGGATTTAAACGGTCACTATGGGGAGAGAAGATAGGACTCAATGTTCGTGGCGATAATTTGAGGTCTGAGTTGGCCAAAATGGACAGATGTCGATGAGAGGTGAGAAAGAAAGAATCCAAGATGTTGACCTCATTTCGTCAGGAGTGTATCGTTTGGGTTCGTCTGGGCCAGAGTCATATTCATGGAGAGAAGAGTTAATGGAAAGTAAGGGCGATAATGATAGTGGATGAAATTTATTTTAGAAGACAGTTTTAGGCTATGGTTGCAACACCGTTTTGGCAACAGTGTTGGAATTAGCAAGGTGAGTGGGTTGGAGAGAGCTATAGGTGAGCTACCCTATACGCAAATAGAATGATAAGGTTTACGGATATGAAGTCAGACTATTGAGCGATAGGTATCGCTTTTTCAGGCACAGGAATTGGACGTAACTAAGTAGCATGCGCTGGTGTCAAAGCTCTGTTTGAAGTGGAAAAGACCGGGTTGATTCCCATATGACATGAGTAGGGAGATTACATTTTCTTTCCGTAAAAACCGCAATAACCCCGCTATTAATCGGACGGGGCTTGCATAAGGTTCCATTTACATTTAATACCTGCAGTGTAGAAGCCAAATAAGAGGAGAACCAAGCCAGAAGGGGGTCTTATACCGTAGCTCTTGACTTTCATGAAAAGCTTGCGGTAGAATACGCGATCAAAAGCCTTTGCCATGTCTAGGAAAATCGCAATCACCGACTTTCCGTCGTTGGCAGCCTTCGTCACTATGCTTAGGAAATCAGTCATGCACGTTGAACATGATTTACCTTGAAGGAAACCATGTTAGTCAGCGCTAATGAGGTCATGATCTAATAAGTAGGTTTTCAACTTACCTTTTATTATTTTTTCCATAATGCAAGAGAGAACTAAAGTGTGATTGATGGGTCCGTAATTATGTGGCGCCTGCTTTGAACAGTTTTTGTGAATTGAGACAACGACCGAAGTTTTCCATTGGTGGGGAAAGTGCCACAATTTAAGAAAAGATTAAATAGATTGGACAAAATATAGGGATGTCTGCGCCCTCAAATTTGAAGAGAGATGGGGGAAGGCCGTCCGGTCCGACGCGGAAAGACGGTCTCACTTTTGACAGTAGTGGTTCAATAGCACTTTGGTGAAAAGAATACCTTGGAGAGGAAGCAGAGGAGACTGGCGAAGTGTCCGGTAAATTGGCGTTGTCGTCAGTTGTCATAAAGGCGGCGAAATAATCACTGAACATCTCTGAAATCATTAGAGGATCATTTGCGCACGTGTCCCCGAATATCATTGGCGTGATGTTCGCACTAGGTAGAGGGTTGTTAGTTCTCAGTAGTTTTGCCAGTGCTGCGGCCTTGTTGGCGAGTGTAACGCTCGAAGTACCTTCTTTGAAGAGAATCGAAAAGTGTCATGATCTCCCTAGACAGACAGTTCATCTGCAATATCAAAAAACTCTTTTGTTCCTTTGGATCTTGTTTGAATTAAGGAATACTTTTTCGAGGCGGTCCAGGGTGCTTAACCTTTTGGGGATTGTGCCAAATTGGGATGCAGTGATTAGATCAAGACACACACTTTGAGTTGCGTAAAATTGATTGGTGGCCAGTTGAGGATCCACCGATGGAAAGAAACTGTCCCAATTTTGGTTACGAGTTATGGTGGAAAGATGGCTCCGAGAGGCTCTGTGTCATGATTTATTGGAAGCTGTGGAGGAGATAAAGAACGTCAAAACTGAGAACTTGCAAACAATTTGGGATTGATCACATCCGAGTAATTTGTTGTCGATGTATGTGCGCACCTGTGTTACGTCAGTTGTGAACATAAGATCTAGAATGATATCGGCCCTTGTGAGTAATGAAACTTGCTGTGTCCACCCACCCAGTCGTACACTGGAACCAAACGCAGAAAGGTATTTTGGGAGAAGAAAGATGACCAATAAAACCCTGGGGCGTTTAAGTCGCCTGCTACTAGCTTAGGGCCTGGACGATCGGCGGCCACGTTAAGCGCGTCGATTAGTGGTAAGAACTCTTACTGATGCGTACTAGGGCGAGGGTAGATGCAACTGATCAGTAAGTCTTGATGCTGGATAGCCACAGTCAGCCAGATAGAATCTTTCAGGTTATTAAAGACAAGATGATTGGACCATGAGCCTGAAAGTGTCTCTGTTGTATATGAGACGGCCTCCCCCACGCTTATTTATCCTGTCTTTCCTAAAAGCATTGTAACCAATTACCGCGATGTCTCTGTTGGGGGTACAGTCAGTCAGCCCTGTCTCAGTGATAAAATTGAAATCATATCTACGTTTATAATCCAAGAACTCGCAATGCTCGCTCCTCATCGACCCTTATCGCTTTTTATTTTCTCAGCAGAGCGTTTTTGTATATTGGGCAACACTGTTGACATTTAGTGAATCCGGCTATATTTGAACATTGAATGCTGAACTCCAGTCACGTTTTTCGCCATTAATGCATACTTTTTTGAACCTAAATAAGAAACGACTCACATTCCTGCGCTTGCTATCTATTTAGTTTTGGCTGGCATCCTTGTGCAATGCACACTGACTTGTAGACACTGTCTCTGCCTCCAAGTGTGCCTCAAAAACGGAGTACTTATTAAACATCCACATTTCACTTTCAATTTATCTCGTTCGCGACGCCCATGCAAACTCATTGCACGAATTTGACATACTTGCGCACACCTCGGTAAACTATAACAAAAGCTATACCGTATATTACCCAATTTGCGAGAGGCATGCGCAAGGCAAGATTAAATTTGTGCAGGGATGATACAGAGGAAGCGCGGACAAGAGAAATCGAAAGGGATTAGGGAATGAGTGCAAACTTGGGTTATTTAGAAACTATACTGAAAATTAGAATCAGGTAATGCATGGCAAAGCAAAGGCGCACTTATACCAGTCAGAAATCAAAACCAGAACAATAGTTTCACGGGACTAAACAGAGTTTCCTGGGACTGCTTGCCAGCAGCGAACTAAGAGTCGTTTCGCATTTAAGTGTACCCAATGCGCGTATCGCTTGCGCAAAACATGATCAGGGCTCAATGGCTGAAGTCGAGATATGGCCGGAGTACCCAAATGGCAGGGGCATTACGTTACGGTCGGGAAAGCTGAGCTGAAGATGCGGGGAGCAGCAGAAATGTGGTAATTGGTTCAAAGTAGTGAAGACCAAGCGAAACGCCGTGCAGAGGGGATAATCTAGTTGCATTTAGAAACAATAAATGTTTGATAAAATTCTGATGAAGGTTGAGGAATGCTGTCGTAATCACCTCACTACCTAGAGGATAGTCTACGACGTTTTTGCCAATAATAATAATAATAATGTGGGTTTCCCAAGACTACTGATTGTATTTGCATGTGGCTGGCGGTAAGCTGTGCTTGTAAGGAAGTTGGAGAATGAAAATGTTGTGTAAAAACATGTCCTAGAAACCCTAGCCATGAATGTATTCTGCGCTGTCAACTTTTCGTCGTAGCATTCGATCTTATTCAGCATACGATTTCCACCACAATAGAAGAATTAGTCTCAATTGGGTAGCACCTCAGGGTTATGGGATTTATTGGACCGTAAACAGTAGACCTGCAAGATGCCCCTACTCCGTAAAATTTGGTAACTAAACCTCAGGTACAGTGGCAATTTTGGGGGCAGTTTTAGGTTTGGGGTTACCATGAGCCGCCTACGCAGCTCCGCCAGTTCAAGAAAAAGAATAAGATAAAATTAGATGGGTAGAATACAAAGGCTGAAGGTGTATAAAATCGTGGAATTTGATGAGAGCATGGGTCAATCAATTGTTACGTTACATTTTGTTCAGACCACGTTGGTAACGGCTCAATGGTTATTCATCTATGCAAATGGTAACCAGAGTAGAGCCCTTCCTGGGGGTGAAGTATATGAAACAGTGTATTAGAACGTAGGGCTAGTCTGGGTTTTGAGAATGGTTAATCAGTGATTTGTTTTGGGCCGCGCTGTGTTGAATCTTGCAGATAGTATCTTTAGAACACTTTCGTGGCAGGATATTTCACTGCTCCAGGTATTTGCTGGTCAATCTTCACTATTCCTAACTGCTTGTCCCATTTTGTCGTTATCAGTCAGCAAGGAGTACGGATGAAGCACATAGCCGAATCAAATGAAAACTGGAATATCATGGACCTAACTTTCACGATTGTAATAACGCACTTCCGCATATCTGTTGAAAGTATTTTCTCTGGATGCCATAACCTGCCCGTCAGCTGCACAGTCATAATACCTTTCCAAGGTAGCGTCCCATCTCCAGTTTCTAGGCCCTGCTTAAAGGCAAACCGAAAGAGCCCCCAATTCTGCTCGCATTTATATTTCAGACATCTCCTTTCTGCTAAGTGAGGCATAAGTGGCAACTGACAAGTTTTATTTAATCGTGCACGAATGACTCGGCGGTATTGCACCCGCCCAGACCCAGCTTTTTCCATCAAAAGAAACAGACATGATCGACTTAGCTGCAAATTCGCCGAACTTCAGAAAAGCGTTTTTGTAAGAACCGGGGGAGTGATAAATGCATCCACGAGAAGGCTTCAGTCGCCCATCTCAGCTGTAACCCAAAGGGCATCTTGGATGGTGTTTACCAGGATATACCGGCACAAGGTAGCTGGTATAAATTCTCTGACGCAGACAAAGCAGCCACCTTTACACTGAGCTCCATGGCTTTTCCTGAAGGATTTATAGCCGAGAATTATTATGGCGTTGTCGTTGGTGTGATTCTTGAGCAAGTCTAGGTTACAAGCATGCAATCGAAATTTGGCGATAGTGTGCAAAAACGGATACATTGAATTTTCTTTAGCACGGAGCGCGCATTTAATAGCAGTGGCGAAAACTCTCCGGAAGAACCCATGCCGCTGATTGGTGTCGTGGTGGATGAGGTTCAGTTTCTCGTTAGTTAGGGACTCATTTTTGTAACACGAGAAGTGCAATCCCTGCCGATCGATTATACTCCAAACCGCACAGGTGCCTTGATGCCACACATCCTTTCCACACTATAAACATACGAACCAAAAGAACTTGTGACCGAAGAAAACTTTTAGTTCGCTTAACTCCAACGGGTCTTTTCCAGGACCGGAGATTTCTCGTTATTCCTACAAGTAAATCGATTGACTAAAACTTTAGAATCAACACTGGTCCACAGAACCAAGCAGCAGGGGCTGCAAGCTCTGGACCAGCCAAATCCAAACGCAGCACCGGCAAAACTGCTTAAACGCAGCACCACCCCTTCCGGGTCCTCACCCAAAGTCCCGTATATCATTGACGACACTTATGTAAACAGCCCACAGGAAATTACAGAATATTTTGCTGAATTCTTTGCATCTACTCTGGTAAATGGCGACAATAGTTTTACCCCAAGCCGACCTCGCTTGGCTACAGAGTCCTACTCAAATATCGTATTTTTCCCGAAGGACGCAGCCCACTTGTTTGCAAAAACCAAAATTGGCCACTAATGTGGACCTAATTCATTACCTTTCGCTGCCTTCTCACTAGATGGGAGTGATACGGCAATTTTGTTGCCAAACATCTTAAACTTGTCCATTCAGTGCCGCACCTTCCCGCCACAATGGTAAACCTCTGTGATTATACTCGTCTACAAAATTGGCAAATGCTGTCACCCTGCAAACTGCCGCCAAATAAGCCACACTGCTATATTCTCCAAAACTGTGAAGCGCCTGATTATGAGTCTTCTAATAGTCCACCTTCTGGATCATGAACTCTTTACCACTGGATAACATGGCTTCCCTCGAAGGAAATCCTGCGATACTTGCATGACTGACTGCCTCAACGCTTTTGCTAGAGCCCTGAGTACCCGAAGGTCAATTATAGTTATCCTTTTAGACACGGCAAAGGCTTTAGATAGAGTGTTTCACCCTAGGTTGATATATAAAATGGCGTATTGAGGAATTGCTGATCCAATCTTGCCGTGGTTTTTGCCTTATTTGTCATTTAGAAACCAGACAGTTCAAATAAACGGTTCCACATCTGGATCTAGGTAGCGTTCTGGGCACCCTGCTCTTCCAGTTTTACGTCAGCGATGTCTTCGGTGTTATTCGAGACGGTACCACTTTTCTCTTAGCTGATGATATCAACATTATCTATATCGTTCGCCCTGAAGCCTTAGAGTCCACAGTAAGCAGCACAGCGCAATACTTGGCGTCTCTCAGTTCCTGTAGAAACGACTGGATGATAGAATTCTCCCCTGGGTAAAGCATCATCGTGGGATATAAATGTAATACACTCCAAGAAAACCAAACTTGGTAACAAAATCATCTCCGTTAACTGTCAAGTCCGCGACCTAAGCCTAAATTACTCCTGTAACTTAGAGTTCTCGGATCCTACTCTGACACAGTTTGCGAAGGTAAATAAATTGGTGAGGATGTTGCACAAAACTCTGAAGTTAAAAGATAGCAAACTACATCTCTTTAAAACCTACGTCAGACCCATTCTGTAATATTACTGTTAAGTATCTTCCATTATGAGGCAGTGCAACAAAGTGGCATTAGAAAACATTCAGCGTAAATTAACCAAGCAGTTGATTGGCTACTGTGCAAGGCTTAACTGCATGGAACACTGAGTCGCTGAACTTGGACCCCTTATGGCTCCGACGCATAGGAGTAAACCTGGCTTTCTTTAACAATATTGCTACAGGGTCAGCTGCGTCTCCGCACCATGTGTTAAAACCCACTTCCATTATCTCTGAAATGCGGATTCCAACATTACTCTCAGTTTTAAAGACATCCGTTAAAGCAAACTTCTTTATTGTTAGATATTCGTCATTATGGAACACACTCCCCTAAGAGTTGCGCAATTCTTCATCATTATAATTTGCACTTAAAATCGAAGTACGTGGAGCTGTTACTATGCCCTTTATCAATAATCTATTCCACCCATACTGATCTCAAGATCCACTGTATGACAGTGGATTGGGCTTCCGAAAAACGCATTGATGTCACCATTTCGTTCATTGCGGAAAAGGAAGTGAATCTTCTTACTGATGTCTACGCAAGAAAAACCGAAACTACGACTACATCTTAAATTCTTTGTTTGTCAATCTTCATCGATATCTCCCTGTTCATTTTAGACAATTTGGAAATCCTATCTTCCCCACCACCATAGTATTAGGTTGTGCTTCTTAGGCTTTTCTCACCACGTTCATTCTAATTTTATATCATTTTGTATCATTTCCATAAAAGGGGAAAACCGTATAACAGGCCACCTCGTCTCTCTCATCTCCCAACTTCAAACTGAGTTCCGACACTAACGCATGAACTTCAGCTCTGTTTGGGCGTAATCATTTGCTTGGTTTTCTGGCCATCGCGGATTGGGCTCGCCTGTGATTATCGACTCTTGGAAATGAATGTCTCGCTTCTCTTTTATACACCATATGTGCTTTCTTTCCTCTACCTCCCTTGCACACGAGAGCTAACACGGTAGTGCGAGGCGCGGTCATATCCACTGCTTTGGCCAGCGCACAACGGATGGGCAGCTCAGCTGCAACGCTGTTGGGATGCAGAAAGGTTGGTGGATTATACTTCTTTTTTTCTTCGCTAGACAGCATTTTTCAGGTTGGGTGGCCAGCACTCGGTCAGCCCAATTCACCAGCACGTTTTGAAAGAAATAGTCCTCTAGCCTCTATGTTTACGTTCACCAATTTGTACCCGCATCGGCTTGCTACTTCCCACAATTCTTTTGCCAAACCCATAAAAAATGGACTCACGGGTTGTGTATTTTTATTGGCGTCTGATACGAGATAACGTTCCAAATGCATCTTAACCTTCTCCATTGGAGTGACTGAGGGCCATCATTTCTCATGGAGCTTTATTCTGGCCTGCTATTTTGTCAACAGACTGCTGCTCCTTGAAACTGTTCCCCACAAGAGCCCACCAGATACTGCCTCATTTGATTCCGGTTCTCTATCTTCTTTTTCCAACCTCTCCTCTATCACTGGACCTAGCTGAAACTAATGAAATCAAAACAACTCAAAATAAATCTTATGGATCGGACACGAGTACGCGACTTTTATCCCGTGCTACTGCGTTCCCTGCCCAAGGGGTTGTGATTCCACATTTTATGCGATTTTTGTTGCTTGTGATTTTGCTATATACTGCTCACCAGACTATGAATTCAGCGAGAAACTGCCTCTGAATTTCCTGTTCCTTGATTTATTGCGTTTTTTTCTTGCCCTACGTTATTCATTCTGCCTAGCTCAATCGCCAAATTAAAAAACCTACCACCTCAAGGAACTTTCCGGAGTCATCATCGGTGCATTTAGGTCTTCCGCTTGTATATGGCGGCCTGTGAGATTAGCAAAAATGACGTCGAGCGACACTGACGACAATTCCCCACTGGACTCAAATACCCCGCGTGGAAATTCTTTACCGTCTATGCAATTAACAGACACATGAACTGACGTATTACTAGCTATTGTATAAGCCCCCCACGGTTTGCAAATGGGTGCTTATTTTGTCCTCTCCTGTCAGTATCGTCGCACGTCACGATCATATGCACCGCATGTTTTTGGCGCTGTTCAAGAAATAAAACATTACTATTATTTTCCATGTTCCCACTGCGTTATCCTCGTACGAATTTGGTCGCGCTCTGCGCATGTCTCTCGAAAATCGAGAAATATACACAATTATTATCAGAGGAAATACCACTCAGATCATCAGTACAAAAAGGCACTTCCTAGTTTAGTTGATCTATTTCAGTGTTTTTTCCTCTGTTTTGCCGGTGATATTTTCAGATGTGAAAGAAACCATAAATTATATGGCCTTAACTTGACAGTTTCATCCTTCGGTGTATGCGTTTTTGCAAAAAGATACTACTCAGTGCTTGAAGACCGTTCAAACTATGTTTGAACTCCTGGTTGGAGTGTCATCTGGAAATGTTTAGGTTGGAATGCCCAGAAACGTTGAACCAGAGCATTGCCAAACGACGAGATGACGCCATTATTAGATCATATGAAAATATTCCATGCGCTATTGCTGTGAAGTTCTTACTGACTGGAAATGATGGGAGACTACAGGACCTGCTTAAACTGAGGAAGTGGCCTCTGAAAACTAAAAATGTGAGTTAATAACTAATAACCGACCGGTATATACAATAACGAAATATATGGCACACGCATTTGCGGAGTCGATGAAGATGGCTTGTGAAACCATCCCTTCATCGAGTGCCTGCTTCTAGCTGTTCATTTGACGCAACGTTATGTGACACCGGACCTGCTAATACTTGCTTTCTTCCACAATGTGGGAAACGTTCGATTCCTAACAGTTTTGAAGGAGAATAGTGTGTCTGCCATCGCAATTAATAAAACAAGTGGTGGTTTATTTCTAGAATATATCAAGGGGCCTGTTTGGGTGCATAAACAGACGTTACAGTGGTATTACGCAGCAAGTTAAAGAGTGTGATTCAGAGTTAAAAAGGAACAAAGGGTAAACATAGATCCGCAATGGTTTTCAAAACACTGACTGTACTGAGCTTTCAGATTTATTAACAATGCCTGCAGCAGACACTCCTTTCCGGTGGAGTTAAACGGCGAATATCATCGAATAGCAGAGTTGCTGACAATTTATTAGGTTTAATTCATGATTGTGGGTGGTGATCCACGACATAGAAAGTCAAACAGTTATGAGCGACGGAATGTGGATTGATAAACCTGGCCAAAACAACTAGAGGGAAGAAGAGATGAGTACAGACGGGTACTGCAAACATAGGAATGAGGCCCGTGGTCCTGCATTTTATAGTAGTTTTGGCAGACAAAACTACTTGAGAAATTTGCATGTGATTGCCGAAAACGGCATAAAAATTAAGGGGACTTGGTGTGAACTATTATCTGAAGAGGTGGAGACAGAAAAGTCTGGCAAAAGATGAAAAAGAAAATAAACGTCGTCATGAAACTTTAAACAAAATATCCTGCCTTGGCAAGCCAATGAGAAATGAGGATGGACCTTTCAATTTATTCTTCGGAGCTCAAACTGTTGGAACTTCTTGGAAGAAGAATGGCCTCGAGGGATATATTCGGGAAAATATCGGGAGTTATGATGATATTTAAACGACAGGAGCAACGTGTGGGAGGTTTTCGCAGATATTCACTGGTAATATGATGGGCGTGTTAAGCTCGTTCAGGCAGCCATTCTTTTCAATCGATAAGAGTTACAGATATTGTTTATTTCTCGATATCCCACAGGCATGGCAGGGAAGATCAAATTTACACTACGATGGCGCAGTGGACAGACGGAAAACAAAAACCCGATGTGAAGATGCAATTTATCTGTGCTCTCACGAACATAACCTGCAATGTTATGAGCTAAACACGAATTTTCGAGCCTTTAAATAAAAGATAGATAAAACGAATTTCGCCAAAACTTTTGGGGCTGATTATCCATCGCGCAATGCAAGTCAATCCATGCTTAAACGCATCAAAGGTGCTTATGGCTGGCGCAAAAATTGATTGGGAAGCAATGGCGGGCGTTATCATAGAGCCGGACTACTCAAAGGTCAACAGCATTATATAGTGAAGACGATCACCAACATAGATGTGATAACGAGATGGAGATGAGTAAAAACCACACTGGATATCATATGAGGTGGTGGGGAATGGTAATTAACATTATTCAAGAATCAAAGTAATGCTTAAGATGAAACATAGGGAAACCTTCAAGTTTGCATCGAACGATTTACGGGACGAAATTATTTGAAGAATTTTGGACGAAGAGACAATGGAACTCAGAAGAATGGGAGCGGACTGTGATGTGCGGCGGGAAGAAAACGGGTACCTGTGAGATTTAAAAACAATCTCTAAATACACTTGCCATGTATGACCTGTGTTGTTATTATTTGATATTGGAGATTATGGTGTTCTGTGGCCGTAGGGGTCTGAAGGTTGGAGGGTTGCGCGTCATTTCAGTAATGTTAGTAACTGTTTGGGCAGTCGTACCGGTCCCGAGGCGGTTATTAGTGTGGATTGGCTTGTCTTAGGGGGTACACGGCCCGGTATTCGAGCGTCAGATCCCGACAGCAGCTTTTTAACACGGATAGGAAACCTGCGCTTCAGATGGAGTGGAGCCTTATGCAAGAGTTTGCGTTGCATCTGTGGTCACTGGCGAGCCTGGAGAAGATCCGGAGAGAGGCCAGTCTGGAATTTGTCGCAGCTTGTGGTAAGGTCAGTAGACAAAATATGGAAACAGCGATAAAAGTGAGATTCTCACAAATATTACAGTGTCTAGACGACTGTCTTAAAATACGCAGGAGGGAGTGTCCCATTGACTGGACGTATGCAACGAACTTACCGCCTTCCTACTCCCTGTAGGGCATATAGCTCAGTCTGCTCATAGCATATCGGTGCTGAGGGCCACATCGTGCGGGCGCTATTTCGGAACAGATGTTCGGCGGAGAACATAGGTATTCAATGGCAGACTTGCCTTCTCAGGAAATTGGAAAATGCAAAATGGGGCCTCCAATATGCATAGCTCACATCAAGTGCAACGGCAGTACGAGCGCTTGATTCTGGAGAAAAAAACGGAAAGAAGATGGCAGTCTGCGAGCATTCCGCTTAAGGTTTATGGTGAACGCGACGGCAGAAGCAGGTAGTTATCAACGAAGAAAGAGGACAATAAGGCAACCAAACGCACACAAACGGGGGGATGTGTTGGAGAGCATAAAAGGGCTGAGTACATTCTTGGGTGGAAAAGAACACTCATACTGAGCAGCTAAATGTAAAGGACTATTTTGCAACTCCCCTGTTGATTAGATAATTGCGAATACTGAACGGAAACAATTTATATTTAAAAATTTACATAGCATATTCATATAATCTGTCCGTTACTTAGTTTATTTGCATTGACCCTTTCGGTGGGGACCAATATGACTGTTCTCTGGGTCTGCTTATTTGCCCTCGGTATACTCTGACACTTTGCTGCTGTCGCGCATATTTGAGGTGCGTATTTCTGTACGGTTTGATGACTGCTCATTTTGATGCAGTAGACGCATGCGGCCAGTCTTGTTTTTTGATTCCAATCATTTCGGGTAAGCACTTTTAGGATAATCGGTATCAGAACCTTGCAGTACTCAAATAGGTCACTGTGGATGTCTGAACTGCCAAAATTTCCAAAAGAGAATCAAAATCTCTTGGACTTGGAAAGGAGGCAACTCTGAAATTCGGGCATTGTGTTTTTAATGATGAGTCGGTAAATATAATATCTGTTGGTCTAGTCAGTGCTATATTACGCGCTTTTTATAAACATTTAAACCTCATGGATCACTATATGTAAAGGTTAGAGAGAGATAAACTAGAACAAGGGGTAGAACTGACCAAACTCTAGGCTGGTTGTGTGGTTAGGAGGACGGGCAACGCTAGCAGATAGAAAAATCAAATTAAATCGGGCAGTGCGGTCTCGCTGAAGTGGCCCAAACCCAGTACTATGAGAATTGCAAACGAACAGGTAGGAATGACAGTCAACCTCCCACGGATCATTGGACGACATTTGATGGACAACTAAAAACTTATTTCAAATTTGTGGGGGAGTCCGGAAATTTCACGAAGTTAAAAGTAAACTGTCTTGGATAACGATTTCTTTAATTAGTGCACCGTTGTGGTGGACAAGAGAAGGAGGCATTAGAAGGAGCGGAATGTGAGAGCCCAAGGCGGGCAGTCGCAGAACATGGGAAATCCCTAAAATTATTTTTGGCAACCGTTCCGGATAGCTGCACACCCTATAGATGGCGTCCACTCGGAAGCAAAATGCACCAGATGTGATTTCGGACTGGTGCTGAATCTTGTAATAAAGATGCAGAGCAGGCCACACCAACTATGCCTCGATGCTGTACACACCTTTGATTCTGTTGTCCATCTACGGAACTCCAGGGGCCCTAGGCAGGGGAATCAAACAAAATTGGCAAAAAGAACAGGGGTGACAACATTTTAGGAAGTGAATGATTTTAGCGGAGCACAGGTTCTCACTGGTATTAGTTGATTTCGCCAAATTAGGGGGGAAATCTGCAGACTTGGCGAATGTCATAGAGCTACTTGGGCTAGAGGATCGAGTGTTCAAGCCAGGCGACAAGTGTGGGCAAGCGCCTACGTCATTTTCCAGAACAAAGACCGGCAGGCAAAATACAGATTGTGTGGAGAAGCACCTGTGCTGTTCCAATACCAAGAACTCCAGAGGGTGGAACTCAAGGGCCGGTGAGACACGACGAAAGGGATGGTTTTACCTACCTGAATGGTTCCCATCCAGCCATGGCTTGCTAAAGGTGAATTAAATGCATGATGGAAGGAAACAAGGGCACTCTCGGACGGTTATTGCACACAGAGAAAAAGTTGAAAGCACCAGTTGCGAAGGCACAAAGGGGAATCTTCACGGTAGCAAGACAACCTGTTGAGTCCAAACAAATAGGGGTTCAACCGGTAAACTTGGTGGCTTTCAAAGGGACTGTCAGGGTCTTAGCGTTTCCAGATTGGTCGTTAGAAATCTCTCAGGTCACAGGCAAATTCTGAGGATTGTTGAAATTACCAACAAAAGAAACAAGGTGATCCATTGGCTGGGCCGGCTGCCCTTAGGAAGCCAAACCGGCGAAGGTGCTTCTAAGAATTCATTGCATTGGGGACGGCGAGTTGGTGGGTATGCCTGACTTGTTTACCACTGATATGCCGCTAGTCACGTCGCCGGGCTCGATCGGGGCAAATGTTCAGAAATGGTCTCACCCGAGGTATGTAAAACTTGCCTGATTGACGGGCGCACTGGAAGACACTCATTGACAGCGACGTTACAGAGGCATATTGGGTGGTATTTCTGCGCTTGTGGAACCAAAAGGAACCCCTTGGCTTGCAAAATGTTTCCGAGTGCATCCTTTTCAGATCGGTGGGCAAAATGGAAAAGAAAAGACTTCTGTAAACTTTGGCTGATCAGCGGAGGGTAAGGCAGGGAAATACTTGGGACGGGTATGCTACAAGAGGTTTTGGGACATGGTCGATGACCGGGAGATGTCGCGATAAGATGGATCAGCTGTGGCGGTGGTTTACAGCAGCGCGATATTCGCAGATAGAATCGTTGCATTGCCTTTACCTTTGAAGGGGGAACTGCAGGAAGGTGCGTATGATAAGCCCTCGGTCAATTAAAAAGACTAGCGAAAAACGCACAATGGAAAGCAGCTTAAATCAAGGCGGCGCCGCAGAATCTAAGGCTCGGGTACCTATGACCGACTTAATATGAAGTGGAGAACAGCGAAGGGGCTTGGGGCCTACCGCATCATTCCGTTTTGAACCTCAAGGAACTAGTAAAAAATCGGATCGCGTTCGACTGCGTGGCTGAGTGTGAGGGATTCTCATTGGCTCTACGCTCATGGCCTCGGTATCACCAAATCCCTAGTAGGAATGTTGCGTGAATTCCATCGGGGAAAGAATGCCATATCTGCGAATGCACCGGACGTGTTTCTCTAATTTAAATTACTGCAAATGGACAGAAACACTCCATTCGACTTGGGCTACCACCGGTCGATTGCCTGTGCGCGCCCTTCAGGTATCCTCTTCTCAGTTCTAGACGAATTCGCTATCCGAGAATTTCTGAGGCTTCGACCTGCCGAAATGGGCTTCTTGTCCCTGACTGTGCACCAGAACAGGTAAATAACCCAGGAAAACCCCCTCTCTGTGGTTGCACCTGACTGGGCCGACATCAAACTCTAAACGGACACTGCAGGCCATGACAAAATAATAAAGCAGCCAGTATTTGAGAGACCCACCGTAAGCGCATTGCCAGCAGAACCCACGTTCTTATCCAATTGGATGTGAATGACGAAAACCGCTTCTTTCGACTGAATATATGTGGATCGCCTTTGTCTCGGAGGGGACTCTGTCATCATCACGGAGTTTACATAACTTGCTGGGTCTGGAGCCACCAAGGCAACTACCGGGCAAAATGACACCATAGCAGTTACGCGCAGAACAAAAAGAATGGGTGAACAACTAAGCTGACTGCATCAAAAAGTGGCGCGGACGGTTGCAAAACGGCGTCCAGAAATATAAGGCCGAAATCCGGTCATACCACCGGTTAAACACCATAAAGGGAAACAAAAATTAGGCACCAACGTCTAAAATAAAGCGAGGGGTGAAGTCACCTATTAGGCAGCGTGTCGCAAAGAGCTTGGATTGCAAACAGCAGGGCCAAGGTGAAGTGGATAATCTCTTGCCATTTCACTTCAAAGGATGAAATGCGATTGACGGAAACGCTCTCAGCTACCAGGGAAGATCAAGGTTATTGGTCTTTTTCGGAAACAGGAAGCCACTACTTCGGAGCTATATTCGTGAAAGAACTCGACGCTCTGGAAACTTGGTACGGGGCTATTCCCTCAGAGATGGCTCAGATGATCGCCATGTAGCCATTTTTGATGACACTGCACCGGTTCTTCCTATGAAAAAGCATGTTTAAAACACGTACTTCGGCGACATATCAAACTTTCTTGGCACACGAAGAAACCTTGTTAGATGGTGGGAACAAATGGGCAAACATAAAACCGTCAGTCATATCAACTGGGAAGGTTTTTGTTTGCACTTTAATCCGCCTCTCCAAGGTCACCTTGGCGAAGCCCGGGATCCATTCGTCAGGTTGGTTCAAAACTTGATCTTGCCTTGCGCATGCCTCTCGCAAATCGAGAAATATACATTATTATTATTATAAGGATATTGACAGCCATTGCGGGAAAACAACCGCCGGATTATGTGACACCACACATGTTGATGGCTGAATCTGAAGGACTATTGAGCAATAGTAAACGCAATCTCTATAGACGCAGCGCCTTGCTTCTAAGCTAAATAGTCTTATCAAGAGTTTTAGGGGAGGTGTACAGGTCAAAATAGCACTTTATGATACCTGCCCTATTTACTGAAAACTAGTGAATCAATTTAAATAATTGGTTTTCAAACGATGGACAAAACATGCCTGCTAGAACTTTAAGAGCGCCAGACAGTGCGGAAAGCACCTAGTGAGTACTTCTTTTTTCTCTATTTACCCACAATCCGCCCCACATTATATTTGGATGTGCCATCTTCCATCTCGTTTGACGGTGTTGACATCATGATGAGGACAAAATATGGCAAACCAACCTACAAACCTATACTGGACGGTACCCCACCAGTCCTATTTCATTCTGCTGGGCCAAACATTCATTTGCAATTCTAAAGCCTGTTTTCGTTCCCCATATCTCACGCTACTTACCGTTACAATGGAAGACCTCTCTGATCCTCCTACCCCACAAAAACAAAAAATGCACGGACCTGAAAACCTCCGCCTCATTAGGCACACGCGAATTCCGTTGAGGCCCATGGAACATATTGGCAAAAAACAACGAGAAAACATCCTAATTGCTCAAAATCATCAATCACTCTCAACATGGCTTCCTGAGGACTCGATCTGGCCTGACCTGTCGGCTGGACTTCGTGAACGCAATTACCCAATATGCCGGTATTCACCATTCGATGGCCATAATCCTTTCAAACAGGTCAAAATATTTGACCATTCTCCTCACTCTCAACATCCGGCAAAAATTAGGATGTGTGAAGCAACAAATTCAACCCATTCTTGGTTATCTTCATACCTTTGTGCTGGCTTCCAAATTTCAAACGATAACGGATATTTGTCCCAAACCTGATGTTTACCGGCGGGGTGATTCAGCGTAACGTCCTTGTTGCCCCGTGTTTCGTGGTGCATGCCAACGATATCTTTAAGTTTATTAGGCAAAGGACACTGTTGCTGTTTGCCGATGGCCTCAAAATAGTCTTCACTTTTAAAACAGCCTCACTTAACTCCAGCATTGCGCCTGTGAACGAAGGGCTAGTTCTTCCTAATAACTTCTTAGCCGAATGGATTGTAGATTTCTCCGGCCACAAAAGTTCTCTAGTAACATACATGCCATACTCTCTCAGGCCGATCCTTCATGTTCGCGCAAGCATTTCAGCGGCACATATGGTTAAAGTTTTGGGGCTTCAGTACTTCCGCTGCAGCTGGCGGATGGGCCAGACCATCAGTCTTCTTTCTCTTTCTTGCGGGCCATATAGTTCTGTGTGAATGGAAACACACCCATGCTCTGGCGATTAGCCGAACCTGCAAAGACGATATCTCCCTTACCCTACCACATTTGAATTCTTTCCTCCACGAAAAGAGTACACCAACGTCACCACAGTTGTGCGGAGCGCGGTCATATCTACCGCTTTGGCCGGCGCACTTCAGGCGGTAAGCTCGGCTCCAGCGGTGTGCGCGTTTAGATAGGTTGGCCGATTATACCTCTTACGTTCACCCTCAAACGGTGTTTTTCAGGTTGGTTTTCCAGCACATGGTCAACCCCATCCACTAGCAATGTTGTGGTAAACAGCACCCTAGTTCCTAAGTTCACGTGCACCATTTTTTACTGGCTTCTTCTTGACCCTTCCCAAAATTCTTCGGACAAAACCATACAAAACGAACACACGAATGGACAGCATATTTATCGGCATCTTATATAAACTGACGTTCAAAATGCATCTTGACATTCGAAAACAGCTGAAGACTGTCACTTTTCATTAACCTCTATTCTGGTCTGCGGAAGTTTGCAATAGACCGGTGCTCTTGGTAGCAGTTCTCCATACAAGTGCACCGGGCATTGCCTCATTTGATTACGGTTTTCCTTCCTTTCCAACCCCACCTTCACCTTTGGACCAAGCTGAAATTCATGAACTCAAAGTTGTTTAAAACAAACTTCATGTATTAGTCTTATGATCACACAATTCCCATCCCGTGTCGCCGCATTCCTTGCTCAAAAGACTTTAATTCAGATTTTCGCATTTTATACTGCATCCTAGGATACCCCATCTGTTTTTGACTCATCTGCATTCCGTTATCGCATCCATATTGATCCTCATCTTCAACATATAGGTCTCTTGATTTTTGAAGATCCCGGCCAACTGGCGGCTTCCAGCCATATTTTGCGCCAGCGATACGCCCCTTTGAGTTATTCAAACATAGTATTACCGGAAATTAATCACGAAAAATGTTTGCTTTGATTTATAATTCGAATCCTCCTGCCCAGGAAATCGTATTGCTTGTTGTGATCTTGTGATCGAAAACATTGAATTTTATATTTGGCTATGGTTTTCGTGTCTGCATTGTGCCTTCTTTGCATAATTTTGCTTTTGCCTTGCGCATGACTCTTGTATGTCGAGAAATTTACATGAACTTATAACAATTAAAGTTACCTAAGCTTGCTCCCCTCCTTTTCTCTTTCGATTCATATTATTTGCATTTCCTTTGCATCACCCCTGTAAAAATTTGACCTTGCCTTGCTCATGCCTTTCGCGTATCAAGAAATATACATTGTCATTATTTTTATCACAACTCCCATGAGCAGTGCTCTCTTTAATTGCCTTCGGTTAAACAAAACTTCGCGGCGATCCTAAGAAAATTCCACAGTCAAATCACCGTCAGATCATAAGCTACGTCTCTTCTGAAGTATCTTTATGCATACGCAAAAAATTAATGGAATCGCACTCAGTCATCTGCATTTGTCTTTCATTAGAGAACTTCCTGATCTCTCCCCAAGTTTGACCCGCATTGCCGGATTCGAGCTTCTTGGTCTTGAAACAATGGGGCTTCGTCGTGTCAAATCAAACCTCCCTTTTCTCAGTAATCGTTACATTACTGATATTTATTCTTCCATAAGCGTCTTTCATCAGGTTATTAGTCCCCGTGCGCACTTCACACAAGATACTGCTCCTACGGTATCTCCCTTGCTCGACCGTAAATCAGAGCAAAGTGGTCCACAGCTGCCCACCCTAAACTCCGGAACAAACAGCTCCGTCCGCTGCGGTCATGCCAAAGCGTACCCACACCTGAAGCCTAGCTGGCATGGCTTCCAGATGTCCACCTGTTTATAAACCTGACACAAGCTGTCATGAAACTAGGAAAAGCATACGCACACTGGCTAGAATTCTAGGTTATGACTGAGTCTTTGCTGGACAAATCACTGGGGTGGCTCGATATTCGGGTCCAATTTTTTCACTTCGCTCTCTTGGCGCCTACCTACCAGTAATTGACTTTCCGTTTGCTCTTGGTGAACGTACCCTAACTACCAGTGGAACACCCGGCTTATTGTCGTACTACCTGTACTGTGATCTCACTAAAAAATCGACGTAGTGTAAGATGGAGAAAACGTTCTCTCACCTCGCTCTCCGATTTCAAATACATTCAGCCTCTATGCTCCCTAGTTTCGACGTTCCCCTTTCCTCTTTATTGGCCCAGTAGCCCTGTGCAAGCAGTTCTTGATAACGGGAAACCTTCAATTAATCTGAAAACATTACCCAACAATTCAAGTCCAGTTAGCGACTTCTGCAAAATCGAGGCGTTATGCTGCCGGTTTGCGGCTGCATTTTACCAGATGAATCCTCATGACTGCTGATTCCAACGGCTTAGCCATTATGCAAACCGTACAATATGGATATAGATTCACCTATTCTGTATCCCTTATTGTTCAACGATTCTTAACACATGATAACAACGTAATAATAATGTGGCAAATTTGTGGAAATCTCCGAAAAACATGCTTGCCTGCATGATTAGGCTTTACAACGGCATAATAAAACCATGGCTCAAAGATGGAGCCAAAAAATGGATGAGTTAATATTACACATTGTCACAAGCAGGTTAACATGAGTACTGCGTAACCCATTGCTCTGCGTTTAGAGGCACCAATAGCGCGTATCACGGGCTCAAAATTCGGTGAGAAAAGGGGCAAATGTTAAGATGTGTCCAAAGTATTCAAATGTACCAGGTTTATACCATGTCCAAGGAAGGTAATCTGAGGCAAATAAAGTCAGTGAACCACGGACAGCGGATGAACAATTTGCAAACCAGGCTGAAGCAACTGGAGGGGGGTCGGAGGTGAACAACAAATTAGTAGCATCTGAACGGGGATGGATGATTAGGTCACACACCGTTGGGTGGGTTCTGTAACCAAGGAAGTAAAATCCGTCGAGACATGTGGAGTAGAGCAGAAAATTTACATGAATAATGGGAAATCATTGCCCATGGGCGATGCGACAGAAAGTGTCACCGGATGGGAGCACAAAAAAGAGTGTTGTGCAATAAAATAAATAAAAATTAAATGTCAGAAGAAATGAAGTTAGATCATTTAACTTTCTTCAGTGGGGGATCAGATTGTCAGCATTCACATTGAGAATAATACCATAAGTGGGAATTGGATAGGGCACCTGGATGTATGATGATAACTGAGTGGCAGGGCTTACATGTGGGTGGTGTCCTAAATGCTCACTTTCAACGTAATGGCCGTGCCATCAACATCTAAGTCAAGTTATTCAGTGAATACCTGTCTGTTCATGGCACCTATCCGTTGGAGATTACATTATGCGGCCTTTAGCCCCAAGCGGACTTGTAGTAGGAACTGCAATTTGTCATCGGCGAATCATGTTGGTTGAAGTCATGGACTTGTTTCCGCACGGCTCGTTGTGTAGAGCGATTGACCTACTTCACTGATACTCTCGTTGCGTCAAGACAGTCTGAAATAATAGAGAAACAAATGCAATAGATAATAATGACAAAATAGTCACCTGTTGGGGGAGTTTGTTCCATAACTACGAATATGTAACAATAAAGAAGTTGACCCTAACGCATGTCTTCGGAACTGAAAGATTAATAATGGCCTCCGCATTTCGGAGTCCGTATTGGAGCAGATTTCTAACAAGAGGTGCGGAGACGCAGCTGTCCCCTGTAATAATATGATTAAAGAGCACCAGATTTGCTGTTGTGTGTCGGAGCCATAAAAAATCTAATTGCAGCGGATCACAGCGTTCTATGTAATTTAGGCTTGCAGAATTGCCAGTAACCTGTTTGGTGAATGCACGCTGGATGTCTTCAATTGCTAGTCTGTTTCACTGCCTCATGTTAGAACAGACTAAAGAGCAATACTGCGGAATGGGTCTGACGTGGGTTCTAAAACGGTGTAGCTTGATTTTTTTCAACTTCAGAGTTTTGTGCAATGGCCCCGCTAATTTATTTGCTTTTGCTTTGTGTGCGATAGCATGCTACGAGAAGTTTATTGATAATAATAGTATTAATTTAGGCCCAGTTCGCGAACGTGACAGTCACTGGTGTTGGTTTGGTTTCCAAGTTTGTGTTATCTTTGCTTTACAACGCATTTGTACCCCAGGATGCTGCTTCTTTCAACGGAGAATTCCATCATGCAGTCGTTCGACATGAAGTCTTACGATGTGTTACTTACGGTGGATTCTAAGGTTTCAGGGCGAACGGTGTGGACAATTCTGACACCAGCCGCAAAGAGAAAAGAGATGTCGTCTCAAATAACAACGACGGCATCGTTGACATACAACAGAAAGAGCAGGGAGTCCAGTACGCTGCCTTTGGCAACACCGCTGGATACTAATCTAGGTTCAGATGTGGATCCGGTTACTTGAATTACCTGGCTTCCTAATGACGGATAAAAGGAAAATGACGACAGCGTTGGATCAACAGTACCGTAGGATACCATTTTATTTAGGAATCTAGGGTGTGACGCGCTGCCGAAAGCCCTTGGCGTGTCTATAGCCTACTATAACTGACTTTCCGGTGCTCCGGGCCCCAGTGCTAGTGGTCAGGCAGTCAGTCACGCAAGTAGCGCAGGATTTCTTACGAAGGAAGCCATGCTGTTTACGGGTAATAATTTCATGTTCCTGGAGTTAGTCTATAAGACTATTCTTAATCAGGTGCTCCATAATTCTGGAAACTTTTTGGATGTGGTTTATTGGGCTGTAGTTTTCAGGGTCATAGCCTGTACCTCTCTTTGAACGGATATAATCTCAGAGGTTTTCCACTGTGACGGCAAGGCGCAGCATTGAGTAGGCAAGTAGATGTTTGCTAACAAAATTGGAATATCCCTCTTATTTACTACAAAGACAGCCGGAGGTAATAAATCAGGTCCAGAGTGGTAGCCAACTTCGGTTTTCATCAACAGCTGGGCTGCGTCCTTCGGAAGAAATACAACTGTTGGATGCTACTCTGCATTCAAGCGACGTTGGTATGGGGTGGAGGGGTCACTGTCGTTTACCAAAGCAGAAGCGAAGAATTCGCCGAAAGATTGTGAAATCTCCTGTGGGCTGTTTACATGAATGTTGTTTTGGATGATATGCGAGATGAGTGGCTGAAGACCTGGATGGGGTGGTGATGCGTTTAAGCGGTTTTTCTAGTGCTGCACTTGGGTTGGGCTGGTTTAGGGCTTGCACCTCCTGCTCTTTGCTACTGTGGTCCAGTAATGTTTCTAGGGTTTTAGTTAATTGACTTTTTTGCAGGAACAATGAGAAATCTCTGGTCTTAGGGAAGGCCCGCTGAGGTTTAGCGAGCTCACATTTTATTCGGTCAAGACAAGTTCTTTTGGGCGGCATGCTTAGTGTGTGGGACGGAGTGGTGGCATCAAGCCAATTATGCAGGTTGGAGTAGAACTGATCAGCGGCCGGTTGTGCTTCTATTGGTAGAAAAAGTGCGTCTCAGTTTGAATTACGAACTAGAGTAGGTAGACGATTCCAGTCAACTCTGAACTAGAGCCTTTTACTGGCTGATATTTTCAGCAATCCAGACAATTTTTTGAATGTATGGATAGGTGGACAGGCTGTTCAAGCGTGTGGGCTATATCCCCTCATGAGCAAAGGAAAATGAACCGGTATCCACCGAGATGTATTAGGAACAACGGCAGTAGATTTGAATACAGTATGAGCTAGAAAATGACAGATTCACTGGGGACTGTCCACGCAATAACATGATATATTTCTCGAAAACTTCGAGGATAAAGCTTGGTTACAAAGCTACAACAAAACCCATCGAGGAGCATAGCTGAGAGATGTATTTAAAAAGGCACATAAGTAAATATTTCACTACCTTGAAGCAGGTCGACACAAGCAATGGTTATCACACTGGTCTGCATTGAGATGAACTAATATCGCGTATCTCGGGCGACGAATTCGGTTGGAGGACAGCGACAGATGTCAAGACTTGACCGAACTTTTCCAAATTTAACAATTTTATACAAACTCAAAGGAAGGTAGTCCGCGACACCGAATGCCTAGCGGAAAATAAAGAGTTTTGTGCAATACGTCATGTAAAGTTTCCAACGACAATGTGAAATGAGGTTGGATCATTTAACTCTCCTCAGTGGGGGATCAAATTGTTAGTGGCTATTAATGATATCAATAATATTGCCACATGATGGGGAATTGGAACAGGTCTCAGGATATATGACAATATCTGAATAGCAGGGTGATTTCGTGAATGTTCACCGTTTGTGTGATGGGCACATGAGCCTCAGCCAGTTCAAGGTGTAGTGAAGAAGATATGTCAGTTCGTGGCACGTCATCGCTGGAGATCACACTAGGCGGCTTTTAGTTCCGAGCGGACTTGCAGTAGGCACCGTAAATGCTCACTGGCGAATCATCCTATTTGGCATCATCGATCTGTTTCAGCACGGCCTGAAAGATGGATCTTCTTGACCGGCCTCAGTGGTGCTCGCATTGCTTCTAGACAGTCTGAAATAATGGAGGAAACGGCAATCTGGAATGTGTTCCAGTTGACGGCTTATGGTGAGTGGCAAGGAAAATTTAAATTGATAAACTAAAGGGCCGACAATTATGAGAGTAAATGGAAAAGCGGGGGAGATATACCCATGGCATTTTCACTTTTACGAGTTGGAAAGCCTCGGAAATATTGATGCTTCTAAGGTAGATCCTCCTTAAAATGGCTCGGACTTTTCCATTAACTTGGCGCTCAGTGAGGGTTAATCTTGGGTATTGTCCATGTGACACTTGCATATTGGGTGCTCTTGCGCCATCAGAAGGAGTGCTGCGGAGAGCAGAGGCTAATTAAAAATAGGAGGAGGTCTAGATAACCTGGTGAATGCAATTGGGCCGGGAGTTAAGATAAGCTCTTGGGCCTTGGAGAGCACGGTGGGTTGTAGGCTGAGAGGAATTTGGAATTTTATGACGATGGGAAAAATTTGGAAAATAATAACGAGTCGGCCGCTTGGAAAGTATTTGGAAGAAAGGGAGCTAAGAGAGTGACTCAGGGCAATGAGGCGAAGGTTAGACGGGGGCTGTCGCTGGTATAGTTTAAGGATAACAAAGTGGATTAGGAACTAGGCCAAAGAATTTACCGTCAGCTGGTCTTGGAAAAACCAATACTGATAAGATACCGTCATTTTTCATTTTGGCTCTGTGGTGGTAAGTGTGCGTCTGTGAATGAAGAAAAAGAGTAGCGGAGAGGGTGTAAATGAGTTTGGGCGAGATAATATGACGGCTATTGTAGAGGACGTGAGCATACGCTTTTGTCGTGCATGTGGGGACAAGTTAAATGGGGTGGAAATTCAGACGGACGGAACACGTGCGGCCAGCTCAGTGCGCTGATGCCCCACTTAGTCTGCGGCATAAGAACCAGCGGCATGTCAAGAAAAAACAGGTATTGTGGGCTTAGCCTTTCGCAGAATCGGGTCGAGGCTGGTGGGAGTTAGACCCAACGGTGAAGGTGGCCCATTTCCTTCACAATCAGGTAATACTTTTTGTACAATACATATTTCTCTTCTACTCTCAATAATGACAATCGGTCACTCTGAAATCCACCCCATGTTAACTTCGGTTAGATTATCCTCCATCTCGTTCGACGTCGCTGGCATCACCAATGTGATGAAATATGCCAGGCCATCCCACAGGCCTGACCATGATGGCATCCCACCAGTGCTATTTCCCACCGCTGGTCCAGATCTTCCACTGCTTCTTTTAAATCTCTTCTCACTCTCATTGTGTGGCTCTACTTTTCCGTCACAATAGAAAACATCCATTATTGTCCCACATCACAAAAAGGGTGTTTTCCATCGTGACGGAAAAGTAGCGCCGGACATGGAGGGAGAGAACAGAGTTAGAAGGAGAAGTGGAAGATCCGGGCCAGCGGTGCAAAATAGGACTGGTGGGATGCCATC